>OY101450.1:93471542-93882216 GCA_956483635.1 Panzeria rudis | reverse complement strand
TTAAATATATATATATATATATATATATATATATATATATATATATTATATATATATATATATATATATTATATATATATATATATATATATATATAATATATATATATATATATATATATTATATATATATATATATATATATATATATATATATATATAGTATATATATATATATATATATATAATATATATATATATATATATATATATATATTATATATATATATATATATATATAATATATATATATATATATATATATATATATATATATATATATATATATATATATAAAATATATATATATAAATATATATATATATATATATATATATATATATATATATATATATATATATATATATATATATATATATATTTATATTTATTTATATATATATATATATATTTATATATTTATTTATATATATATATATATATATATATATATATATATATATATATTATATATATATATATATATATATATATATATATATATTATATATATATATATATATATATATATATATATATATATATATATATATATATATATATATATATATATATATATATATATATATATATATAATATATATAATATATATATATATATATATATATATATATATATATATATATATATATATATATATATATATATATATATATATATATATATATATATATATATATATATATATATATATATATATATATATATATATATATATATATATATATATATATATATTATATATATATATATATATATATATATATATATATATATATATATATATATATATATACATATATTTATTCCTTTTACTCCTATGGGGAGCATAGGGCCGTAACAATTTGACTTCAATCTACTCTATTTATAGCACGAACTTTTAATTCATTTAGACTTAAATTTAATCTATTAGCTTCACTTTCAATTTGTCGTTTCCACGTATGTGAAGGACGTCCTCTTCGCCTACTGCCTTGCGGGTTCCAGTCGATGGCCTGCCTGGCGATGTCATTCGCAGGTTTCCTTAGCGTGTGGCCTATCCATCCCCATTTTCGTTTTCTTATTTGGAGATGAATTGGTTGCTGTTGCTTTACTGACCATAAACAATCGTTTGTAATAGTTCTGGGCCAGAAGATACGAAGAATTTTTCGTAGGCATTTGTTTTGAAATACCTGGATGGCTTGAATATCGCGTTGAGCCGCATTCCATGACTCGCATCCGTAGAGTAATGTTGATTTTACATTAGAGTTGTAAAGGCTCAATTTCGTCTTCTGTGATATGATTGTCGATTTCCATACAGGGTTCAAAAATCCGAATGCCTGCCGAGCTTTGTTAATGCGGCTACGTATGTCTTTTTTAGATCCGCCTGAGGTGTCGAGTAGGCTTCCCAAGTAACAAAACGATTCAACATCTTCGATTAGTAGATTTTGTATGCAGAATCGTTCAGTATTTTCCACATTTAAGCGCATTGACTTGGTTTTTTTTATGTTTATCTTCAGGCCTACACAGCTCGCCGCTTCCTGCACTTGTGTCGGTTTTGATTGCATGTCTGCAAAGGTGTGGGCAAGAAGGCAAATATCGTCTGCGTAGTCGAGGTCTTCTAGTCTGCCTTGCAATCCCCAAGTAATGCCTCCTCTATGTCTAGTAGCTTTTTGCATTACTAGATCCAGTACACAGTTAAAAAGAAATGTTGACAAAACGTAACCTTGTCGAACACCGGCGTTAATTGCTATTTTACCACTAAGCTGGTTTTCGTGAAGTATTCGTTAAAAAGAACAACAAATTTGACTTTTTTGTAGTAGGGAAAATGCCATTAGATATGTTCAGCTAAATTAATTAATTGTCTTTTATTTTCTTCTAACCACTAATATATTAAACATAATTAAGCTTTTTTGCACTATCCCATAAGCGGTGCGACTTCTGTAGAAAATACAACCCTGATGTAATGAATTTATGGAAATATTAAAGAAACAATCCAGGTTGCTGTGAGTAATAAAATAAATATAAGATCAGAATTGCTAGAGTGCTTGCCTTGAAGTATGAAGAACGCATGTTCGTACCTCGGTTGGACCAAATTTTTTTTGTACCTAAAATCTTTTAATTTTTTATTTTTATCATTTGAGTTTTATTTCTTTTTTTGCGTTATATAATTGATAACTCTAAACTATCGGCCCTGTTCTATAAACTGAATCCGAGTAAATTTATCATTTTAAATAATATATTTATTTTAAATCATATATAATATATTAATTTCAAACATGATATTTTAAGCTATAAAAAAAGTACAGAAAAGCCTGGAAAATTTTGCTATTAGTAGATTTAATTTTTCTAAATCGATTTGTTATAAATCGATTCGATTTAAAGAAACGTCATAGGACACATGACATTGTTGACGCAACTATGACACAACCATATCTTCTCTGATTATGGTATATTTACATAATAATTGGGTAGCTCACCTGGTGTGGCTTGTATACCATAATAACCGAAACATATGCATTTTTTTCTAAATTTTAATCATAAAAATTAAAAGTAAGGGCTTTATACTTTTAATTTTTATGATTCAATTTTACTTTTATGGTTCAATTTTAAAAATTTTATCTTTTTATCAGTGACTATATCTAATATACCTAACAAAAAATGATAGTAGTCTCAAAAGAAGAAAGATTTTCGATCTCCTTCGTACTAACTATTCCTATGTCCAACAAATAGCTTTCTTGAATGAATTCTATGCACATCTTTTAGACGAGCTAGCTGCTCGTATTTTGGAAACCGATCTCACAATTTTTTCGATTAATGAAGGAATTTTATTATATTTCTACGATTTTAACTTGATATTATAAAGTGTGACTTTATCGATCTCTTTTAGACTTTAGTACGAAGTAACTTTTGTTTTATATCTAAAATTTAAATCTCTTCCTTAAGATATATAACAAAATGATTTTGGATGTATTAATAAATTGAATAATAGTTTCGTATATTATCTAACGCAACTCACATAAGAACATTCCACAACATACAATCATCCATAAATATTAATATTTAAGTTGCGTACAATTTGAAAATATATTCTATTTATACATTTCTGCGACTAGGATATTCATATACTTTTTATTTTGCTTTCAGCCTTCCTTTGTCAACATATTGTTCGATTCTAAGCACATACAAGATTGTTGAACATTTTATTATTGCTTATGTATGAATTCTTGTGTAAAAATGTTTAATAAATAAACGATAAATATTAATACAACATTTTTCTATGGTTTATATATTTCTGTGTAGTATTAATAACAGTAGGAAATATATCGTCATATAAAATGCAAAAGGGCCAATCTACATTTTTAAAAAATTTTCAGGAGAGATAAAAAACTGAATCGTTAATTTAAGCCTGTATTAATGATAATATGATGAAAAACTATTTTTATAATCACAATAGTTTGCTTTTTATTCAGTTTTTTAACTCTCCTGAAAATGTGGAAAAAAATTTTATTGACCCTTTTGCATTTTATATGATGATATGTTTATGTTAAGAAAAAAATATTTGAACTGAAAATAAACAAGGACATACTTAAAGTAAAAAAGCATAGTCACAGCATAGCAGTCTCAATATGTATACATTTATTTTAGCAAATTGGCGATTAAAGAAAATCTCATTGGAACGATTTTCCGTCATCCCATGTCAAATTTGATTGATAAACAGACCGGTTTCGGCTATGTGCCATCTTCAGTATTCCATTACTTTTTTTGAGTGTTATATTTTGAGGCAACATTTTATAATATTGTTATGTACTAACTAGCAATACCCGGTGTGATACACTACCGCATTGCTGTACAATTATAAACAAATTCATAATAGTTTCGTATGATCAGTACCCGTCTCCTCACTCCTATATCGCCATGCTTTTGTTTAAAAGTGCAATTTCCCAGCAAAAACTTTTCTTACTGGCAGGCAAAAAAGTAAATGAGGATTTAAGTCGTAACTACTTGCAATTTGATTCGATAGCTATTTATTTTTATTTCAGAAGTCCAAAAACAAGGGGTACCCCTTAAATACGTATTTACATGTTCACAGCAATTAACTAGTTACTATTTGGCTTACTTGAAGCTAAAAAATAAATAGTCAAATAAACAAATTAAAAATATAAAAAAAAATTAATACACATATTTTATTTATATATTTAAGTTTTTTGCCCATCTGGGATACAAACCTGTCCTCGTTCAGATTTGAAAGCAAGTATTACCCACTGAGCCATTGTTGACTTATAAGTTTAAGCGACAAAAACTAGTTTTCATATACAAACACATGTTGACTCAAAAAGTGGTTGTCTACTTATTTTATTAATACATATCAACAAATTCTAACTACTTTCAGATAATGAGAAAAATACGAACTAATTTTATTAAAATCTAGGTAGTAGTTCTAACTTGAAGCATAGTAATAAGACATATAAGTACCACTCAATACTTTGTAACCCATTAATAAAGTACTATCGATTACAATAATAACAAAAGCTTTTGCTGGGCTGCTCTCAATGCAACCTACGTCAAACTTGAATCAGTGCTCAAAGAGTTGGAATGATTTTATTTTCATTTGCTTTTACTTCTGCTTATGCTTTTGAAATATACATCAGCTTCAATTTAAACAAAATCACAAAACGATTTATGAACAATTGCGCAGAACTTTCAACAGTCATCGATTTGAAAAATTTGTTTTTGTTTTTCTTTCGCTATTGATTGTTTTCGTTTTCCTAGTTTTTTCAAATTCGATATTTTATTTTTTCGACGCTAGATTGGCTATTTTTCCCTCTGTGCACTTTTAATCAAGTAACCCTTCAGAAAATAAAAATAAATTACAACCGGTATGGCCATATTGAAGCAAAGTTGCCACAGTCGATAGATAAATAGATAGATAGATAGATAGATAGATAGTAGATAGATAGTCAACTGGGCTCCTGTCAACAAAAAATTGACAACTCTCTTCACACCTATGTGTATTTTGTTATCCAACACACTGAGAGAGGCAACTCAACACTCATCAGAGAGCGTAATTTTTGCACTTGAAAATGCACTAAAATTTATTTTTTTTGCACACACAAACACTGTTTTATATTTTTAAATTTTTTTATTTGCCATATAACAAATTTTATGTTTCTTCTTGCTGTAATTTTAAAATATTTATTTAATTTTGTTGACATTTGTGTGTTGAAATTTATCAAAGTTTTCAACCGTTTTTTCATTCAACAGTATTGCATTTTTTATACTATTTGGGACAATGTTTTTTAGTGCCAAATAAAAAAAATGCAAAAAAATGTTTAGCGAATCAAAATTTTTGAGCTCAATTGCATTAAAAATGATTCTAGATTCATATTTTCATTAATTAAAGCAAAATTAATTGGATATAACAACTAAAAATTCGTGTTTAAAAAATATAAATTTTGTTAAATACTTTTTGTACAACTAAGTATGGTTTTGTAGCTGTGGGGAATATTTTATTTTAAACCAATACTAAAACAAAATTTTCTACTAACACATTCTTAGACTTAGGTTTTTGACAGCAGACTTAGGTTTTTGAAGTTTTAGTTGACTATCTACGTATAATATATGGCTCCACACTTTCTCTTTTTGTCAATATCAAAAAGGTACATATAACAAATAACGCATCTCAAGAAACTTTTTTTTTCATAATTTTTTGCAGTTTTTATATATTTGTTCTACAAATATACATTTTTGCTGCATTTTTTTTTAAATCTTCTCTGTCCATATCAAACCAGAGAGGAATAATATTCAATTTATTAATTAAATACTACTCATATGCTATGATGTATCATTTGTTAAAGCTGTTTTTCACTACCTCACAAGCCGTTCGACTTCTGTAGAAAATGCATACCTGATCAAGTGAGTTAATAGAAATTTTTAAAAAAGTAATAAAAACACATTCAGCCTTATCATGAATAAAATTTCACATGAAAATTTCCGAACATTTGAACAGTTCGTATCATGAATAAAATGTTCGTATCATGAAAAAATTTATTTCTGAATTTGTTTGCTCTCAAGAAACATCCCATACATGTTATTAAAAACCGGTATGTTATTTTATGCACATGGAATTCATGATACGAAATTAAAATCCATGTGAAAAAAAATTTTATTTGGAAGTTTTCACATGTGGAATTCATGATAAGGCTGATTATATAAGGGTTGCGTTTTGTGTAGAAGCCGAGCAGCTTGTGAAATAGAGCTTCAGCAGAATTGCACAGTCGGGACTTTTTCAATATAAATGGTAATAAATCTGGAACTTTTAAACTGCTGATTGCATTTATCTGAAACTTCGAACATCTTTAGAGGAGAAGTCAGGCCTTACAACGCGTGTCTTGCTGGCCTTCCGGCTAAAGCACGAAAGAAAACGAAAAAAAGTTTAAAATTGAATTAAAACAAATTTTTCGCCACTAATTTCTGAATAGCTCCGAAACAGTTGGAAATATAAATTAATTATATTTAAATGATTTAAAGACAACTTTATTTTGCATATTTTTAGAGTTTATCGGGAATGTTGTGTATACCATGCGGAATTAAAATGTGCGGAATTACCAAAGCATTGTTGTTATAAATAATAATTTGCAACAACAATGATTTGCGAATTCCGCACATTTTAATTCCGCATGGAATATAGAACACACCCGTATTTGTTCAAATCGGACGAACTGTTTGATTATTATGATGATATATATTAGCGTGGCCGCCCAGTATTCTTACATGAAAAACAGATGGTATAATTATGATGAATGTTTGTTTTTTTATTATGGAAAGTGTACATAAACGTTTTGTATAATATTAGAAATGTTGTTTTGTTGTTTTATGTGGTTTAGGCTGAGGCCACACGGGCGCTTTTAAAACGCGGCGTTTCTGCTTTTTATATTATTTTTAATTTTTTAAAACTTCAAATTTAATATAAAAAGAAGAAACGCCGCGTTTTAAAAACGCCCATGTGGTCTCAGCCTTAGTCAGAGTTTTAGAAACAGTTGTGTGAAAAAAAAACGAAAGGAGTTAAGCAAATTTTTTTAAGATATTCGAATTATTCTTTTAGGCGTAGTAAAAAGATTCATATAGAAGTCAAAAATATCAATTAGAGAAAATAAAATTGTTTTACTATAAATTTATTTATGGTACAAAACTTTATTTTTCCTAAATTTTTACTTTTTACAGTATATCCATATTCATGAAAAGGTTCTCCTCAATTTTCGCAGAAATTCTTACAACTATATACGTTATAAAACGTTGTTTTTGAAATCTTCAAAATCTATCGTCACAATTTTTTATAGGCCCTTAAACACAAAAAATACTTTTAAGATTTACGTTTTTTTGCTATTGCTGAATGTAGGGTACATATCCAAAATACAAAATATTTGGTGGTAAGCACATTGTCAATCGATTGCCTTTTGCAATATGTGATTAAAGAGTGAGTGTGTTAAATAAACAAAGTGTATTACAAAATTGAAAATAAAGAAGTACTTTCTTTGAAAAAAAGCTTTTTCAGGTCAATTTAAAATTTTTGAGCTTTCAGCTTTTTTCTGACTTCAACAATGCAGATATTAAAAAAAATTTTCTCCCGTTTTACTTAGAATTTAGTCAAAAATCGAATGCAGCACCATTATTCTGTAACTCGCTAAAGCTAAATCTCTATCGCTAAAAACGTGTATTGCTAAACGTGTATTGCTAAATTAGGCAATGTCTTAAAAATTGAATCTGCCGAAATTTTAGTGTTTTATATTTTTATATCATCGCCAAAAATGTTTAATTTTGTATTTGTTCAGCATTTTAACGATCGAGATTTAGCTTTAGCGAGTTACGGAATAACGAGGCAGGCTTTTAATTTAAAATCCAACTGTGCACTAAAACGGTATAGGCGAAATACTAAAAAAGTCAAGGCAAAAAAAAAAACATTTTTTTAAGTCAAATATCTTCTAAACTGTGAGAGATACGGAAACACATGTTAAGATAAGTTTTCTTTGCATTTCTGAGCTTACTGAACGCACTTTACATTTATAAAATCGGGTAGCAATTAAAAAAGCTACAAGCCTCAGAAATTTTTTTGAGTCCAAGGTAGTCATATATGGTCCACTGTAACTTCTCTCCTGCTTTAGCCAGAAGTTCAACAAGAAACGCGTTGCAAAACCAGAAATTTATAGATGTTTGAAGTTTCAGATGAATCCAATCAGCTGTTTCGAAGTTCTAGATTTATTACCATTTATTTAGCAAAAGTCTGTGCACAAAATAAAAGGTTTGAGACTTTTCAAACGTAAGGTTGAAGTCTACTGACGATTTGGTTAAGCACCAATGAAATACATATAGTCATTGCTTAACCCTCAACAAATAAATCTTTAGTTTAAATACAATTAGGAAAATATCTCCAATAATAAGTTTAATAAATAAAATAATTTTTTTCGACCTTTTAACATTTTAAGTGTTGCATTTGCTTTCACGGTTATTCTGGGAATGATTTTTGCAAACAAATAATAAAAAAAATACCCTACAAAAATTGAGTATAGGATTTTCAAGCACTAGATATCTACTATATAAAAAAACTTTTTTAACGTAGGATGAAATTCAAAGTTGCGACCATTTTTTTAGCTTTGATATGTGTTCACATAATTCAAATAATTCTTTACCAACTCTTATCCAAATTCAATTTCGTAGCAAAATACTAACTACCTAATACATTCTTCGAAAATATAACAACCCACAAAGCGGTAGAAGCTAAATTTTTCCCAAGCAAACTAGAAATTTCTACACGGATAATGTTCTCTATATCGTTTCTACCGTCCCGCTGCTGTTAACTGTTTTGGACGTCCTAAAATTTATAGATAGATTCTATTTAATAATATTGTTAATAATATTGCTCAATATATTTTTATACAAATTCAATAATTTTTTTAGAACCCACACTATATTCTTAATTTATAAGAATTTAGATGTGTAATTTCAATGTATTTTAACAAAAAGTTTTTAGTTATTCACTAAAAATTTCTAATCAAATTAAAAAAATATGCATATTACTCAAAAATTTTTTGGATACAAATCGTGATTGATTGATGTGAAACGTTTTGCAATATAATAATATTTAAAAAAACTTTACAAAACTTTTAAATATTTAGAAATAAAAACCTACCCAGTTATTTTAGTTTATGTTGTTAATGCAATTTGAATAATTCAACTTAGTTATGAAGCGTACTAAATAAGCGTGATGCTCGATACACAAGAGTGCGGACAACAACAAAAAAAAATATATATAATTTCTAAAATTTGATGTGTGAAATAAGAGAAGGAAATGCAAATTTTCTAAAGGTGTTATAAATTTAATGCCGTTTGTGAAAATATTCATATATTCTTAATGTGGAAAATAAACATCACGCATTACTGACATTTAAGGTGATTTGAAAAAAAAAAACTTACCCAGTCACAACCTAGAATTAAAGTTGAAAACAATTCCAAAATAATTTTTTTAGTTTTTTGCCATGGCTCTGGATACCGCCCTTTTAGTTTTTTGTACACTGCTTCGTATTTGCAGTCCGATCTTGACATATTGCATATCGTTGTTCATGGCTTGCCTATGGTTTAATTCTTGCCTTTGGTATATTAAGAGCTGGCCATACTAAGTTTTAGACGAGCTTTCCTATCACGAGCAAAACATTGGACAT
Source organism: Panzeria rudis (assembly GCA_956483635.1). Lineage (NCBI taxonomy): Eukaryota > Metazoa > Arthropoda > Insecta > Diptera > Tachinidae > Panzeria > Panzeria rudis. The sequence continues at coordinate 93,872,503 of OY101450.1, read as the reverse complement.
TAGGGGAAAGTATCCGAGATGGCATAACTGGCGTGCAGATTTCGGACTAAAAACTCAGCAAAAGCAAAAATGAAGCCATAGGCAAGCCATGAATAATAATATGCAAAATACTATGATCGGACTACAAATGACGATGCAGTGTACAAAAACTAAAAGGGCAGTATCTACAGGCGTGGTAATAAATTAAAAAAAATATTTTTGGAATTGTTTTCAGCTAATTTTTAATCCTATGGCGTGACTGGCTCATTGGACACATTATTTGTATGAAGAGAGTACACACAGAAAATTTTCATGTACAATCGTCGAAAACCAGGTTAATTTAACATTTTACGGTAGTGATTTTGATTCACAGGTGTTTCATGTTAAATCAGCATGATTTACAATAATCGTGAAAAAATTTATCATTTTGAATTAACTATATTTTATGTTGATTTAATATTCCAGTAGAATTAAATCAAAATGAAGTTGATACTGAAATAATACGAAAAATCATATTGACTCAAAGCAATTTTGAGTTGAAACAACGTCAATTTGATATTGGAACAACACGAAGAATCATGTTGAATCAAAATTATTTCAAGTTGAAACAACGTGAATTTGATGTTGGAATAACATGAAGGATCATGTTGAATTAAAGTTATGTCAAGCTGAAACAACATGACTTTAATGTAGCTACTCTATTTATACCTTTATGAAATTTTTTTGACATATTGTCATAATTTTATTTTAAATTAAATTTATTTGCTGGAGGTTAAGCAATTGTCTATATGCAGCATTTCGTTGGTGCTTTACCAACTCATCAGTAGACTTCAAACACAATTTTAAACAGTTGCAAACCCTTTATCTTATGAACAAACTTTTAATTTATTCTATTTATAATTATACTTACTGATGACTATCACCATCAGAAAACTTTGTGTTGTAGCTGGCTGCCCCAGCAAAGATTAGAACTTGAGCCACCTGCACGATAGTCGTCGAGCTTATCACTGAATTCTTTTTAATTCAACATGATTTAAATGATTATTTAATATAATACTTATTTAAAATAAATTTATAGTCATGTCGATTGAAAATGAAATGAAAATTGTTTAAACAGTGAAAATTTTTAAATCAAATATATTTAAGGTTAGATTAATAATTTTCCGTTTAAAATTAATACTAAACAATGGTAATTTTAAGTGAGCAGCAGTAAATTTTCGCTGGTAATTCATTTTTGTCGTCCAAATAGACACACATGTACGAATAAACAACAACAAGTCACACAACTAAGCCTGAAAACACACCAAATACGACAAAACGTTTTTGTCGTGTACGTCAAACGCACTCGTATGATTATAACGCACATAAAAAAAGATTTGGTGTGTGTGGTCTCATAAGAACTAATGTTTTGTTGTCGTATACGTCACAAAAAACAGCTTTGTCGTATTCGGTGTGGGTTCAGCCTAGGCAGAATAGTGAATTGTAGCAACGCAGCAAACAATTTTTGCCGATTTCGGTCCGAAGTCGGTCAGAAAGTCGGAACAAGATGCCGAATTCGTATCCGATGTCGGTCAGAAAACGTACCGAAAATCATATGAGTGGTTGACAAGAAACTGGATCTCTTTATCTAAGGAAATTCTAAAACTATACCGAAAGGTCTAACAGAATTCTGTACGAACTCCGACGAATTTCCTAGGGAAATTCTATAGGAATTTTCCACATGTCTTATAAATGTCGGAAAAATTTCTGACAAAACATCAGAAAATTTTCCGATTTTTTTGATGCGTTTTACGTCCTGGCGTATTAATATCAGAGAAAAGTCGGAGCTCATCAGAAAACATTTACCCATATTTTATAAGTTTAAGAACTCAACTATTTGTGCGTATAAACTCAAGAGATAAATGAGAATTGTAACGAAAACTAAAATCAGACATTGTGCAGATGTGACTGCTAAAAGTTTTAAGACGTAGATCAGAAAATGTGCATACTACTCTGTTAAATGCCTTAAAGGAAATTAAATTGCCTTCGAATAATGTGCAGACTATTCTGATATTAATCGGTTAATATTTCAGACAATCTACAGAAACGTTGTACCAGAAAACTGCTTACTGATCCGCCAAATGTCTGAGGGAATTTTATACAACTCGACTGATTGTCTGGTAAAGTCTCAGATTTTTTCTGATGTTAGACATGTCGGCCAAAATTGTTTCCAAATAAATACTAACACACTCAAACGACAAATTATTTCCTGTAAATTTAATATGATTTCCAATCAAAATTTTCTGCATCTTGATTTTACATTTCATTTATATTTACATTTTTTTCTGTGTGTAGTTTGTTTGTGTTTGCGCACTAGGGATGGGCAAGTGAAAAAAATATATCGATCGGAATCGATATATATCGAATAAAAAATATCGATATTTTTTCAACAATGATAATTCACACGTAGTCCCCAAATTTTTTAAATATAAAAAAAAGTACCTTTCTTATAAATAATTAAGCTGGAAAGAGTTAATTTCCAAAATTCTTACTGTTCCACCAATATTTCATAGAACATACATCAACAAAATTACACGCAAAGAATGATAATTTTTCGAATAGACAATAAATAAGACAAATAAAACAAAAAATTTTGTTAGTAATAATCTATTTGGTGAAGACTCTTCCGAAATGTTTTTAAAAATTGCATGAAAAAGAAAAACAAAGCTAACAAATATCGAATTTGATACTATCGATATATATGGAAAAAATATCGATACATCGATACATCGAAATTAAAAATATGAACGATATATCGATATATTTTTAAGAAAATATCGATATATCGATATTTTAAAGAAAATATCGATATATCGATATTTTTTTGCCCATCCCTATTGTACACGCATAACTCTGTCATTTGTGCACCTATTTTAAAATTTTTTTGTTTGAAAGGCTTTGGCTGCAGTTTGGTCCCATATTTTTTTTCGAAAATCGCTGCGGAAATTTGCTCCCCCAACACACAACTCAGTCATTTGTCAACCGATTTTCAATATAATTTTGTAAGTGTTTACCTTTTTGTTTGAAAGGGTTTGCTCTCCCCAAGCATAACTGACATTTGTGAACCAATTTTCTTATTGCATAACTCCTCCATTTATGGACCGATTTCCAAACTTTATTTTTTGTTAGAAGGTGTTTGCTTACAGTTTTTGCTGGAAATTTGCTCCCCCATAATATTGATTATCGCATAACTTCTACATTTATGAACCAATTTTTCAAATTATTTTTTGTTGAAGTTTGGTCCCACCCATAGAGGTTGAAATCAGACGGACATAATGCTAGCCCGATGTATTGATTTAAAAATTAGAAAAAATATTTAAAAATTAGTGCTGAACGAAATACTAAAGTTACTTTTGAAAATGGCATGTCCTACATATGTATGTATGTTTTATCAATTATAGCAGAGTGCCTGGAATTTCGTACTAAATATTCAATAAAAAAATATTTTTTTCTGTTCAGAACATATTAATTATTAAAAAAAATTTATTGAAAAAATTAAAACATTCCAAAAATAAAATTTTATAAAGCAATGTAATAGTTATAAAATCTTCTATTTGCAGCTAAAGTTTGTTTGTTTCTATTCGTTATTTATTTTCTGCTCGATTATTATATTCCTACATTTATATTCATGCTCTTTTCTACTACAGTACTACATATTTAAGTCCACAATTCACATACATCAATACAAATATGTATAAATGTGTGTATGTATGTTGACTTAAAAATACCTTGAATACATCTATTTTTACAAATATACACTCATATGTTTAGTAAAGTGACAGATATGTATATATATTTTCTTGAAACTATTTTTCACAAAACTTAAAAAACGAAAATATCAGATACGTCCCTGTTCTCTTCCAAAAATAAATAATGCTCCCATTGATATATTTTAAATAGCATATAGTAAATTAATTTCAGATATGATATTTTAAGCTCTAAAATATATGAAGCTGGAAAAAAAGCTGAAAAAAGTTTGCTATTAGTGGAAGTGGAAGTAATTTCTCTGAATCGAGCGTTTTTGAATCGGCCCGATTTACAGAACAAGCAGGCTAAACTGTATTATACTATGTAGAGACATTCACCTAAATTGAGTCAATTAAATTTTAAATTGAGTTATCAATTTTGGTGTTCACACATATGCAATTTAGCTAACTTAATTAGCATTTTATATTTGCTCTTATATATTTTTGCAAGTTCTAGATCTATTGTTTTATTTATTTAAATTTTATTTCACTTTGCCGTATAAGCGAGTAACGAGTAGATAGTCTGCTGTTAGTTCACCTTTTAGATACGCCTTGCGTTGTATATAAGTCTGGTCAGTAGAAGTGCCTCTACTGAACAGACTTATAAAGTTTGATCAGCAGACGCTACTCAATTTATGAAACAATTAAGTACTAATTATTTTACGTAATTTTTATTTTATTTGAACTGAATAGGTAAAGTCTGAAATTTTTTTTGTTATTTCGGCTTTCTAGTTGCTAATTGCTAATTGCTCAATTTTTTTAGTGGAATTATTGAATAGTAAATTGAACTCAATTAAAGCCTTAATTGTGTAAGATTCCTCATTGCGCATTTAAGGTGCATGTCTGAACACAAAATTTACATTATAAAAATACTTCAAGAAATTTGTGGCATGGAACTTTCTTTATTTGCAAGGAAACAAGTTGGGTTGAAAAAGTGGTAGGAAATAAAATTTCAGACGGTTTTTGTCAATTTTCTTTATCCCATTGGCTTTTCCAGGCTTGCAATAAGGAAATAACAGAAGTTTCATGAAGAAAATTTCATGAAATATTTCTTTGTGTGAATTTACTATTATATACAAAACAAGTATAAAAAATAAAAAGTTCACAACAAAAATGGCAATAAAAATATATGTATTTTTAACAAGTACATATATATTTAATGTTGTCAAGCTTTGAATGTAAACGTCTTTGAGCAATTTGATTAAAGTTGTTCATTTCTTAATAGATATATTTGTGTGATGTTGCACTCCACAATAAAAGATGATGGGAGTGAAATGCATTCACAGTTACATCTTCTGGTATAACAATTGCTTCAATATAATCTGCCTTCGTTATGACTTGTCTGCTTAGGAATTGATTTCCAAATTATATTTTTCTTTAACAACTGTATCTTTGAGACAGTAGCTAAGCCATTTTATTTTATGGTGGTATACGGGAGATGAAAACTCTTATCGCAAAACAAAGAATATTTTTCAGCTAGCATCGGTGTTGATAACAGGTGCGATAAGTTAAACTCCATAATGTTAAATTGGCTTCGATGGATGTTTTGGCCAAGCAGCTGGCTTTATTTTCGGCGTTCAGATTGAACGCTATTTGTTCATAATCGCGAAATTACTGTGGGCATGCAAGAACTCTGCGGCAGCATCAATAAGCCAATGAACAAGAGGGAGGGGAAAACGGGATATTCCCCCCCCCCCCCCCAAACGAGTAAATTATATAAAATTTCTATTAAGTTTCTAAAAAAAGTTTTGCAAAACAATATGTTTCAGTTAGAAGTTCCCTCCTAAAAGCTCAAGGTGGATCCACGCCCGACAATTGCACACCTAAACCTTATTTTTGTGGGCTATTTTTTCGCTCGTTCCTGAAGGAAAGAGTATAATGCACGTCTTAATACTGAAGGAGCGATAAAAGTTTTCATAGATGGCCCCAAATTAAGGGAGAGAGCTGGCATAGGTTTTTGTACACTACACTATATCCATAGTGGTTTTCGAATACCTGCTGTAACTAATGTGAGAACTTTCCAATGTGAGTAAATTCTTATCATCCTGTAGAACACAGGGTGAGTGACAAAAAAGTTAAATTTTCTTGGGTTATTTATAAACGGGATGACTAATATAGTTATTAAATTGTTCTTGTTGCGAAAACTTTTCACCAGTTACAGAACATGGGCACAGATAGCGATATATGCGAGAGTGACACTTGTCTCGGTTCCGGGACACTAAGACTGTCCTGGCTACAATATTGCGGATGGGATTTCCAGACAGAGTGTGACATTGAACAGCTCATTTATCTGCAACCTCACTGGCATTCCTCTGTATCACTATAAGCTGTTAATTGAGCATGAATCATACAGACTTGCACAAAATAAGAAGACGCCTGCTGACTAGAAACGTCTACGTGGCCCTACTATGTCCTGTGCATGACACGCGAACTGCTCAGGCTCGGTATACTTTGTAACAGTGTGCACAGGGTCCTAAAATTTTGGAACCCATGCCAGAAGGATAGGTATAAATTAGAACCATAATTGCAAAAGTTTTAATGATGAAAGGGAAGAGAAAATCATAATTCACCTTCTATGCCAACGTCAGTCTCTAGCAAGTGTAAGAACAAACAACTTGTCTCTAATATACTGCTGTACTTACAGAGCCTGGAAAATCTTGGGCTAGTCAAGAACAAGCAAGATGGTTTGACACAGCAGAAGGACAACTATAATTACGCCCTGTCTGCTATAGGGTATCTCAAAGGGACTGAATTGACGGACACAATAGTGACACAATTGAATTAGATTATACCTTTTATCAATATGGTGTGCCGAAATCTTACCTTCTGATTCAAGGTTTCCCAAAATTTGTAACCTCGAGTATGTCAAACTTTAAAAAATCGCCAAAATTACATTTCTTGTGCCATTTCTAAACCCTTTCCCATTTTGGAATTAGCTATCAAATGCCTACACTTGCATCACTTACGGTTTGAATTTCTCTCCGATAGTTCAAAAGTTACAAGCTTTGCAAAAAAAATTTTGCAAATTTAGCGATCTTATTCTGGTATTTTTTAAACTGTGAAGTTGTCTTAAGTCGAAAAATTATACCAAAAATTGGCACAATTACACAAAAACTTTCCAATTTACCGAATCAATTTATCTTAATGGAGTGAGATATGGCAGCAGTTTCAATTTTACACTTAAAAAAAGTTGATTTTTTGTAAAATGTTTTTGTCAAAAAGTTACTATCAGTATTTTGATTATAAAAAATGAGTTTCTTCAAAGACCTTAACCAAATTAACATGATTTGGATAGAGGACAAAAAAACCAAGCAAACAAGCAAAAAAGGTAAGCTCTATCTATAATAGTTCGCCCACAGTAACCCCTAGAATATGATCATTTTTAAAAATATTTTTCATGTTTGCATGAGTGGTACAAAAATTGCAAAGCAGCGATCTTAATTTCTCTGCCGGAATGTTAAAGCTATATTTGATAGCAACTTTCTATATGTGGTGATAATGGGCGCCGCAACTAGTATAGTCAGGAGTAATAACAAAAAGTCAGATTTGCATATGACTTTTTGTTATTACTAAAACAAACTTACTTCGAATTATATTTGGCCCAAGCTTCAAACTGTTTTCTATTAGTAGCTATACCATCTTAAAACGCTGAAAGTTTCATAGCGGTATCTCAAGTAGTTTTTAAAATATTGCGGGTCAAAAATTAAAAAAATTAACGAAAAACCTTAAATTTTATTAAATTTTTGATATATTTCCTTAAGTGATAACAAATTTTGCGAAACTCTAAAAACAAATAAAAAAACTCTTAATCTACAGGTATCTACCTTTAATATAATATAAAATATTCCAAACAAAAGTCTAGTACGTTGTCTGTTATAGCGCGTACAATGTACACACTTATTTAATAATTTGCTGGTTTCCAGTAGAAATATAAAATTAAAGTTTGTTAAACGTGGCGTATGATTGATGTTAATTCAGTTAAGAAAACATATAAAAAAAATTAATTTTTGTTGGATTGGTATTGAAAATGGTGCAAAAATATGAATTTGGTCTTGAGGTCTTCATTTTCTTTGCGTGATAAGCATGTCGCTTGAGCTTTTTTTGGCGGTTATGACTCGATATTTTAAAATAACCTCCTTAGGTGTTCACTAAAAAATTTCCATTATATACAAAATATATGGATAACACACAATTATTTTCTTAGATACAAACGATGATTAGTTGATGAAACGTTTTGAAATATGATACTATTTAACAAAATTAACAAAACTTTTAAATATTTAGAAGTACAAAACTACGCTGATATTTTAGTGTACATATAGCGTTAATGAAAAATTAATAACACGCTGTCACAGTGAAAATACCTGTGAAAAACGACTTAGTGAGGGTTGTAGGTCTAGTTGAGTAGATCATTTTGCCATTTTAAAAATTGCAATACAGCCTCAAAATCGGAAGTTATCGACAACAAAAGGTTTTTTTACTTCTGGGACATAAAATTTTTCACTACGTTTTTTCTGCACCGATCTAAAATTTTTAAACGGTGTCCAATAGAGGAAGACTAAATCTTTCCGTGTATATTTCAAAGATTTTATTTTGACTTATATTTTATTTTTTCCGATTTTTTAAATATTTTGCGTATTTTTTACAACACGTTGCTAAGAACCTACCTTTTTTTCTTAAAAAGTGTATCTTATAATGATAACATTAACTATTTTTTATTCGGTTATATTTATTTATTGTATATTCAATAAAATTGAACTAATAATAAGTTGTCAAATCTTAACTCTAAAACTTTAATTTTTAAGTCCAGCCAAAGATAGATAAAAATATTTGTTTCAGCGCTTGGTTCTTTGGTTGTCTTACGTCTCTCGTGTTCGCCTTAGAGCAAGACTGTCCCTCTTTGTCAGCCGAGTGTGGCCTCTAAAATTAATGATGTTTCGGGCTAGAGTATTTGGGTGCAACTAAAGTTTTTTTTATGATATCTTTAGAAAACAAAGTCTTAAGCAATAGCATATCTAAATCTTTATGAATCTGTAATCGTATTTAGTATTTTATTTTGTCGTCTTTGAATTGTCTCTACATTTGATGCCGAGGCAGTGCCCCATAACTGGATACCGTAGGACCATATTGGCTTTAGAATGGAGTTGCATAGGAGAAGTTTACAATCCAGGCTTAGTGTAGACTTCCTTCCAATAAGCCAATTCATTTGAACCGCTTTTAATTTCATTTGGGTCACCTTTCCATTTATGTGGAACTTCCATATTAGATGCCGATCAAGCTAAACACCGAGATATTTTACTTGAGTGTGTTGAGGTATAGTTTGGTTATTGATTTGGATAGGTGGGCAGGTTTCTCTGCACAATGTAAAAGTAATGTATAGACAGCTTTGTTCGTTAATTTTTATCCGCCATTGTTTTATCCATTTTTTCAACTGGGGTATACGCTCTTGCAGTTTGCGGTAAGCTTCTTGATGGCTTTTGTGAACACTTATATATCAGATAAAATACAGGACCGAGGATGCTGCCCTGAGGAACTTCGGCTTCAATCGGTTGCTGAGAGCTTAGAAAATTATATTGCTTAACAAAAAAAGTTTTACTCAGTTAAGTAGCTTTCTAAAAGCTTAATGATGTTTGCAGGTAGGGTTCGCTTTAGCTTATGTATTAAACCTTCGTGATATACTTTATCAAATGGATGAAGAGCGCAGAACAATATTTCTTTTCCACAAAAGTTTTTCTAACCACGTTCACGAGTCTATGTGTTTGTTCGATCGTGCTATGTTGTCTCCTAAAACCGAATTGGTCTCGAATGCATCCAGTACCATTCGGTATGGGTGTAAGCTTACTCATAAGTAGTTTTTCAAATAGTTTTGGCATGTTAGAGAATAATAAGCTTAAACCTCTATAGGATTTCAACTTTGTATGATCTTTGCCTGGCTTAGGTATCATAGCAATCACCGAAACATTGCATTCTGTGGAATAAGTGAAATTATTCTCCTCTTTGCAGTATTGGGTATGAGTATTTTATATGTATGTATGTGTACTAGCCGTCATAAAGAAGTTAAATAAAAATAGTTGGGTCAAACAATGTTAATATTTTCTTTTATTTGCTGTCCGCAAAAAAAATTTCTTATAATATTTCAGGTATGCAATATTATAAGTTTAAAGATATAAAAATATAACAATTTTTTCGATATTGAGACTCCAACTCTTTGTTTGTGTTTATTTTGTATTTCTTTTCTGAGATATTACGTATCTTACCATTCAAGTTACCCAAGGAAACTTTGAAAGCTATCATTGTTACAATTCTGCGAATTTGAGCTTATAACTATGTTCTTCTAGGCAATTACGAAGAATATCAGCTCACTTTTTACACAAAACTTCTTGTTCTCTTTAATGCAGTTCACTATCAGTGCGATAATAAATACTTTCTTTGCATGCAGACTGCCACATTCATATTATCTATGTCTGAAGCTTTACCATGACTCCGTTAAATTTATAACACAGTTACTAATTGAAAATTAAAATTCTATCCACTGTAATGCTCTAACTATACGATAACAAATATATACTAGTTTTTGTAATGAACCTCAAAGCTAGTGTTTCTACTGCTCCGTTTTAAAACATTTGCCTTAGCAATATTAATGCTGACTTAATCCTTACTCAGGACATCCACTATTAGACACATATAGAGAAAAGAGTCTTTAAGGCCGTCGGAGGGCCGGTTATAGAGAAGAAAATCTTTACTATGTGAAGCCAGCATTTTTCTTTTTCCAGTGGACGGTACAAGCAGGATTTTACTGGGCAGGAGAATATATAAGGTTTTTAAGAGAAATTTAGGCAGGCTAACTCCGCTAAGTAGACAGTTTTGAATGCGATGCGAGAACTCAGCCTACGAAAAATGGAGTCAGAAATGAGAAGTCGATAATTTCCAGTCGACTGCCAATAAGGGTAAATATATCATACATGTTTTGAAAGTACTTCTTTAAAGCAAAATTAACATACATATTTCTGCTGATCTTAAACTTTGTTTTTTTTTTAACTTCACTAGCTGAGAATTAATCTATTTACATACTACATACTTTCATACTTCAAACACATAATATTTTTGCCAATAAAATACGTGCCGTTATTGTGCGAATATGTTTAAAATGGGGAAACATTTTAAAAAATATAAGTACATGCAACAGTACAATTTTTTATATTGAAATTCATGATGAAAAGAAATAAATAAAATAAAAAAGCAAAAATATATTATAGGAAAACGAAAAGAATAAAAAGAAAATGTAAATGATATCATTTTGATTATAATTGATTGTAGTACATCAATATTTATAAAATGTATAAAACGTAATAAACAAAAAGAGCTTTCATACAAAGGATATCATTCATATCTTTTAATTTTAGTCATATTTAATACCAAAAAAATTTATTTTAGTTGTAAAGTATTTTCGGATTATAAATTTTTCTCTCACGCAATATCAAAGAAATTCAAATAGAAACAAACTGTTGCACCTTTTCTATGTGCAAAGCTTTTTTTCAAAACTTAGAGTGGATTTTTAAAAACGAGATTAGAGATTAAATTAAATTTAATATCTGTATTTACTCTTTGAGTTAACTTTTTTTAATTTTTTGCTAGGTTATGACTAACTAAACCACCAACGTTGACCGCTATAGCAAAAAATTAAAAAAAGGAAACTCAAATATTAAATAAAGATATTAAATTTAATTTTTCTACTACATTCATTTGCTCTTTCAAATTTAAATTTTTCATACTTTAACCTCTTCTGTCTAAGAGAAAACACGTAAATGTTTACTGTCCTGAACTTTAAGCGTCTAACTAAAAAAAATTGGTAAAATTGCATTTAAGCGCTTGCATAAGTTAAGATTCAAGACACAAATCTATTTGGTAACACGAAAATAATTCGAGAATAAAATCTTGTAGAAACAGTAAGATAAGTTCACTTTTTTTAAGAGACAGTGCGCAGAAAACGAATTTTGAACCAGCTAATAAGAAAATTTCAACATGTGCTCTTGATGCTGCCAGATAGCTAAATAATTATTAATGATTTAAAAAAGCTACAACTTCAACCAGATGCACAAGTCATCATGCATGCAATGGTAAAACTTTTTAAAAATTTAAAAAAATATGTTTAAAAAATGTCAGGTGGGCTCCATGCTAGTACAGGGGGGATTAAGCAGTGGATATTAAACATTTGTCCATAAACTTTGCGCTGTATAAACAATATATAAAATATACTGATCTCAAGAATATAAACAAAAACTTTCGGAATGGCATTCCCATTGGATTGCATGGCATCTGTGTGGCTCTTTTTAAATGGGTTTATTTATCTTACCCTGTTTCTGGAGTTTGTGGAGTTTGTTTCGTTACCGTGTGATTTATCGTAGGCGGCGCTTACGTACAAGCAAAACCAAAAATAAAAATACGAGTTGAGAAAATTTTAATAAAGAATCAGAAGGTGAGATTTTGGCTCACCATATTGATAAAAGGAATAAGATAACTCATATTCTATTTCCTCACAAAAATTTGGTTAAATAGCTGATGTTTCATTAATACTAGTATCCACGATCAAACGTGGTAAAAGCGAACAAAGGACGCTGATGATGACAGCGTAGCGACTATCGAAATTAGTAGTATTAATCCGTACTGCTAGTCTGATTAGATATTATAATATTCCACTCTTAAAAATAATTTGAATTTACATTAATTCAATTATTGAACTTAAGCCGAATAATAATAACTTCCGACTTATGTAAAAATGTCTATGATAGATGTACGTGCCTATGTATACCTACATAGAAATATAAAGCGCTTATATACATTTGAAGTATAGAGTCGACTTGGCCGAGCACGTTAGGGGCTTTTGCTTGGACATCTCGAAAGAGCCGGGATCAAATCACGGCGGCTGAAAATATTTTTTTTTTAATTTTTACATGTTTTTTTAAGGTTAAAATATTTACTTTTGTTTTCATCAGGAAATTAGAAAGAATATTAGAATCAGGAAACGAAAAAATAGACTAAAGCAAACAAATCAATAGTAAATATATACAATCAATAAAATAGTTATTTGCTATAAGATTTTTAGTACTAAATAGAAAAATTGCATAACAAATTTAGAAAATCAGTATTTTTAGAGCTCAAATGATTATAAATTTATATTTTCATAGATTAATGCAAAATTAATTATATACAACCTAAGAATTCATGTTTAGAAAATACAAATTTTGAAAAATACCCTTTGTAGAGCTAAGTATAGTTTTGATGCTGTGGGGAAATTTTTATTTAAGCCAATGCTAATACAATATGTTCTACTAATACATTCTTAGACTTAGACTAACTCCTTAAGTGTCGGCCGTGTATATATTCTATGTTATATACTCCATTCGTTGGGGAATGATATATAAGATTCGGCACAACCGAATATAGCACTCTTATTTGTTTTTCTTTAATTTCTACAAAGAAATTTGATTTGCGACCAGAGTGCAGTGTACAAGTATGTACTCATTATCCACAGCGATGTAGAGTTTATCAGGAAAACCGAACATTATGATGGTAACAATAACAATATAGTCTGAATGTATCCACTAAACATTTTCTCCGACATGTTTGACGTCAGAAAAAAGATCTGAAATCACAATAGTCGGCAATTTTATGGCACGAAGTTTCCGTAAGATTACTGAAATATATCCGATATTCAGACTATTCTACACATTATCGGAAGGCATTTTAACAAAATAGTCTACACATTTTCTAACTTAAGCCTTACAACTTTTATTCATCACTTATGCGACTTAAGTTTTCATAATAAACTTATAAAATACCACACGCAGAAGAAAAATAAATGTCACGATATAGTCATAGAAGACTTACGGATTTTCTTGGTTCTATGTGCGAATTTTTTTTTCAACATTTCCGATAAATTTCTAGTTTTAACTGCCATCTTTCTGCGAAATTAATACAACAGGTCGTAAAAAGTATAAGAAAAATAGGAAAATTTGATAATGTTTTGGCAGACATTTTTCCCAAATTGGTCAGATATGTGGAAAATCCCTTTAGAATCTTCAAAGAAAATTTCTTCAGAAATCGTACAGAATTCTCTCAGACATATCGGAAATAAATTTCAGAGCTCCCTCAGACAAAGAGGTCCGCTTTCTTGTCAACCACTCATATGATTTTCGATACGCTTACGCTACGACTTTGTATAAGAATTCGGCATCTTGTACAGAGTTTCTGACCGAGATCGGTTCGAATTCGACAGAATATGCTTGCTGGGTGTATACAAATGTACAACTGTGTATGCACACAAACAAGCACACAAACAAGCGCACAACAATGCTTTGAAAATAAAAGCATAAACAACATTTACTTCAAGGCTGGCCCAAGGATACATAGCTGAAAAGGAGGAGAACAAACAAGCGAAACAAAACAAAGAATGATGTAGAGGCATAATAATGAATGTGTACTATTGTTGGCACACATACACGCATACTTGAAAACAATTACTACCCAACAAACCAAACCGCTATAGAAATAGTTTATTACACACTTACTAACATAATCCTCAAGCTTACTTGAAGGTCACACGTTCAAGTTTTGTTTCAATTTTTGTTTCAAGTTTCAATACATTCACACTTTTTTACTAACACACTCACATAATTGGAAATTGACTACCAACTTGATTTCAATTTTGCTTTCAAGATTTGTTTTAATTTTTCGTTCAATTTAAACAGCTTATCTCTATTATTGTAAGTAAATTACAGAAAGACTCGGCTATAACGAACTTTGTGCAAACAGCAAAAAAATAAACCGCTCGTTAACTACGAATTCGCTATTACGAATTATTTTTGTATGAAAATGGCAACCGAAACGTCGTCACTTTAGACTTAGATCGTTTCAACCGAGAATTCGTTATAACCGGGGTTTACTGTTTCGTTGTCGATTCCTTGACGACGGCATCTTGAAAACAAAATTGACTACCAAGTTGCTTACAGCCTACGTCATAGCGTCAATGTAAAGTAGTTTTAACAAGCAATACGCAATTCTTGAACGTGTAACTGCAGAGTTAGACAAGTGTTATGAATATTATTTTGAAATGTGTATTATCAATTATTTTACTAAGAGAATTGAACCCTTGCGATAATATTACTGCCTTTAGTATACATACAAAAAATTTATAAGTCTAATTATAAAATATGCTTGCAGGAAAATAGTTATCTAGTCATACATTATACTTTTTAATATATAAAAGCAATTCAAAATTTTTTTTTCATATTTAAAAGCAATTCAACATTTTTATTAATTCCTCTCGAATACTATGTTTTAACTTATATGGCATATCTAATATATATATTTATATTCTAATAAAATATAATAATTACTCTTTTTTAAATACTTGTATAAATTTTGGTAGAAACACAACTCAACTTTAAACAAAAGAAAAAATAATGAATTTAACAAATAATATGAAATTCACGCGTTCAAAATAATGGGACATCGTAAACAAAAAAAAGCAAACTGTGTTGCCGCTTACATAAAGTGTTTATGACAAGCTTATTCTTCAGTTCAATTACATTTAGCTTAAGGAATGGTTTGTTGGGTAATTAAGAAACCAAAAAGGGCTTAAATACTTTAAAATCGAACAACACAGGAAACATTTTTTGCCGACATGTCTAACGCCAGAAAAAAATCTGAGACATTACCAGACAATCAAGCGAGTTGTGTAAAACTTCCTCAGACATTTCCGATTAATATCAGACTAGTCTGTATCCGAAGACAATGCAACTTCCCTTAAGACATTTAACAGAATAATCTGCATATTTTCTGTTCTACGTCTTACGACTTTTAGCACTCACTTTTGCACATTGTCTGATATTAGTTTTTATAATAAGTCTCATTTATCTCTTAAAAGTATCTACACAAATATTTGAGCTTTTAAATATTCTCTGACATTTGGCATAGTTCTTAGAATTTCCTCAGACAAAGAGATTCGGTTTCTTGTCAACCACTCATATGATTTCGGTACGTTTTCTGACCAAATTATTCGGCATCTTGAGCAGACTTTCTGACTGACTTCGGACCAAAATCGGCAAAAAATATTTTTTGGGAGTTTTAATCATGTTGTTAGCAAAATCAATGTATGTATGAAAATATATAAACTAGAGAAGATGACGATGGATATGATAATAAGTATGTCGATAATAATGATGTTTCTTAGGCGGTCGTCGTGAACAAACCTAGTATTTTTGTGTTTTGTATGGGTTTTATTTTAAACTTATTGCATTCCGTTCGGCTGGCTGAAGCATGTTGATGTGTTTGGTTACAGTATGCAGGCAACTTAATAAAACTACGACTAACAGAAATAAGTTTTGGGTTAAAGTCAAGGCATAATGAACATTGCATGCCCTAAAGACTAGTTTAATTGTGTATGTAGGCTGCGTATTGGTTGTAATCCTTTGTGTTTTAATTTTTGGTGTTTAGCTCCATTTGTATTGGAATTGCAACTCGTTTAGATGGTAATATCAGTGGTTTTTAATGAAAAACTAACGACTAGTTTTTAAAAATAAAAGCTATCAACAATTCATTGATTTTCGTTTTAACTACTAAATTTTCAACCTAGCAAAAATTAGTGCTTGCTGGAATCATTTTCTGTTTCCACAAAATATCTATATTGTGAAAATCATGAAACTCTTCAGCACTAAAACTACAAATATATGGAAAAAATGGTTCGATGTGGATTGGCGAGGATGACGTCATGTTGAAGGCTTATTACTTCTTATCTTTAATTATTAATTTAGTTATTTTTGCTCGCTGTTTGTTTTTTTAATTTCAACTAGTATCGAACTAATGATTGGTCATTTCTTTTGTTGTCATTTTGTGGCGTCATATTTCAAATTAGCAATTTAATGCGACAAAATGACAAGACGGTGCCATTTTATATTTCTGACTGCAACATTGTCGCATTATGTGACAACTGTACACATTAGACTACTTTTGAAAATGTTTGCTAAAAAAAAGCACCATCACTGCTTTACATATATATAAAAAAATTCTTTTGGAATATATATCAAATGTATACTTATCTGAAAGGTGCCTGAACATACGTGAATCGACGGTAAACAAATAATTCAACTTTCTAATATAGTCGGACCTGGACACTTTCCAATAGGACCTATTTTAGATCGAAATTTTGAATTTAGTCCACATATTCTAAAATCCGAGAGTTGGGATTTCAAAACCATTGCCATTTTTGTAAAGGCTTATGTGTACGTAGTTATTTGGCAAAGTGTTAAATTGGCCTTGATTCAAGTGTGGACGCTATGGGGAAAATTTTTTAGAATTTAATTTTTTGGATTTCTTGGAACTTTCTTAAGAATTTTGAGATTCTCAGAAGAAAAACTTTATTATGTTTTTCTTTCCTGGTATTTAATACATAAATTCCTATATAAATGCGAAATTTCATTCGAAAATATGAACAATCAACGATTTTATAGCATTAAAAAAAATTTATATTAAATTAAAAAAGAAGACACCACATAACAACACGTTTCCGCTTGTGTTACAAAAAGTATTTCAAAAAGCTTTAAACTGTCAATATCTCTATACATTGTTGGAAATTACATATAATTTTGGAAATTTTTATGTGTGATATGTCTACCTGTCTCTTTTATACGTATAAAATTTATGGACTTATAAGTAAAAACCCGTGCTGAAAAAACTTTACATAGCCTGAGAGATAATGGGCAACATGGCGTATAATTAACCTGACCAGACAAACCCGCTTTTAAGAGGTCGATCCCGCCTATAATTTTTATTACGCTTTATCCCGCTTTTTTGAGTTTTAAAATTAATAATTTGAAAGCGTGGTACGCAGTTCTTAAGGAAATTCGCATTCCCATAAGAACTGTGTGTAAGAAAATTTACGGAAATTCAAGTTGGTAAATTCCTTTAAAAAAATTTCCGTTTGCCAGTACGGAGTTCCAAAAGAAAAGTACACGGAATTTTTGGCCGTTATTATCTATTACAGGGATGTTACAACTAAAAGTGGAGATTAATATGATTATTTCGAACGAATTTGCTTTGTGAATCTAAATTGATTATTAGGCTAAGGTTCGTAGCGTTATATTCAGAAAAAATTGGGTATGATTAATATTCCAAGGAACAAGGGAAAAATTAACATCAACTTAATTTTTCAACGTACACAGCAGAACAGAGTAGCGCCACTTTCGGAAGCCGCTACACTTCCATCATCAGTGCTTACGGTTATTTGCTATCACCACTTGTCAGGTGGCTGTGTTGAATGTAATTTTAATTCTTATATATACAACTTTTTCGTGAAAATTGAATACGAGAATTAAATCACTCTCAAGCTGGTATTAAAGTGCACTTTCCCAGCGTTGCCATCGGTTTATTTTTCTTCATTCCCATTTTTCTGACTTTTTTCCGCAAACTGAAACAAAAATTAATGTTCATACAATTGTTATGTCACGGAACAAGTGAGCAAGTTGTAATTAATTTGAGTTGTAAATTAAGCAATAAAGGAATTTGTGTGTCTGCAAACATTATTTTCTACAGAAGGCTGTACGATTATTTCTCCGTGTAGAAATAAATGTGAGTTTCCAAATGTGAATTTTCGTAAAAAGTCCGTACCACGCTTGATGTAGGAAAACATAAAAAATGCGAAACATTACAAAACTTTGCTGAAAATAGAAAGGCAATACAACAATAAATAATCTTTTACAAGCCAAAAAGGTGATTAAGTTACACTAATAGATTTTCAAAGCTTATTTGAGTTCGCAGAAAACGAATATGAGTTCATTCATTCATGTATTTCTTCTCAACAAATGATTTCGATATAATCACGAAAACGTGCATTTCCAGCTGTTTAGTTATTGTCAAAAATATCGAAAATGTTTCAATTGAATAAACAAAAATTTTATATTGTTTCGTAGACATATTTCTCCCTTTTCACCCAGCATAACGATTGTATTGATCGAGGGTTTGAAAATAAGTTCGTATGTTAAATACGTCTTTCACCTAGGTGTTACATCCCTTAGCAACGTCGATGTTTGAAAACATCGATGTTTCCACGATAAACATCGATGTAAAAAAAACAATAATAAAAATTATATATCGATGTTTATATTTACTCATGATTGAATGATTTAATACGTTTTTATGTACCAGATAAATGGATTAGCTGATTCACTTTCGCTGTCCATTCACATTTACAATGCCTTTGTTATGTTTTTTAACATCAATATGTGCTAATGATATTGCTTGCAATGTTAACTCTCTTACAACTGACTGTCATTAATTCAGTCCTGTTTTTTAAGTGCTGTTAACAAAAGTAAGTAAAATACTGTTATTGTTGTTTGATTGGTTTGTATAGTAATCAAATAACTCACAAAAGCATGTTGATGTAAGTATGTAAGTATATGCTTTTACACATTTTTAAAATTACTGTAAAAAGCTAATTAAAAGTTTTTTTAGAAAATTTAACATAATAAATTCAGAATTAATAAGAAATGTAGAAAATGGAATTTATTAGTGGAATAAAAAATAAATATAGCAGAAGCAAAATATTGGATGAGAGATATGGTGGGACGATGGTAGTGCTAACTTTTTCAAAAAGCATTGAAAGTAATCATACTGATTCATTGCTTTTTTGAATCATATGCATAAACAGACATTGCAAGCAGTGACAGGCATTTATTAACAACAGTCTCGTTGATATGAATCTTGCATTAGCATGATTCATTTTTTTAATGTTGAGTGCTAGTCCAATACTCATTTTAGAAAAAGCTAAATTATGCCGTTTGATTCGTAACCAAAGAGATCACTGGTATGTACCCAGAAAACATTTTTTGCCGAATTCGGGGGTCGGTCAGAAATAGTGCCGAAGTGGTTGGCAAGCACGCGCACGTCTTTGCCTTAGGAATTTTTGAAATCTTTGTCGAAATATCTGAGAGTTCTCTACCAACTCTGAAGAATTTCCTTGGGAAATTCTAAAGGAATTTTTGACATTTTTTATAAGATATCAATAAATTTTAAAGCTTTTCTGCCGAAGCAATAGTTTTTGGGATGACAGGACGGTCCCAAAAGCTACTGCTTCGGCATAAGCAGATTTGTAAAGTAGATTTTTGTTGGTGTAGCTTACAAACCTGCTTACATATTGCATTAAATATGTTCGCGATGTCCGAGTTAGGAGCATTTATTGTTGAACGCATATTTCAGCGCATTCATTATATAATAAAATCATCCTACTGTTTTGATGTTTTCAGATTGTTTTACAACTTTGAAATCAGGGTGAAAAATTGCTAAATTTTAAAATAATATAGAGCATAATTGTTGGACGTTTTTCTCAAAATTAAAAAAAAAATTTTTCTTTTCAATATTTCAAAAGAACAGACTAAAAGATTGCTGCAGTTGAAATTTTTAATAGATTAAGGAAGGCATGCACGATGTAGTGTTGGACGAATATAGTGAATTTTTCTACGAAATTCTAAATTAATCACTTAAGAAAAAACACACATCGAGTTTTTTAAATATCTTTACAAATTCTATTTAGATATATTTGATATAATTTATCTGGATTTTAATTTTTACCCGCCCGAACAAAAATGTGGCCACATGTGGCAGATTTTCTAAAATTAGTCCAATTTTTAGAAAAAAGTTTTTTTTACTTGCATAAAATAGTACCAAACTTAATTTTTTAATTTTTATTTCTTTACTATTTATTAATAACATTAAATTAAAAATGTTAAAAACCCCCGAAGAAAATAGATGATAATTTCATAACGGCTGGACTGATTTTCTTCAAACATAGCTTAGAAGACTTTGTGGATCAAGTCAGCTTTCAAACAAAATATACTAAATTAAAATCGGTCTAGCCGTTTGGTAGCTACGGTGTCGAGGTCACACAGATTCAAGAGGATTCATCTAGAAAATACGTGATATCTTCTAAGCGGCTGGACCAATTTTCTTTAAACAAGACTCTTGATCAAGTCACCTTTTAAACAGAGAAACTAAGTCAAAATCGGTCCAGCTGTTTGGCTGCACGATGACGTGTACAGACATACAGATACACAAACACGCACTACATACTTAAAACACCCCTCTTTTATGGTCGGACTTAAAAACATAGCAATACTCTTGTATTTAAAAAAATGTTTACAATATATTGAATAAGCATATTTTACGAATTTTTACTGCCTGTCCCACGATGTCGACAAGTTGAGTTCGTTCTTATATTTATATTGAAAACAATAATAAAATATTTAGATTTGTTTTTGTTTTCACTATAAATATTAGAACGAAATCGATGATACGTATGAGTAATATGATGGTATGTGCTATCATATTACTCATACGTCTACAGCTTCACGCTAAAAATGGGAAATTCGCATTTTCTTCGCGTTTTTTTGAAAAAAAAAATCGTAAAAAAATTCCTTCCATTCAATATATCGTTAAATTTTTTAAATATAACAGTATTGCCATATTTTTTAATAAATAGTAAAGAGTTCACCGCTACATGAATTGAGATAACTTAAACATTTCTTCCGCAAGGATTTCAAGGATTTTGTTTAAAATCATAATTACAGATGGAGCAGCAAGTTCGGTCATGCGTATGCGCGCGAGCATACAGCATTGGGTCTTACGAGCATTAAAGTCGACCCTATTCGCATGACCACACTCAGAGATTGTTATAAGATCGTGATTAAGCGTATCATTCGTGTTTTGCCTCATTGTCCCAATCTCCGACAGGATTGGCTAAGTACTGAATGAATATGAATAGCAATTGCTGCTATCATCTGCAAAAGATTAAATAGGATTGGAGGTTAGGTAGAGAAAGTCATTAAGAAAAATAAGAAATAGGGTAGGAGAAAGAACGGAGGCTTGCGGTACCCCTGAACTAATCTTGAACTCGTTTGAAGAGACCCCATCAATAACAACTCGTATAGTGCAATCCCTGAGAAAGCTCGATATAAATCGAGAGAAGTTATTACCGTAACCAAAAGCAGCAAGTTTCAACAAAAGTGCATCATGCAACATAATATAGAACGCATTAGAAATATCTAGAGCCACCACCTTACTCTCACCGAAATGGTGTATGTAGTGATAGTATTTTTATGGCAGTAAGTCACCCGTAGAGCGTAAAGCCTACGAAAGCCAGACTGGCGGTCGCTGACTCTGTTGAACTCCAGATACCTCACAAGATGAAAATTCACCATATTTTCCATTACCTTGGAAAGTGCGGAACATACTGCAATTGGACGGTAATTTTCAGGGTTAGTAGCCTCTCCCTTTTTAGAGATTGGCGTTACGTTGGCGACCTGCAAACACGATGGGAATTAACCAGCATGATACAAAGTGCTGTAGAGGTTTCCCAACGGAAGCGCTAGCGTCGAAAATCATTGCTTCAATACCAGCGCTGGAATACTATACGGCCAAAGAGACTTTTTTATGTCAAGATCCGCTAGAAATAAATTTGTTCGCGCTTCAGTTATTTCAATTAAAAGTACACATATGTTAGTATGGTCAAATGTAATTTAAACTTTATTTTTGTTTTTGAATAAGAGGAATGATGACGAAACAAACAAATATTCTTTTGAATTTATGGTCAACTTAAAATAAAAAAAAGCTTAATGAAATAAAAATCTTTTGACATTTAGTTGTACTAGGTATTTATATTCAAATGAAATATTGGCAAAAAAGTAATAAATATTCTGTGTACAAAATATTTATATTTGTTTATTGAAGCAAAGGATATGATTTTATATGGGCTCTAATAAGTTTTCAGACATATTCTAATTGGTTTCTTTCTAAAATGATGAGTTGGCATTAGCATTCAACGAAATGCAGGCAAATACATTAACTAACCACAACAAATAAATAATTTTTTTGTTTAACTTATTTTTGTTTTAATTAAAATTTCCTAAAACAATTTTAGAAATCTGTTAAGATAAATAAATTGAAATGATTTTTTGTCCAACAAAAGCAGCAAAAGCAATAAGAAATTATGTGAGTTGAAATGGTAACAATAATATAGACCACAAGTGTATTTTATATCATAAAAAAGCAAATTTGTATTCATATTTCAGTTTATTTTAATAGATTTAAAAAAAAATATCATAAATAAATAACAAACGAAACATGCTTTTTATATAACATTCAAATGCCGTTAATATGCACATCCACAGATATAATCCCACTTTACTGGTTTAATATTATTTTTTTTAGGATAAGAAATAATGGAAAATTACAATTCATTCTAATGTGCCACTATCATTTACATACATTTGAAAATTGGAACAGATGTTTATTAGCATCAGTCTATGCATACATACATCCATTTGTATATTTTACGATGAAAAAAGAATTATAATGGAATCTCAAAAACGATAATAAATTCTAAAGTATGGATCTGCTTGCAAAATAATATCCTCAAAGTTCATATAGAATAATATGAGCTTTGAAGAACATAAATTCTTGAGTAAGGTCTTGGAATACGCGATGAGCTACAGGGTTTCAAAGGCAATCAACTCAGATTCTTTTTTCATTGTTCGGTTGGTGCGGCACTGCGAGGTTGAAAACAATATTTGTAACTGCTTGTTTTTAAATTCTTAAGGTCTTATTTGCCACAAGAATCGGTTAAGTACAACCATTTAACCATTATTATTTTGATGACTCTTTACTAACAATGCTTTTTCGTGTCTGCTGAAAGTATAGTAAAATATTTCATAAAATAAACACAGAAATTTTTGAAAATGAAATGTGGTTTGCGTGATTTAACCTTTACGTCAACAGCAACAGACCTGGGTATGTTTAGAATTTTAAAAGCACAATATTTTAGAAAGTAGCAATTATATCGATATGTGTTTTCCGCTATATTCCAAGATATGCCAACCTTGTCCATAGATACGCCCGCTTTTCGATTTCTCTCCCATATGTCAACAACCTGGGTATGTTTTGAATTTTAAAAGCACAATACTTAGAAAGTAGCAATTATATCGATATAAAATTTGACGATAGCCTTAACAAAAGTGTTCTTCGTCATATTCCAATGTTTGGGTGGAATTGTACGACTTAGTCTACAGATATGCCCACTTTTCGATTTCTCCCCGTTATGGAAATATACAAACTAAACGACAGTAAAAAAGTTTATAATAAAACACCCGTTCAAAATGTATGAGCAAAATAGCCACGTATTTGATATAAGCTATCCAATTTCATTCAAACTTCGAAATAAGGCCAAAACACTTTTGTTAAAGATATCATATAAATTCAGATCGATATGGTTGCTACTTTTTAAGATACGTCGCTCTTAAACACAAAACATACCCAGGTATGCTGCTGTTGATTTACATAGAATTTTTCTGCTGTTGAGATAAAGGTTAAAATATTAGAAAAAATGCAAGACTTTCAATATATACTTTGATTTTGCCGCACTGTGGGTTGTTAAATATTCGAAGAAAGTATTATGCTGGTCGCATTGTGTAGTACGAAGAATTATTTGAAATTGATATAACTTTAAACATTGTTGGTCGATTTTGCTAAAATTAGTTTTATTTTAAAGAAACGTTTTGCTTATATACAAATCTTTTAAAGGATTATTGTAAAAGATACTAACTTTTTAGTTTTTCAAAATTAAAAAAGGTTCATAGCTTTTAATTTCGACCTACGATTTTCTTCTATTGCTATCGCTGCTAGTGTCGTATTTGCTATACTCTCATAGAAATATATATCTTCGTATTGATGACGCCCTGTAATCAGAGTTCTGACAAATGTCATCAATAAAACGAAAACAGATATTAATCTGAAGACAAACGTCATCATAGAATTTTGACAGAGTTTAAGTGTCATCTATGCTATGACGGGAAGTGCATCAATATGATGCCACTTATTACATATTATTAACGTGTAAAATATGTAAAATGAAAAAAGTAAATAATGTTATAGCATTTGTATTTTGTATTTTAGTGTACAGTGTACACTCATCATCATTACTATGACAGATCTAATAGTAAAATCTACAAGTCTTTTTTTTTAACTAATCCAGTATAGCATACATCTACAGACAAAATATTAAGGCAAACGATATTGATGGCACAAAGTCATCATATTTATATCGCATCCATAATGTTTATGTTGACTTTGTGTTGCCGATGTGTAAGATGGTGACGTGGCTGAAATGGTATAGGTGTGATTTTTTTTAAAGAGAAGTAATACAATCAGACAATTAATGCCTACCAGTTAATTAATTAATGTGTTACCTTCTTTGGGAAAGGGATAGTGTAGAGAATACAGGTGGTGAAGTGTGAGAGAGATAGAAAGCTTAATTCATTTACAACCCCGCTATTGCTATTGGTGTTGCAAGCCCCTCTGGTGTCAAGTAGAGGCATCGAGTTGTTTAAGCTATGTAGCCATTTTATTAGTTGTTTTACTTCGCCGACGGTTCTGCTACAATACCGACGAAGGAGGGTGCTGTGAAGTGCATTAGGATATGTTAGTATTAATCGCTGCTGGTACTGCCAAAGTGATCAGTGCTATGCCTTTATCATTTTAAAAGTCGACCAACACAACAACACACCAGTGCACATGAGAAAAATGCATGATGTTGTTGGCTTGCCTGAAACTAGTCTTGAACTCAAGACCTCAGGGTTCGTAGTCAAACGCGCTAGCTACTCAGCCTACACAACCCTCTACAAATATGCGATAAATTGAGGAGCGTCGAATCAATACCAATATTAGAAAAAAAATAATATAACAAAAAGTAAAACTAAAATAGAAACAAGTAAAAGTAAGAAAATGTATATGTGTATAATTGTTTTAATCATTCCATTGATGCCGAAATGACCAGCTGATGCTAAGTTTCAGATCCCAATGATGAAAACTGCTATGAGGTCAAAAACAAAGACACTTGACATATAATTGATGTCAAATTACATCAGCGTTATGATGGGTTTTCTAGCAGTCACAATATATTGATGACATTTTGCCAATAAATTTATTTCAATTCGTCATTTCGGCGCGGCATTACAGTGATGGCAGATTTATCATCACTGGCATTGATGACCAACTGATGTAAACGTTGTCATCGCAATTATAAAAAATTTCATGGGGTCAAAAACGAATACACTTAATATAGAATTGCTGTCCAAACACTACTTAATATAAAAATGTGTATGAGTGGCGTCGAAAAATGCTAAATGCACTGTAGACATTTAATGTTTTTTAAAGTTATTAACTTGAAAGCATATTGATGTAAGGTGAATTCGAAAACCTGCAACAAACTTTACAAAACACACACGTATTCAAGTACGAATTTGCGTACACACACATTGATATGTATTTTTTTATATTTATAATTGAAATATTCCAGCTATATAAGTTTTGAAAAATGGACCCAGCGGCAAACTTTTGTAGGCCTTCATTTATAAGGCCTTTTGTAAGGTCTTCGTACACCTTATCTTAGATCCAGTACTCATGCTCGCTTGCCTTCTCTGAAAGGCCTTATGGAAGGCGTACCTACTCCCTTCTACATATATAGGTTGCTTTTTAATATGTGTAGGTATTAGGATTCTTCCCAGGATTTCCCGTCCCGAGAAAACTAGTATTTTCCCGGATAAATTCCCGGGATAAAAAATACATTTCTACACATAAAATAGTAATTTTTGTCCTTAAATTGTTATCGTACATCATGAAATAATATCTACGTAAGGGGAAAGAAGCCAACGAAGGTTCAAAGTGTATGTATATTAAATTATTTTGGATTGAAGAATACAGAGAAAAAAGTTGTGTCTTTAATTAATTATTTAAAAGAACCAAATGTTTGTAGTAAAGGAAGCTGCAATGTTTTTCAATATACTGCAAAATGCACGATAACTAGATAAGCAAAAAAATCTTTATGCTCGTTGTTTTGTGCATTTAATGTCGAAGAAAATGGGGATATATATAATACTTCAGATGACAGTGATGTTTTGAAAGAGAAGACTTTAGAGGAAACTTTAAACGCTGTTATTAACAAAATAGTTGAAATTATTTGAAGACAACGGAAAAAGTACAAAACATATTGATAATTTATACGCCCTCTTAACTATCCGGTCAACTTGTGCAGAGGACGAAAGGCTCTTCTCAACAACTGAACATGGGGTTACATACTTGAACAAGAAACCTATTGTGAGATGAAACAATTAATACATTAGCGGAGTTGATGCAAATTGTCTTGCGAAAGTGCAAAATATCGTAGGTTTTTCATGAAATCGAAGAACAAAATCACTAAATTTGCATTTGCACTTTCGGAAGACCACTTGCATCATATACTGAAATCCGTTACTGACTGTTTAAAATGCCATTTGCAACAAAGAATATAAAATTACATATTTACAAAGGGCACAGAATTTTTATTGCATACCAAGAAGTAATGGACTGAATTTAATATTATAAGACTGCTCTTTTACATCCTCTTAATCGCTCTTTTGGTAACTTCCGTCTTCTAACAACCACGTTTTAAATACGAAGGTTTCTTCAAATTTCAATAAAAATGTGGTTCTTTTTCGTAAATTATTTTGAATGTTTTTGTTTTTGCGATGTGTTAAGCTTTTTGCTCATTTTATCTCAAACTGTTTTATTTGTCAAATACTTTTAAAATACAGCTCAATTTAAAATAAGAATGATTTAATGATTCATTTTGCTCATATAAAAATAAATAGATTCCGAAAATGAAAAGTTTTGGTAAATATATTGTTACGTTATTCAATTCTCGGGAATTCCCGGGATCCCGGGAATTTCCTTTTTGTTTCCCGCTCTCCCGGGAAACAAAAAATCTTAGTTTGTATATATGTATAAATACATACTTGTTATGCACATATACTTTTGTGCTAAAACCGTAGTAGCAACTAAACTGATAAACCGTTACAAAAAAATTGCATTCCAAAGATGAAACAACAAATACAAAAACCTTCAATAGAAATGCAAAAAGTGAAAAGTAGAATGCCTTCTACCAGGCCTGTTGAAGAAGGGAACGCAGAAGGCCTTGGCTGGGTAGGACATCGTGCATAAAAAATGTATGAGTATGGAATGTGTTCATAATGCCTTGTGTCTGCCAAATAAGGGCTTCCAGAAGGCCTGCTTACTACTTCTTTTCGTCACTGGGGTAAAATAAACAAAGAAACACATCCACATGCACATTGGTAAACATTCCCAGTGGCGAAAAGAAGTAGTAAGCAGGCCTTCTGGAAGCCCTTATTTGTCAGACATAAGGCCTTATTATTCCATTCCATACTCATACACACGATTTCCTAGCCAGCCAAGACCTTTTGCGTTCCCTTCTTCAACAGGCTTGGTAGAAGGCCTTCTTCAGCAGGTTATATCTTTTATTATTTTGACTTTTTGCATTTTTATTTAAGGTTGTTGTATTTGTTATTTTGTCTTTGGGATGTATATTTTGTTTAACTGTTTATCAGTTTTGTTACTACAAATTATTACGTGCACACAATGTATGTATGTATGTATGTATGTATACATCAGGCGCAGGCGATGTGTAGCCGTGAGCCACGGAGTTTGCCGACTACTCTTCGGCTATTTTTAAATTTTACATGTACACAGCCCACAATTTACATGTACACAACACAAATAATCAAAATAAACAACAACAAGAGCACAACAGTCATTTGTAGCTATTAACAATGTAATTAAACACCAACGCACAAACAAAAAAATTCTTTCTCATTTATTTAGTTTTTTCTTTGCCTGGCTCTCGTAATCGAAAACAACGTATGTAGAAGACATTTGGTAGGTCTTCCATAGAAGGCAAGCGGGTATGAGTACTGGATATAAAAAAACGTCTAGGAAGGCCTTACAGAAGGCATTATAAATGAAAGCCTCTATAAGTTCACTGCTAGCTACATGCATACATTTATACATCCACTTCCATAATTCGTAATGTTTTCTACTTTTTGTTCAAATAATTTCTTTTTATTTGCTCTTTTTCCGGTTGATGGCGAAACAGAAATCTAGTCATGTCTTTTTGTTCGTATGAGTGTATGTGAGTATTTGTGCATGGAAATGAACACTGAATATGGTTTACAGAAACTGTTTAATGCCCCTTTTCACAATGTATGATTAAGAGTTAACGTCAAGTTTTGTATGGCGCAGTTTCCGTTAAAGTCTATGTTAACTCTTAATCGTACATTGTGAAAAGGGCCGTAAGTGTTTTATAGTGTAATCAATGGCAGCCAAGTGTTATAACAATTCTTTGTTCAATCAAAACTAATTTACACAACAATTAAATAGACAAATTTGTACTAATATGGGAAAAATTAAATAGTGTTGTTATACAATATATATGGTGTTATACTACAAAATGATTTTGAAGTTATATTTTGGACGCACCAAAAAACACACAAATCAGCGAAGTGATTTTTTTGCAAGTTTTTTTCGCAAACTATAATTATTTGCTGTTATTGTCGTTAAATTAACAGCAAACGATATTGATATGATTCATATCATGCCGCATTTACCATATAACGGTAATATGTATATGTTTTTCGATTTACACTTATCTTCCAAGCGCCATCCAGAGTCAAAGGCAAATTCGATTACAAAACATTATATTTTATTTAATAGGCTACCAAATTATGAGTCGAATAGTGGCTAAGTAGGTTTGATCGGATAAAAAATGCCTGAGTTACAGTAGATCAAATATATCACAAAATCAGTTCTGAGTCCGCATATGAAATGAAAATACATAAGAATTATCTATTTTGATCTCCGAAACTTTCAAAAAGTTCAAAATTGTTCCATTGTGTAATTTTGGGTATCTATATTTAACAAATTCTCCTGCATTGGGACATCTAGATACTTATAAATGCACGAGTTTCTGACATATTAGTCAGCTGCTGTATACTATAGTACCACACTATGCACCATATTTGTTTTAGAATCGAGTTGTATAATAGCTTACAATTTAGGCTAGAAATTCTATAGTATATCTTTCAATAAGATAATTTATTTGAACCGCTTTAAAGCTTACTTAGATCAGCTTTGGATCTATTTGGGTTTTGTATGTTTAACAACGATCAAGAATAACAGGGAGGTATTTTACTTTAGAGCAGTGGTGGGCAAACATACACTATCTTATTATATGCTTGTGTTTGTGTTTCGCGGCTAAATAGATAGTACGTGTGTTGATTGTAAAAAAAAACAGTCTTTACTCCCGAGTATAGGAAATTGAGAGAATGCTCACCACTGCTTTAGAGTGTTGTGGTATAGTCTGGATATTAAGGTGGAGATACTTTTGTCAGAAAAGTTGAAATAGTGTGTTTATAAAGCAAGTTACACAAATAAGTTTGAAAAGGGTGCGCCGCAAAAAAATTCAGCAACTTTCAACTTTTTCTCGCGTTAAGTGCGGTCTGTCAGCTAGTGTTGCCAGACGCAGATGATAAAATTTTTGAACCATGAAAATCATATTATTAAAAATGTATTTTTTCAAACTATGAAAGAAAGTCGAATTAGAACAATAAAAAGAAACATAAAATGTAAAAGAACACAAAAAAAAATTCCAGTAAAAACAATGCTTCAAAAAAGCAGGTTTTACTATGAGATAATAAAAGTAGTGCTTACAAACCTGTCGATATCGCTGCTGACTTTTGTATGGCGAGCTCCCGGTTTGGAGTACTACATTTTTGATACAAAAAGCGCTTTTGGGAGCGCTAAAAGTCATCGCTATTTTCAGCACAAAAACTGTAAGTTTATGTAACTTTGTCGTTTAAAAACCTGCATTGTGTCAGCAGTGAAAAATCAGCTTTTTTGTATACATAGTTTCTTTCATATACGTTCACTGCTCTGCAACAAGCTTTTATTTTAAAGCGTATTATTATGCGCTTTATTTCCTTAGTGCTTCAAAAAACATGAACATTTTTTTACTGGAATGCCTCTAACGCGTGATGTGTAGCTTGCGTGTCTAAATTTGGGAAAGCAACAAACGCGTTGCCGCGTTAACGCTTGCTATGTGCCTCAACCTTTAATTTGTTTAGGAGGGCACGTTTCCATGTGCAATGTGCACATTTTTGTTCACTAGCTTTTACTCGACATTACATTAGCCCTTTTTGTGACTGGAATATATACTCTTGCTGGTTTCGGGAAGCTTCCTCAGGATATCAGTGAGCACTTAGAAAAGCTGTATCATCAGAAATTATTGGTATGTAAATGTTATTACTTATTGGAAAGTCCGAGGTATCTATCACAAATATAAAATAGTACTATGGCTTCAATCGGCTACTTAAATAGTTTTCTAATAGCTTGAGGGTGTTTCGTTCATGGACTAGTCCTTCGTGCCATAACTTATTCAAAGGCTGAGAAACGCCAGTGTGTTTATCTTTGTATCAAATTTAGGTCAAATTTGTGAGCTTATGTGTGGCTTCACAGATTCGTGGTAATATAAATTTTAATGGTAATTACCCGTTTCCTCTAGCAACTAAAGCACCATCCACCAAAATTACTCACAAAAAGAAAACAGGTGACTATATATTTCCAGCAGTTGCCACTACTGTAGTTTGTCGACAGACGGAGGAAAATTGCCGAAAATCATTTGGTTTTCGGCGACAAGGCGAAGACTGCCAAATACTTGTGAACTGTTGCTATTTTTGACAGAATGGCTGAGAAATTTCAGCTTTCTACTTGTGGATATGTCAATCCCTAGCCCCACGTGTTGCCAAGTGGTAAGTCTATTTTAAACGTACTCATTGTTCATATGGATGACCCATTCCTTTAAATTTTGGAGTCCAATTTTGCATCAATTTCAACAAATAACTTTCTATTTTAAATTTATTTAATAAATTTTGTTTAGTTTTTTGCTATCTCTTTCAATGTTTTTCCCTAACTATTTTTTAATTGTTGCTAATGCAATTGTGCAACAAGTGGTAAAAAAATTTACTTGACACTTTTTTCGCGTTTGTTAAGATGTGTTTGTGTCTGAATATTTGCAATGACTTTGTTTGTATTTATAAAACAAAAGTGCTGCAAGTGGATTTATATTTATTTACTCTAAGCTAATATCATATATGTATATGTACAGCATTTCAAATGGGCTTGCAACTAGTTTGTCGAACGAATGAATTTATGTAATTCATTAATTATTATGTATAGGGTTGTCTTCTAAGGGTGGGTTGATGTAAACTGTCTGGAACGATCATAGTATTTTGCCAAACTTCTATCAAATTTCTTATATATTATTCAGAAGTTAGTGTCAAGTAACTGTCGTAAGTTGCACGATTACGCAGTGAGTACAAGTGATAAAATATTATTATCAAAATGAGTGGCTGTTATCCGAAATTATGTACCAGCTGTGCCCATTTGGAGTCCAAATTTCGGAGGAGAGGTAAAAGAGCGTTAGATCAGGCATGAATATCGCTTCCAATCAATGATAAGCAATTTCTTGATGATGAAAATGTTAACAAAATATCCACACAGTACAAGCTGATTTTTTCCACTCAAAAATATGTGTTTCAAGTACAGTAATTTGCCCAGTATTGTCTAGTATTAAAAACCACAACAGGACAAGAACCTTAAGTTTGGATCTATAACCTATCACTGAATATTTTAATTATGTCAATTGACCACCTCCAATGACAACGCCATGCAAAACTGGCCAGTCCTTGGTAAATAAAATTGTGGAACTCGAACCAGTTACTAGTCCCATGGAACGAGTCTCTTGACTTGTATTGTGACAGGTTTTCTTCCCTTGAGGGATGTTAAAAAGTAATTTTAAGGATATACATGTTCAAATAAACTGAAAAAGCAAACATTCACGCACACTAGTACTTATAATAGAGAAATAATAAAAGAATCAGAAGAACACAAGACAAAGAAAAAAGTGAATATCAACAACTATCAAGTGAAATACAGCTCTAAGAGTGATAGTCTGAATTGATTAAAAGTAGATGATATTCAACTTTTGACTGCAAATGGCCGACTTTGGTCGAGTGGTCTACGTGGAAAAGAATTCGCAAGAGATCAGCGGGAGCTATCGAAACGTCAGTTCAACCCTCCGTGCAGTCAAACATTTTCTTTGTCTACATGAATCACATTTATCTCTAAATAAAACTATAATATAGTTTCTAAAATTAAATTAAACCGGACTCAAGCCAAAATAATTAAATTTCTTTGGACATTTTAAATCACGCTAAAACAGATATCATTTTCAAAATTTTTTCGTTTATTTTATAAAACATTTTAAAAATATTAAAATATGCGATAGCACGCGCAACAGTTACATACATACTCACTTGCTGTTGTCTAGTTGTTTACTGAATTAGAACGCAACTAATAAGGACTTAAAGAAAACCTGTTTAAAGATGTACCAACCAAGAATGATAGAATATTACTATCATTCTTTATAACAATAATAGCTTGAATATATGGGAAGCAAAACAAAAATAAAATAAGACTTGGGAAATTGGAAGAAATGATCAGAGGTGAAATTTCAATCTCACAAAAATTTAAAAAACGAAGTATTAACTCTCATATTCTACTTCGTAAAAAATTAAAAGATGTCACATTAAAAAATGCATGGCACGAGTTTAAAAGAAGTCTTGTATTCTATTTGCTGGCAAAAATTAGTTATATAGCTGATGTTTCCTTGCAAAAACATCAACCTTCATAAGTGGTAAAAGTGAACAAAAACGCTGATGAGAGGGTGTAGCGGCCTGTCGAAATCAGTAGTACTGATCCGTTCTGCTAATCTGATTTGACTATTCCAACACTCCACTCTTAATAAAAATAATTTGAATTTACATTAATTCAAAATATTGAATTAGAAAGCCGAAATAATAAAAATTTTCAGACTTATACCTATTCAGCTCAAAAACAAATTACGTAAAAATAAAGATGTTTGGTTAGTACTAGTATCGATGATTAGTACTAGTATCGTGGTAAAATTGACAAATAGTACTAGTATCGTGGTAAAATTTACAAAGATCGCTGATTAGTGTGGCGAATGTCGAAAATAGTATGTACTAATACCTTCTGCTAGTCTTATTAAATATTCTAATGTTCCACTATTAATAAACATTTTAATTTACATTAATTCATATAATGAACTTAAGCCGGAATAATAACTTCCGACTCATTTTACTATACTTTCAGCGTACACGAAAAAAGCATTGCAAATGATAGTGAAAATTACATACGAGAATTGAATCAGTAATACATTGAAGTTAATCTGTGTTACCGTTTATCAAACACTTAAACCCGGTCATTATTTAAATTTTTTCAAACAAACACAAACTATTTTAAATTGTCTCTTAAGCTCAAACTATTTAGCATTATGTATGTACATATACATACAACCAACTGTTTCTACGGGGCTGTTAAAACACTTTAAACTAATAAATTTAAAATTTTATAAAATAATTTGTAAGCAATTTGTATTTTTGTGTAAAGAGTGAAACCAAAATAACAAAAAGTTTATGGTCTTCACTATTGACACAAAACACTACACTTTTTTAATGGTTTTGTTTTGGTTTGTCAAACTTTTTTTTTATGTTGGGACAAGACACAAGAAAATTAAAACACAACCTTATGCGGTGTGAAAAAATCAGATAGAAAAATCGATTTCCTAAGCCATTTTATTAGTTTAGGATTTGTGTTTTCCAAATTTAAAAAGATGTAATTGTGTCGATGGTAAATTTTACATTTAAAATTTATACTGAAAACTTATTTATAAAAAATTAAAATAGATATGAAGAGTATCAAAAAAATTTTAAGACATTTTGTCCCATTTATTTTTTATTTTGTATATTTTATTTTTTATTAATACGGCAGTAAATGTTGAAATTAGGCATTAGCATGTTTTACAACAATTCACAATATGATTATTCAGTGTTATTAATTTGATATTTCTAACATGACAACAACAGGCTTGGAACATCACAACAACATACAGAAACATAAGCCGCGAAGCGATTAAGCTTGTCAGCGGATAACACCCAGGGTCTATAGCATCGCTATCAATCAGCCACAGATCACCCTAATTCACAAAATGTTGGTTTTCATAAATACATACCAAAATAAGAATGATCCTTTCTGTTTGTGATGAAACAAGGCAACTGCAGAAAACTTTGGGGAGCAGAGTCAATGCTGTCGTTTTAGGTTTTACATACCGCAATTTTTAAGTTTCTTTTTGTACTAGATATAATAATATGTAATTTTATTTAAGTGATCGCATAAAATATTAGAGTAAGTTAAATTATATAGATGGCTGTTTCTAGCGGAAATAATTGATCAATGCAGCGGTATAGGGTTAAGTTACATCTGCACTAAAACATAAATGTGAAAATAAGGTCCAGTTTCTATCCAAAAATTGGGGACGTAAAACTTACGCAGATCAACTTGGGTACCAACTTCATTTTCATTTCATGTATTTTAATTTAGTTATCCTAATAATACAAGTCCTCAGTCTTGATCGTTTAAATTATCAGTCATTTATGATCTCACTTAAAATTTAATATAAAAATATCATATAGTAAATATGTGTACATAAAATAAAAAAACAAGATGACTTATTATATAATTTTTTTATTAAGAAATTTATTATTTGACATATCATAATTTCATTTTAAATGAAATCTATTTTCTGATAGTTAAGCATTGTCTATAGGATTGGTTCTTTATCAAATCATCAGTAGACTTCAACCATATTTTTGAACAGTTACAAACTTCTTATCTTATGTATAGACTTTCAGAAACCATTTGAGAATTTACACAAGATACAAAATTTTTGCCACTAAACACATTGTCAATGGATTGCGTTTTGCGATATGTTATTAAAAAAGATATATGTTAAACAAATTTTTTTTACAAAATTGAAAATAATGAGAATTCTTGAAAAAACATGATTTTTTCAAGTCAATTTCAAAATTTTCAATGAATGCAGATATTAAACATTTTTTTTCTAATTTTATATAGAATTTTGTCAAAAATCGAATGTTGACTTGTAATTTAAAATCCAACTGTTAACTAAAAAGTTATACGCGAAATACTAAAACAATCAAGACAAAAAAATTTTTTTTAAGTCAAATGTCTTCTAAGCTTTGAAAGGTACGGAAACACATGTGAAGACATTATTTCTTTGTATTTTTTAATTTAACTAAACACGCTTTGAATTTTTAAAATCGGATAACATTTAAAAAAGTTAAAAGCCTAAAAATGTTTTTTTGCGTCCCAGGTAGTCAACTTTGGCCCACTGCAACTCCTTTCAACTCCTTTCAAGACAGGAGGCCACCGAGACACGCGTTGCAAAACCTAATATCTTCTCTGAAAATGTTCGCAGTTTTACATAAATCCAATCAGCAATTTAGAAGTGCGAGATTTATTACCTTTTATTTTGCAAAAGTCCCCACTGTGCATTGTTAAGCACATTTAGCAAAGTGAAATTTCGTAAATACTTAATAAATACTTTTAAACAATTTTTGTAGATTAAAATGAAAAGTTTGTCTGATATATTATAAAAAAATCATCAAACGTTATTGTTAGTTTCAGCTAATTTTGTTATATAAAACTTAAAAATATAAAAAAAATGTTTTTACTGACTCAGACAAAAAGTTTGTATTATGTATTACAAACAATTCAAAATATACTTTTGTTTGATTCTGTAATTTTTTTGGTTGGCAATTAAAAAAATATTTGGACAAATTGCTTTACA
The DNA here is from genome assembly GCA_956483635.1 of Panzeria rudis. NCBI lineage: Eukaryota > Metazoa > Arthropoda > Insecta > Diptera > Tachinidae > Panzeria > Panzeria rudis. Next base: position 93,836,020 of record OY101450.1, on the reverse strand, counting down.
GATTTAGAAAATGAGTTTGGTTAATAAATTGCAAACAAATAAGTAAAGAATTTGTTTGTTTCGGTAATTTAGTTTGTTAAAAAAGGTTTTCCAATGAAATTGTTGAAACATTTTTGTATGTATTTAAAAATTTGTTTGTAGGTCCGTTTCTATACAACTTATTTACTAATGCATTTACTAATTTCTTGCTGAAAATGAAATTTTGTTATTTCTGTGCAAGGCTGAACTACCAAACTAGCTTTTATTCGACTAGGATGGGGTCGGCTCCAATGAGTCGTTGTTTTGTCTAAACTTAGTTACTTACAAAATACATATTATGGAACTTCCTCAAGCTCAAAATCCATTTACGACGGGCTTCTAGACTTATTTCTCACCTAAGATATTTTATCAAAATACTCAACCCATCCTAATACATATACATACGTGTTTATTAAGTTCTTTCTTTTGTTTTTATTTAAATAAAATTACAACAAATTGAGGTCCAAAAATATATATTTTTGTGCCACAAGAAAATGCTCAACAAAATACACACAAGTAAAACAACTTAAACAAAACTAAAAGGAAATCCCTTAATAAGCATTTTCAATGAGAACGACACTATTGAGACTTGTTAACGAAATGAAAAAGAAATAAAAGAAACTTAACAGCAATTTGTTTAAATACATGATACAAATTTTAACGGACACAAAACACTAGGGGCACTGAGAAAATAAAACGACCTACAGACAAAAACCAACAGAAAACGTAGAAAGTTTTATTTCTAAAACACACAAAATAAGACATTTTAATGCACATCGACATCCTTACTTGTTTCAACTTCTAATTAAAAAATAAACACAAATTTTGATAACACAATTAATATAATAACAAAGAATTCGAGTAAAAGAATGACATTTCTAATTAATGCACATCACGTAAGTAATAGGCTTTTTATACCTGCATACATTTCGCAGGAACGCATGGAAAATGTTGAAAATGTGAAACATGAATTTACATTTGCAATATCTAACATCTACCATCTTCATAATATCAGATATATGAAAAGTCACATTGTTCGTAATAAATTAAAAAATGTACTTTATTAATAAAAACAAGAAATTGGTTGTTTGTAATAAAAAATAAAATAATTAGTGCAGTGCTTTTAAATAATAAAAACCCAGAAAAGTACATTTTAAAATTCGCTCGTATTAAATTGCGACATGTTTTACACTTTTATTTTTCACAAAAACTTCTGTTATTTTATAAATATTATTTTAATTTATTTTATTTTAAACATCAAAATTAGAAAGAAAATCAAAGAATATGAAGCACAATTTTTTTAAAACACACCCATTCATGTGTAAAATTTTATGAATTTTTTGTCTGAAAATTTTAAATACAATTTTATGCATGCATAAAATAATATGAAATATGAAAACTAGGACTGATATGGCACTTCTTTGAATTGGCAATAGCTATTATGTCGAAATTAACGAGCTATTTTGGATTAGAAATCGGATTTGCTAAATCTGACTTAACGCCACAATGCATTGCAGAAATGCGGCTTTAAATTTTTTTACAACAACAAAGCACATACAATTTTGCATCACTGCAATGCATTAAGGCGTTTATGAAATCGGCCACAGTTTCATTTTTGCCAAGGATATATCGCTACCTAAAAATACGGATGTCGTATGTCAAAAACATCAAATTTTGGGATTATATAAAACTCGTACGCTCTTTCTAATGGTGTTATCAGTTTCTTTCTAAGCCTTATATTTTCCCAGATGTGCAGTAATCATTATATTGTACGTCACAAAATTATATATTTTCTTTTTTTTAATTAATTAATAAACATTTTTAATAGATGTGTATTGCTTTCCATAGAGTATTTTTAAGGCTTTATCATGAAATTACCAATTTTACTTTGGCAGATTAAATGCTTCCAGTATGCTTTTTATCGTATGTTCAAAGAAGAAATTTACAAGTTGTTAAAAAACGTGACATACGACAAATTTCCTCTGAATCAAATGCCTAATAACGCCATTCTTATTATGACGACAGTAAATTTGACTCATGCTGATGAAAACAAAAGGCTGAGGTTCTATATACTACAAAACTGGAGTGAGTCCTTTAGGCCATTTTAAAGATATTTGCTGTTAATTATTAAAAACCGTCTCCTGAAAAGTTAAGTTTTGTTACATACGACATCCGTATTTTGAAGTAAAGATATGTTTAGAAAAGTGTTATACTTTGTGTACTTAATACATGTTTCTGGTGTTTTGGTACAATTACTTTTTAAAAAGTACAATTTTAGACAGCAATTGGTACAATTTTAATACCTCATGTGCCATCCCTGGTTCACTAGCTTTTAATTTCGTTTCTATTTAATGTCATTTTTTTAGTGATGACACCAAAATTATAGAAAAATGTAAGATGATACAAAATGAGATAGGAACATCTTTTAAAGATGTAGAATGATGTGGATTTTCACCCCTGTATAATTCTTATGGGGAAATCTTTTCATATTCGCAAATTGATGGTAGATGTTAGATGTTGGAAAGTACAAAAAGCATATAAAAAACGCACAAAAAACCCAGTTCTAGGCAACGAATAACCTTGACAACATTTTTTCCATAACTCTTTCCCATATTAGAAAAGCACAAAAAATATTGCCAAGGTAAGAGATTGCCTAGAAACGAGAAGGTATTGTACCTATCAAGAACTTGGTCCTTATTTTGATCTCAGTTCTTTTTACGGGCGAAATTTTTGTATATTTCGCGTTTATGTTTTTCTGTGGATCTCAGTTTTTGATACAACTAGTGCTCCCTACAATAAGCCCAAGATACAAATTTTCTGTTTTCCCATTTTTCTTAGTGCTTTGCCATCGAGACCTACCTGTATACCAAATTTCAACTTTCTAGCTATAGTGGAAGTGTCCAATACAAATAAGGGGCGCCCTAGTACCCCCGTACGCAACTGCTCGAATGGTTTCCTGTAAATATACACACTGTATGGCCGAAAAAATACCTAATATAAATTGATGTTTATTAATATGATTATTTTGAGTGTAATTGCCTGTAAATCTAAATTGATTATTAGGCTAAGGATCGAAACGATTTAATTCAGAAAGAATTAATGTTGTTTAAACTATAAATAATTTTGTATCAACATGAGTCTTCATGCTGTTTAAATATCAAATTCACGTTGTTTCAACATGATGCTTCGTGTTGGCTCAACTCGAAATAACTTAGATTTAACATGATTCTTTAACTGGAATATTAAATCAACATGAATTATAGTTATTTAAAAGTTATTGTAAATCATGCTGAATTAACATGAATCACCTATGAAGTAAAATCAGTACCGAACGATGTTAAATTAACCTTGCTTTCGACGATTTTATATTGAAATTTTTCTGTGTGAAATTATTATAATTTTAAGGTAAAACTGATTAGAATCATTTTTGTACTAAATTTTGTGAGCTTAAACTCTTTTATGCAGAAACTTTTGCTACAAGTTTTATTTTAAGACCTATGAGCAAAAAACTAAAAAAATGTAACTTTAAAGGTGGTCTTCGCCCTCCACCTCGCCCCCCCCCCCAAACACGAGGACTCTTCAGTTACTTTAAATATATGTACCAAGCACCAGCTGTGCCAATATTAAAAACTCCGGGAACTAATTCCTAATTTATTTCGAAAGTCCGTGGGAAATTGTATTTGGTTTGAAAGGGCTTGCTTCCACTTTGGTCTCATAACTTTTTTTTTGCAAATCGGGGCGGGGGTTTTTCTGTCCAAAAATATTGATTATTGCATCATTTATGGATCGATTTACAAAACTGTTTTTATAACTTTTATAACTTTCTTATGTTTCGCCTCTTAAGCCATAATTGTTTTGACAAATACTAAGTTATAAATATTCATGCAATCAGTCATAAAATTAATGGATTGGCTATGAAGGAAAAGAAAGATACATAACCAGAAAAAGGGATTTATATTTAGTTGAATGCAGAATATAAGCAAACAATAAATTATTCTAATTAGAGCATAAAAATGTCACGAAAAAAATCACAGTACACCCACTCCATATCACTCCAAACGCTTTACTGGGATTAATGATACTCACTGGAACTCATGTTGTACGTCTGTCAGTACTTAAAAAAAGTTGTATGATAATGAGTTCCTGTTCAGTACACCCAGAGATAAAATCAATAAAAACCAGATTGATTTAATAAGAAACATTAACCGAAGTAATAGTCATGTTGAAAACTTTTATTTCAATATTGAACCTTTATTTATATTTATTCAAAGTCGAAAATTATTGATTTAGTGTATTTTAATAAAGTTTTTCTTTGGAATTTAAATTATTGAATTAATATGACGAGTTTTTATTTTTAAATTGTTGTTTTTCCCTTAGTGTATTTATGCAAAAACCATTTTACTCAGTTTAAATTGTTTAATTTATTTTTATTGAGTTTCGGTTTTTGTTCACTGTTCTCCTTTTTCCAGTGGCTGTTGATGCTGGTTTGTATTTGTTCGGAAATCTTTATTGTCTGCTTCAATTGTAACTTTAACTGTTTTATTATAGTATGCAGAAAAAGTTTTATTCAACCACAAATGGAAATTGACATTATAGCTTTTAATGTTTTTAGAATATATATTAACTGAGCATTCCTTTAAAGAACTACTCATCGTAGTTAGTACGAGCACTGCAGAGATGAAGCTGAAAATTATAAATTTTTTTTTCTTTCTCATTAGAAAATAAAGAGATAAATACCACAAACAAATATTTGAAATGTTTGTGTTTGGTTTTAAAGGTCAATTGGTTAATGTTCTACCAGAGATACAAATTTATAAGTAATTTATTGTAGTAGCAAATTACCATATATGTAACAAATTAAAGACAAATTTATGGATCTAATTTAAACATTTATGTAGGAGATTCTCATTCTAAACGTAGAATTTGTGTTATTTTTTGTTTGTTTACTAATGGAAACTTTTAAGAAATTCATTATTTGACATATTGTCATACAAATACAAATTATTTGCTGGGTTTTGTATAAGTTTCTAAGCCTACTACGCTTATTTTATTCTTTTGTGATTTTGAAAAATATTATCATTTGTAAATTCTCAAATGGTTTTTGAAAGTCTGTGCATAGATAAGAGGTTCAAAGTTGTTCAAAGTTGTAGTTGAATTCTACTGACCATTTGGTAAAGCGCAAATGAAATGCATATAGACAATGCTTAATTATCGTTAACTAATGTAACTAAATGAAATATGAGAAGATAGGATTCATATTATATATTCCGTCTCAATCAATGAATCCTGAAATAAAATTATATATTTCGAGTTTTAATTATTTTCCTGTATTGAGCGCTATAGCGCTACATACATTTAGCTTCGCTGTTGTTCTGGGAATGATTCTTGCGAAAAAATACACCTAAAAAATTACTATAAGGTTTGAAAGCATTATACATCTACTGTACAAAAACAAAAAATTTTAATAATCGCAATAAGAAATTAAAAGTTATAACCAATCTCTTTTTCAGTTTTGACTTGCGTTCACATGGAAATATTAACAATTTTTATCTTTTAAAACAATTCTTTACAAATAAGACTAGTTTTAATAAAATCGACCAACAATGCTAAAAGCTATGTCAATTTCAAATAATTATTCTTAACAAAATATGAGGTACGTAATACATTCCTCGAAAATATAACAACGCACAATGAGGTAGAAGCAAAATTTTTCAAAGCAAATCAGAAATTTGTAGGACTTGTTTGGTTCTTTGGTTGTAACTTTTTTGGGCATTTGATTTTATCTAAATTTACGCCATTAGATTGCTGATAAAATTCTAAGTAAACGCATGGAAAAAACTTTAAAATATATTGAGCCGTTAAGTAGTAAAAAAGGTCTAAGCTCGAAACTTTGAAATTTAATTTAAAAGTCTTAAATTTTTCCAAAAAAAGTGCTTTCATAATTTTTGAAATTGTAAAAATTTTTATTAGAAATGTTAATTTTATGTTTTTACACGCTGAAAATCAATGCTTTAAGGATGTCTTTAGCGGAAAATTTTGCTCGTTTTGGACATGGTCCCTACATTTGGCAGTGGTCGAAAATTATCGATTTTCCAAATAATTTTTGAGTTGAAGGGCTTTTAAAAAACCTTGCACAGGTTGTCTTAAAAATAGAGGAACGACGTTTAATTACATCGATACCTAGCATTGATCTTGCTTTAAATGAAGACATCCTGGCTATAAATGTAGCAGCTAGGAGAAAATTAGTAAAAAATCTGAAGTTTCAGGAAGACAATTTTTATATTATAAAAAATAAATAAAGCTGTTAAATCAAACACATAATTCGTTGTATGTATTTCTCTGCCATTCCGGCTATTTCTTTTGTTTTCAAATGAGATAAAGCAAGTTTTATCTCATTAAAAAATAACTACCCTCTAGTCAGCCTAGAGCCATATGTCCCTATGTCAAAACTCTTTTCTCTACCGACAATTGTACTAGTTAAAATGTCGATAACTTTTCTTTTATGCGCGAGTGGAGATACGTTAGAGACAACAGTTCTAGTATATTTCTGGTGACATTGTCAACGAAAGCGTCAATAGTTTGCTATCTTTTTTTTATTGTGCTGTGCAGTCAATAGCAGAGTTGCAAGCCAGGTGGATTTTTTAATTTCAATTGATATTTTTTTAATTTCAATTTTTATTTTTTTAAACTGAATTGATATTTTTAATTTCGAATGAAAATTTTTTAATTTAAATTGATATGTTTTAAGCTATAATCGGAAAAGGTATATATCGTCACAGAAAATGGTAAAAACCCTATCTAACATTTTAAAGGTTTTACAGGAGAGGCATAAATTTATATGTTTAAATGGAAACTATATTGACAATTAGTGCAAAATCTTACAATACAAGTAAGCAAGCACCCACAAATTTATATAATTATTGCAAAATTTTGCACTAACTGTCAATATATTTTTTCATGTAAACAAGTTTTATGCTTCTCCAGTTAAACTTTTAAAGTGTTAGATAGGGCTTTTTGCATTTTCTGTTACGATATGTACCTTCCTGTTCTGTAAATCGAATTGATTTCAAAACGATAGATTTAGAGAAATTAAATCCACTAATAGCAACATTTTTGCAGTTTCGTACTTTTTAGAGCTTCAATTATCATATATGAAGTTAATTTACGGCCCTATTCACAATGTATTGTTAAAAGCTAACGTCGACTTTAACGGCAAGTTTTATATGCCGAACTTCCCGTTAAAGTCCACGTTAACTCTTAATCGTACATTGTGAAAAGGGCCGTTAATATATAATTTAAAATACATTAAAGGGGGCATTATTTTTTTTGGAAAACGAGAAATTGACTCGGATCAAATTGCAGAATAGGGTCGATAATTTTCAAATATATTTCGGTCTAAATAATTTATTTAATTTTTAATAAAAAATAGTATTAAAAAAATATATATGTGCTTAAGTGTATTGCCCCAACCCTTATAAAATTTTAGACAAGGGTCACTAGATTTAACTAATCAATCTTTGGTTCAAATATCTTCATATGGTCGTAAAAGAACTACCTCGTCAATAGTGCTAAGGTCTATTGGTAGATTTTCAATTACATGCCTATGTTATATGTCATTAGGCGATTACATTGTCTGGGGTACACGTGGTCAGTAGTAGTATTGACAATGTCACCAGTAAATCACTATAATTTCGTTATCGACATCGAGCGCGGGAATATCAGTATTGTAGACTAGAGCCCCTAAAATTTACTAGTGAATCGTTGGTGCCAATGTCTACATGTGGTCCCAAAAGAAGCACTTAGTGAATAGTGCTACAGTCTACTGGTGTATTTTCAATGACAAGCAAATGTTAAATGTCAATAGATGATTACATTGTCTGGGGTACACCTGGTCAGTAGTATTACTGACAATGTCATTAGTAAATCATTATAATTTCACTATTTGCATTTCCTGCAGGGTAGGATATGGCTTAGCTGTAGAGAGCATGCTTTACGTCGGAAAATCCCGTGTTCGTATCCCAGCGATTTCAAGCATTATTCTATTTATATATTTTTCTTTTTTGAAATAAATTTTAAATAAATTTTTATCAAAATTCCCCCAAGTTTTAATAAAAAACTTACATAAATTTTAAATAAAGTTTAGAAAAAATATTATAAGTTATTGATAAAATGTTTTATTCAGAAATATTTCGATTATTAATTAAAAAATTTATAATTTTTTTACACTTTTTGTTACAAACATAGCGGAATTCTTCATCAAAGAAAATTTGAAAAAAAATTAAACACCAGGATTTTTGGTATCAAAAACGCAACTTAGTTTTTTCTATGAAAGCATGATTTTCAAGCAAAGGCACAATATACAGGGTGGCGCAGAATGTGCTATATGATTTAAATGGCCTAAAATTTATTTAGTTATGCGATTATTGTAACTTTTTTTTATTAAATACAGTATAATATTGAGGAATTTTTCGTAATTAGCTTTGAAAAATGATATTCTGTAAGTGATGTCCATTTTCTGCTTCGCACATACGTTCTCTTTTTTTAGCATATTTTCCATATCTTTCCGCAAACTTTCGCCTGTAATAGCCAAATTTCGGGTGTAATAGCCATGATTTCATTTCGAATGTTGGTTTTTAGTTGGAGTATGGTTCTTGGTTTGTTAACGTAAACTCTTTCTTTCTAATATCCCCAAATGGTTTATTGCTGACGCTGTGGGTGCAATGCACACATTAGAATGATGACGATATGCACGCTGTGTCCACACAATAGACTGTTGTTTTGAAAAATAAAATTCAATTATTTTTGTACGTTGTTCGATCGTGTAATGATTCATAATTAACTCCCCAAGTCTTCTTCACAAAATGCTGAAAAAAACAAAGAAAAAATAATAATTAAAAAAGTTATAAAGGATTCAAACCATATGCGCCACCCTGTATAAAAAAGGTGGGCTGTTTATTTGATCAGACCCACCTATCTACGTGTATTTCTACGCGTTGAATATGAATATGAGGTCCGTTTGGCCAGTTACCCCTCAACTTTCGGCTTAATTGCGAAAAACTTTTAAAAATTCCGAAATACTTCTGTTTTTCACAATTTACTCAAAAAATCAGGGGTAACGAGCCAAACGGACCAGATTTGGATTCCCCACGTCGAAATACATGTAGGAGGGTCTGGTCAAATAACTAGGCCACTTTTTTATATTTGGTGTCTGCTTGAAAATCATAACTTTCCAGCTATTTTTGTCTACTCTGCTACTTACATTACAACTTCAATATCGCGAGCTCAGTAAAATTTAGATAAATAATCTTTTAACACGTATTTAAATAATACTCTAGAGCTCACATTTAAGAAAAAAATTCAAATTTTTTATTAATTTTTTTTATAATATACAAATTTTCTTCCTGAAATTTTATTCTTTTTTTACTAATTTTGCCTTATCAGCTACATTTATAGCCAGGCGTCTGCATTTTAAGCAATATCAGTGAATGCTAGCTATGTATCTTATAAAACGCCGTTCATGGATTTTTAAGGCACCCTGTGCAAAGTTGGGCCTATAAACTTTGCTAAACTAAAAAATTGTTTTGATAATCGATGATTTTCGACCGCTGCCAAATGTAGGGAGCATATCGAAAATTTCCTCTGTACACATCCTCAAAGCATGGCTATTTACTTTCTAAAAATAAAAAATTTGCATTTAAAGAAAAATTTTTAGCACTTTAAAAAATTAATAAAGCACTTTTTATAAACATAGACGATTTTTTAGTTAAACTTAAAAATTTTGAGTTGAGACCTTTTTGCGACTCAAAGCTTTTTTCGGTGTATTTACTTATAAAAAAGTTACAACCAAAAAACTAAAAAAGTCGGGGCAAAAAAATTTAAAATTTTAATTTCGAAGTGAAATATCAATACATTTTTTCTTTATCCTGTATAGCAAAATCCAGCGCGCTTAAAATTTTACAAATCGGTCAGTTTTTACGACAGTTACAACCCGAACAATGTTTTTCACATCCGAGGCTGCCAAATTTCACTCATTTTACTTGCGCCCCTGGTGCAGCTAAATACCTTAAAATACACAATTCTTATAGTTTGGCTCCTCATTTATAGCCATTTAAATATTTAGACAAATCCATTAGTGGCCGTTTCAGACTAATACAAGTATTAATACTTTTAAAGCAGATACCTCTCTGATATAATTATTGCTTGAACATTTTCATAAAACAATAAAAAATTATCATGTCAGAGCTTAATTTTTTTTCAAAGTGTCAATACTTGTACTGTAGTCTGAAACGGCCTTAAGTAGTTCAGAAGTTTAATACCTACCACCACTTTTTTTTTAATTTACACCACTGTGCGCTGTTATTTTAGCGAATTAAACTGTGTAATGAAGCGTACTAAAGAAGCGTAACGCTCAATACACAAGACTACAGGCAATAACAATTAAAATAAATTATAACTAAGTTATGAATTTAGTCGAACTGTATGGGTTTTAATCAAAGTTATTTAATTACTTTAGCTTAAATTCGTTTTGAATTTAATTTTTCGATAAAACTATTTTTATTTTAGAAAGAAATTCTAAAGCATGTAATAATTGAACATTCAAAAATTGGCTCTTGAATTGACACCAGATGTTTCGAGACCACCACAGTCTTCTCATCAGTGTTCTTTGCATCTAGACGACACAGCTTGCTAAGGCAGCAACAACCAACGAGCGAAAATCCTATTTACTTTTGTACCAATTAGCAGATGAGTTGTCTAGGTATGTACACAGAAAAACCTTAATTTCTTTTTCTGTAAAGGAATTCAATAAAAAAATAGTAAATATTTTGTCTAAAATTGGACATACAAATAAATTTGTAAATATAGACAAAAATATCTCAACAATTTCATTGAAAAAACGTGTTTTTTTCAGTGAACAAATTGTTTAAATCTATAAAGCAATTTGTGTAAAAATATTTACCAATTGTAATTAAATCAGTTTACTAAATCTAACAAAAAGGTTTACTGGATTTTATAAAAAATATCATACAATATTTTTGTTTGAATTTATAAAACAATTATTCTAATTTATAAAACAATTAGTCTAAAAATATTAAACAAAATATTTTGCTTAATCAAACAAAAATATTTACTTAATTGTTTGTAATACATGTATCAAACAAAATTTTTGTCGGGTCATCATCCATTAAGCATTTATGAAATTTCACTTTGTTATATATGTTCAAGTCTGAGTGTTTATCTAAGGACTCAAAAAAATGAATAAGAGTTAACGCAATCACATTAACGAACTGATTCACTCAAAAATCTTCAGTAAACAAACTTGGTACAATCGCATTTATTTCGCTGTCATTATTGTTGTTGTTGTTTGTGTGTTTGTCGTCATCGGGTTTGCTTTTTTACGACAAAGTTTTCCCTGTTGTTTTTGAAGTTTGCGTCCTAAATAAAAGTCAAACAAAAATTCATTGATTCAATAAAGAACATTTACTGAAAATTAAATTTATTTTTAGCCAAACTTTTGTTTGGTGATAATGTTTTTCTTTTGTTTTTGGTGATAATGTTTTCTGTGTATTCATGAAGTTTGTCATTGAAAGTGTGCTACTGAAGCCCTTCTTTTGATAAATGAAAAATTGTTCATTGTATTTATGAACTTCATTTGGGCGGCCATGTCATAAATGGAATGAAACTATTTAATTAGTTGAAATAAACAGTGTCATCAATTAAATAATTTATTGATATTGTTACATATCGTAAATGAAATTGATTCATTAATGTAATGATTATCACAACCATATTGCTTTAAAATTCTAAAAGATTAGAAAAATAATAAGTAAAATAATTTTGAACTAAATAAATGTTAATTTTTCCCTTGTTCCTTGGAATATTAATCATGCCCAATTCTTTCTGAATATAACGTTACGAACCTTAGCCTAATAATCAATTTAGATTCACAAAGCAAATACGTTCGAAATAATCATATTAATAAACAATTAGCTACTGGCTTGAGCTTTTCACATGTTTACATGTTCATAATATATATTATATACTTAAGTATAAAATCAAACCAAAAAAGTTTGTCTTGAGTAGAACAAAAATCAGAAAAATGGGAATGAAGAAAAATAAACCGATGGCAACGCTGGGAAAATGCACTTTAATATCAGCTTGGGAGTGATTTAATTCTCGTATTCAATTTTCACGAAAAAGTTCTATATATAAGAATTAAAATCACATTCAACAGAGCCACCTGACAAGTGGTGATAAGCAAATACAAGTGAGCACTGACGATGGAAGTGTAGCGGCTTCCGAAAGTGGAGCTACTCTGTTCTGCTGTGTACGTTGAAAAATTAAGTTGATGTTAATTTTTCCCTTGTTCCTTGGAATATTAATCATGCCCAATTCTTTCTGAATATAACGTTACGAACCTTAGCCTAATAATCAATTTAGATTCACTAAGCAAATACGTTCGAAATAATCATATTAATAAATAAATGTTGATTTACTAATTTTTTTGTTTTGCAAATCGTATAAAGTAAGTAAGAAAAAAAACGTACGAAATAATCATTTATTCAATAAATTCGCTAAAAAGAAAAATCGTTTATGCAATATAACGATTTTGATTAATATAATGAACAATGAAAAACTGATGAAGAACAGAGATTGAGAGAATTAATGTGTTGAAAGTTTCATTAATGCAATGCACAAACATTTAATGAAACCGTTTCATTGCCTGAATTAATTTTTTTTCAGTGTATTGTGATTAAGATAGAATATCGATGGTCGTTGGTTAACAATACGTAAGAGATTTTTTTTATAACACATACAGTAGCAAAAACCAAAATGAACAACTAATTCTTTGTCGGGCTGTTTATTTGGTAGTTACTTAGTTAGTAACGTTTTCAGCGAAATTCTAATGGTAAATTCGTCAACTGAAAATTTTTAATAATCGGTTACGTGTTGTAAGCTTATGATCATTAATATGACAAAAATGTCGATTTTGCTCCTTTGGGATTTCATAAGTCACTGGTCTACATAATAAACCAGAGACGATTGAACATTTGGAACACAACATTCAACTATAACTATAGTTATTTGCGAAATACGGTGTGTAAAAATTCGACATACATAAACGCACCAGTTATGACAGCCACATAGCTGAGATGGCAAAAAATTATATTTCCAGTCAAAATATCTTCCAATAGAACCAACCAGTTGATAATAAATATATATTTCATTTTATTTTAATTTAAGCTTTTTCACCTTTGAATAACATTTTATTTATGGAATCATCTAATTTGTTTTTGCTTGACATAAATTGAATATCCTACAAAAATTTATACTAAATTTCTTTATAATATAATATCCTTTTAAGTGTTGCATTAAGACAAGATAAATTTTAATAAAGACATTTAAAAAGTTTTATGCTTTCATTAAATATGTTTTTCACACTCTTTTCGCACCAATATTTATTGTCCTTTCCTCTCTAAAACTGTCTGGATGTTATTTTATGTGTCACATAGAAAGAAGATTGTACCGTTGATGTAGTTTGTTTTAGTATTAGTGTTAAGACCTTTAAGTGTATTTACCTATTTTAGTGTTAGTAGTCAAGTAAGTTACATCAAGTTTTATAGGCTAAAGCATAAAATTGCCATCTACGTGTATGGAATAAAATTGTAGAAAAATTATATAACGTGTACATTAAATTGCAAAGACTAGAAACAGCAGCCATACCAGCACACGTACAGATGACACTACTATTCATCCCAATCATCAGCATCCACTGACGGTCGTGTGGTAAAAATTAAGGGAAAAATAATATTTCTTAGATATTAAAACCGATTTACTATAAGCAACGACGTTTGACACCATCGTATCGACCTACTTGATTGTTTTTTTAATATTATTTCCAGCAACGGTTCATGTATTTGTGTTATGTGTAATTTTAAGTACGATAACAACAAGTGGAATCAATATTTTTTTTTTCCTGGAAGTTTAATGCCTAAGAAAGAGTGTTTTTCTCATTGTACACAGAAAAAAATCGTTCTAAATTTAAGCTTTTCATCTTAGCTTTAGCAAAAGCTAGCAAAGTGCAAACAGTTTCAAAGTAATTTCAGTGGTGCGATTCTCTATTCAATTTTAACAATTGTTGTCATTGTTAAAAAATTTAACAAGCAAATTGTCAACTTTGCTACTCCGTAACATTTTTAACAATATTTGCTGTTGTTTAACTAACGACAAGAATTTTTCCTGTTGTTAATGAATAGACAATGAGTCATCTCTTCAGCCGTAGCAAGCACTTAACCCTCCTGCCAACAATTAAATTTGATTTTCTACAAAAATATACAAATATATAAAACATTTACGTTTAAATAACAATATTTATATTACTTACACATTTAATTTAACATTTATTTCACACAAATAACGAAATTAATGAAAACAAATTTCTGTACACTGTTTGGCAATTACAAATTCATTTGTTTTTATTATATTCCTCTTTGCGCTTTTCGTTTATTTTAACAGAGATGCCCCATGATGTCAGATTTTAGCAGTGTTGTTAACAAGAATCGTAAAATCAGCTTAAGAAGTTGACAACTGTTGTTATTGTTAAAAGTTACAGAATCTTACTACAGGTGTATGTTACTTTGTACATATGTAATCGATATTTTTAGTCTTTATGTGACTGAGTAGGTAAAGGCGTTGGCTTAGTTATAGGAGATTCACATGGTGATTTTGAATCATGACTAAAAATCACGACAATTTTCTTGTTGGAAGAGCGGGGTAGAGAAGAAAGAGGGGTAGAAAAAACATCACGATTTCTGTTTTCCATGTTTTTTTATTCTTCTTTAGTTCGATTTGAATTTTCTCTCATTGTCTCCCTCTCTATATCTCTCTCTTTCTCTATCTCTCTCTCTCTCTCTCTCTGTGAATCATTGTATAAATGCAAGAGGTTTTTAAAAGATGTCTTCAAAGATAAATAAAAAAAATCATGGTTTTTTATTCACCGTGTGAATTTGGTGCTATAAACGTACGATGAATTAAGAAATTTGAGTTCAAGACCAAAACATTTTAAAGAAATTAATAAAAATAGAAATAAATAGAAACAAGTATATAAAAGAGAGAAAAATAAGAATTAAGAACTAAAAATATTAAATTAAGTCTGGTAGGTGATTCTATTTGTAAAATACAAAATTCTTTTTTTTGTGCTGCGATGAAAAATAACAAAGCGAAAAGTGACAGTAAAATATCAGTACATAATAGCTCCACCAATTGTAAACAGCAGCTTTGTTATTTTTGCACAGTTTTTTTGAATTATTTTGCAAAAATGATTGCAAAAATTTTGTAATATAGCCAAATACCTAGGAAAAATCACTTCTGACGCGAAAATGGCAAAAATATTGATAAAAACTTGCTAAAACTGTAAGGAATACCGCAAATTAAAAAAAAACGCCGAAATGGCATAAATTCAAACAAAACGTTAAAAATTTGTAAAAAACGCTTCTATTGCAAACATTGCTAAAATTCGCGACAAATTGCAAAATTGGAAACAGACACAAAAAAAAATGAAAATTAATATTATGAAAAAAAATCTATTTCGAAAATATGTATTTTTATTTTCTATTTCAAATAGTTTTTAAACAAATAAAAAACCATTTGTATTTTGAATTTAGTTATTTCAAATACGTATTTTCCACAACTCTGCGTTTATGTTACTCTTCTCATATTAATATCAAATGGTTTTCTAAGAACTCCTATACAATTTTAGGCGTCTAGAGATTACCGTACGTCGTCCAATAATTTTGTGGATATTTCGTTTGTCTATCTACTACGGTTTAGATATAGCTTTTAAAAATGTATAACATAAAAATCGCATTTCTCGAAACTAAGCCGCTCTACACCAAATCGCCGAGACACATATAATTTTTTTGACCTATTTTCATAATCTTTTGGAGTTTCTTTTCGGTGCGAAACACTGTAGCACTTTTTAATGTTTCTTAAAATATATTCGGTCTAGTGAAGACCGCTTGTGAAGTTGATTATGTCCAAAGTTTAATTTTTTATGTTGTTTTGCAAGACTAAGTATGTATACAGTCTTAGGATATTATGTGAAAGTCCGTTCATAACCAAACGATAAAAGTCCTTTCATAACCAAACATGACATCGATTTGATGATAAAATGTTATTGGTAAAAAAGTGACTGAAGGCTTTTCATAAAAACCCAATTCATATGCAGATCAGCGTCTGACACATGCATAATATTCCATTTTCAACTCTTGCTCTTACAATACACAGAACGAAACTCGTACCAATTCATGTGTACACTAGAAATATATTTTCACATCTCCATTACATGAAAATTTACGAATTTTACAGCAAATCGTGAAAGAAATTACATCGAAACATAACCGCTAAAAAGATGTAATCGATTGTCACTTAAAAAATTGTAGTTTAAATATCAATTTTCATATAACATATCATAATTGAGGGGATTAAAAGCAAATTGGTGCAAGTGCAAAAAAAAAAATCTGATTAATTAAGCTTCACAGTTATTTGTTCCCATGCATTTCATACATAATATTTTTTGTTTCTAATACATACCGTCTTTTGAGGTCATCGCACAGGGCTAAATTTTTGTAGAGTGATAAATATTAATATTAAGTGTTTATATCTGCATATAACTTAATTTTTATAGTTTTGGCACTGTTACCCCTTTGCTTTTTACCCGCTCAATTAAACACTTCATTAGATATTTCGAATTTTAGTCAATGCGTGTGAGCAGATTAGAGTATGCAAAAACCGGAACCGAAAACCGGTTAACCGGTTTCTAGCCTTTCTGAAAATAAACAGGTTTTAATTAATTTATGATTTCGAATAATTCGGCATGACGGTTTTTATGTGTTGAGTAGCCGGGTTTTTTTTTTCAAGGAAAATAATTTTCTAGATTTTGATGAAAAAAGAAATAAATTTTTTATACTTATATATAAAAAAGATACCCCAAGTAGTATTTTCCCATTTCTTTTTTAACTTTTATTTCACCTAGCACTTATTATACCTCTAGTTTAATTAAAAATATGCAAAAATAAAACGTTGAAATTTCGTCATTATATATTGAGTGCTTTAAATCGGCAGCACTTCTTTTTTGACAACATTTGTTTTCGAGTTAATTTGACTTCAGGGCAGACAGGTTGGGGGTTCTGCCCCCAAAAATAAGGGGAATTGTCATCACAAAAAAGGGATGAATATTATCACTTGGGGTTTGGGGTTTTCATTGATGTTATTTGAAAGGTACATTGGGGTTTCTTGGGGAAATTTCTTAAAAATTTCTTTCCTTTTTGTACTGATCTATAATAAAAATTAATTTTTTAAAATATTTAAAACATACATGCATACATATCAGAGCTATAAAAGATTGAAATCGATTTAATTGCAACCACATGATTTCACGTTAATGATTGCCAATTTTTTTATTGCTTTTAAAATCGTAAATGATTTCAATTTGGAAATCATGAAATCAATGTGACAAAATTATTGAATCAATTTTTCGATTGCAATCAGTTTGATTATAATCACTTTAATTACAAGAAAATTTAGTGATTGCAATCAAAATGAAAGCAGCATCAAAATCATCGTTCTCTTATGATAATTTTGAATTGCCAACTATATCTATTTTTGCATACAAAGTTCTCTAAAATGGGTTAAAATAATTTTTAATTGCAATCAATGTTAGCATAGAAACAAAATTAAAAGAACGCAAGAAATGGCTAACAAACATACGTTTTGCTACGTTTTTTATATTATTTTGTTGGCATTTCATCAAAGTTGTGATTTCAGGTGCATTGATTGAAATCACATGATTTCAACACAAATTTGATTACAATCAAATGATTGTTATTAAATTGATTACATTCAATGATATAAAAAAAAATATTTTAAAATGATAGCAATCACAAAAGATTGCAATTTTTACAAGATTTCATTTCGAGATCTGAAATCATTTTGAAATCAAAGCATGAAACCAATTTGGTTGAAACCAATCTGATCGCAATCACTATTGGTTGCATTTTTTACAGCTCTGTCAGAGAGTAGACAACTATGTTTTGTAAAAAAAATTTTTATTAAAATCCATATTTAAAAAGTTATTAATATATTTTTCGTTTTCTGAAACATTAGTTGGTGGCGCTTACGTGGTTTAAGAAGAAACGCGAAGAAATATATTCCAGCTTATTAAGAAGATTTGTTGAGAATGCTTGGATCTTACTTACTTTAAGTGTAACTGTTTACGCCAATGTAAGATCCAAGAGTTTTAACAGTATTTTCAGTTTATGCAATTTTAACAATTGTCATAAACATGGTTTTCATTAAAGGGTTGCATTGATCGTGTTATGAGCTTTTGAGCAACAAAAGCTACATATTGTTCTCGCAAACAATAATGTATAGTGATTTTAACATGTATTTTTGCGTAACCACTCGCTTATACAATTAAAATGATTTTTTTCGGAATTTTTATATACATTGAAATTGATTATGGACGGTATTAGCTAGTTCCTTTTGGAAAAATTTTTTTTTTGTACTATTTTATTTGGTTTTGTACTATTTTTGCTTAACTTCTGTACTATTTTTAGTTTCTTTCGTATTCGTATTCGAATCGCCGAATATTTGCCTCCTTCATGATATTCGTATTCGTATTCGCCAAACTCAAGCGAATATTTCACGAATATTTTGTGAATACGTTCCAATAATACATAAAAAATACTAAAAATTAAACAAAAAATATAAATTTTTACTAAAAAAATTTCGTTTATAACGCAAAACAATAATATTCTTTAAGTAAAGAGAAAAGAAACAAAGTATATTTCACAACGATATGATATTTAAAAAGTAAAGTCCTGTTAAATTAATTTATTAATCATGTTAATTAAAGTAATACTCAAAGCTCAGTAGAGTAATGTTGAACTTCAAAAATAAAAGTTTTGAAATCTTTTCTCATCAAGCCTATTGCGCGGAGTGTAAATAAACTACGCACCACTAAACATTCGCTCGCTCTGAACAATCGCCGCTGGTGTCACTAAATAATTTTGCCTGGGTATAGGTAAGAGAAGCTCGTATTTTCCCTTATTTACTTTTCACCAAAAATTTAAAAAAGTGGCATTCAGGTACTAAGTTAATAATTTAAAATTCCGTCATCGGAATATCATAATAATGTTAAATACCTAAAGCATTGTGACAGTTTTTCTCAATTTATTGTTATTGACGCAAAGGGTAGATTTATTTTCAATTAAATTTGAAATATTAAGTGGTACTAACTATTTAGATTGAATATTCTTATTCGTATTCGAATCCGGCGAATATTGTTTCAGATATTCGTATTCGTATTCGCGAATATTAAAAATTGATATTCGTAACATCACTACTGCACACAAAATATCTGTGAAAATTTCAGATACATACGAATAAGTAATAACCATATGTCATAATTGTGCTATTATAATATTAATCATACGGCACATATTGTCACGAGCGTTGTCAAAAACAGATTGTGCAAACAAACAAAACTTTTCGCAAACATTTCATGCGAAGACACAAACTTTTAAAATATAAAAGAACTTTGTTATTTTCAAGCTCAACCTTGAGCTTGTACACAAGCACAAACAGTACGAAACTAAATGGGATTATCATTTTCGTTGTTATTGTTTTGTTTTTGTTTTACACATTGGAAAATACAAAACAGAACGAAAGCAAACGTTGCGTTTAGTTTTTTTTCCTACACTGGTCAAAAATAGTTGAAATTGATATGAGACTTTTAAGTTTTTTTTATTACTATTTTTTTTCAATAAAAAACACTTCATAATATACATCGGAGTAATTCATTAAACAGCTTGTCAGTTTATTGTCGATTTCAAAAGCATTGACTAACTAATAAATAATGCTAATTAAATTAATCCAAACAATTATAATGCTTTTTAATGAAAAGGTTTCATTACAATTATTTAAAAACCAAAGTCATTATTATTGACTAATGCTTAGAATTTCTCTAAAGATTAACATTATGTAATATCAGTCGTACTATATTTCTTAAAAAAAGTGACAATTGAAAAAGATATATACAATGTCGGACAAAACTAATGCACCGACTTCTGGTTATCAAGAAATAATACAATAAAATTGGAAATAATCGCAATTGAAATCTTAAATCCAAGGTTCCAATTAAATTTTATTGAAATTTATTATGTAAATAAAATCGACAGACAAAAACAAAAAGTTTGCTGTACATTTGCTCAAACCTTCCGACCTACATATATTCCGATGCGCTGAATCCGAAATCCGTTTTGCTCGAACATCCTCAAAATTTCGTGTAAATTTTTAGTACGAATATGCTTATAAACTTTATACACAGTCTTACTCGTACTATGTTGGTGTTTGTTTGCTTGATGATAGCTACAAATCACTGTTGTACTCTTGTTGTTGTTTATTTTCATTGCTCGGGCATAGCCGATATGTAGCTGACAAACGTCTTATTACATGTATCGCTGTATACTTGAAGAAATCTGCTGCGTGCTTGAATCAAGCCCGAATAAGGATAACTTTTTTTATTTAACCCTAGAAGAGAACACAGTTAAGAATTTATATTTTTCCTACTTATATAAATTTAATATTTTTACTTACTTGTTTTAATTTAAAACTATAGAAGCACTATAAGCGACATAATATTGTTTTTGATCTAAACTGGCTCCCCATTTGCAATGTAATTGTTCCATTTTTCGTATTGTACAATAATATTGCCAACGACATACACATGTTCGAAGGGAGCATAATATATTGCCAATAATCAAAAGACTTTTGATTTTTATTGTACAATCAAGAAAATTGTGTAATGTGTTGGGAACATTGTTCAGTGTTATGTTTACTCTTTCACTGTCAGGTTTATTGGGAAATATTTTATTTGAAAGCATTGTGCTATTTATTGCATAACATAGGTCAAAACGACAATAATATGTCAATAATATATGCTATAATACTGTTCAATGGCTTTAAGCAAACAATTGTCCAAAGATTGCTGTTATTGTAACAGCAACAGAAGACAACTTCCGTTTGATTCAGCAGTTGGTTGGTTGACCAAGTAAGACTCGGTCATTGAATCTGTTTATGCCATATAAAAAATTAAATTTTGATTAAAAATAAGAAATTCTAACGATATCAAATACTTGGTGAATGTTGTGTTTTTCTTCCGACGGGGTTTGTTTGAATTTGGCACGGTTTTCCGTTATCCCACGTCAAATGTTGTTGCTAAACAAACCGGTTTCGGATATGTGTAGGGTTTTTAATTCCCCAAATCGGAATTTTTGATTCATTTCCGGGATTACCCAGATATTCGGGAAAATATTATTAAATAAAACCAAATTTAAAAATTTTTAAGACTCATACGTTGTATGTGATTACATTTGTTTTATTTTCAAATAAAAATCTTTCTATAGCTATTTTACAAATTTAAACCTGTTAGCCTCAAATTGTATTCAAATGATATCACATTTTCAAATATTACATAATTTTTTTTCATTTTAAAATTTTTTTAAAGTTTACTTTTGTAATAATAAATTGGTTTATGTAAAAGCAAAACACAAAAAAAATTAAGGGCCTTATTTTCTATATCCCCATTGATAAACATCTCACTCGCACGTCACATACCAAGGTGAACGCCGAATAAAAATAAGTAAATTTTGTAAAGCACTACGACATTGCGTTGGATTGCTACATTTATCACTTGCATTCGCAATACTCACATATAACTATGAATTAATATCGATATTTTTCATTAAATATCAATATTATTTATTATATCATGATTATTTTTTGCAGTTACTATTGCGAATTTTATTATTTACAGGTAATTTCTTTATTGCATATAGCAATTTTTCGCTAACTTGTAATTTTTGGAGATTTTTCTGAACTTTTTATTTTTAACGGCTTTGGCGATTTCTAATAAATTTTAGAGGTAGTTTCCGATTTTGCAATTTCTCGGGAATTTTTGCAAAGTTCGCGATAAAAGCGACTTTTTGCATGTTTTCAGCTTCCCAACAGTTTTGCCGATTTTTAAACAATATTAGACTTTATCATTCCGCTGTTAATGAGTTTTTACGACTTTTCGCCATTTTCGATATTTTTGCCGAATTTTTTGCACTCCTTACAGTTCTAGCGATTTTTAATCAATATTATGGCTTGATCAAAATCTTGCAACTTCTCGCGAATTTTCGCAAAGTTCGCGATAAAAGCGACTTTTGGCATGTTTACAGCTTCCTAACAGTTCTGCCGATTGTTTAACAGTACTAGACTTTGTTATAATCCTGTTGTTAGTATTTTTTTTTAATTTTCGTCATTTTCGATATTTTGCCGAATATTTTGCATTCCTTGCAGTTCTAGCGATTTTTAATCAATATTATGGGTTGTTCAAAATTTTGCAACTTCCCGCGAATGTGACCAAAGTTCGCAATAAAAGCGAGTTTTTGCATGTTTGCAGCTTTCTAATAGTTTTTCCGATTTTTAAACAAATTAGACTTTGTTATCATCCCGCTCTTAGTAAGTTTTTGCGAATTTACGCGATTTTTACCGTTTTTTTGCATTCCTTACAGTTTTCTGATTTTTAATCAATATTAGTTATGGCTTGTTTAAAATTTTGCAACTTTTCTCGAAAAATTTAAACACAAACGCTTGAATAAAACTTGTGCTTGATTTGGCATATAAAGTGGGTTATTTTTCACTGAAACATTTTATAAAATTTGTTTTTCATATATTAATTTAAAAAAATAACGTAACAACAGGTGTTCAACACTTGCAATCACCTGCCATTGTTAAGTGTTAACCAAAATAGCAATTCAAGAAATTCTATGTGAAATGAGGCATAGGGATAGAGAAAATAAGGCCCTGAATGTTAAGAAATCTTTTAATTCAGTAATATTTGTACTCTTGTTTATATCTGAAAAGCTTAAGGAAAAATTAAAAACGTTAAAGCCTGACGAGAACGATAGCTGTAGGGCTTATTGCCAATAGTGCTTCAAATAATTGATCCAAATTTGCTGTTCTAGTACCAGTTGCTTCAAACTTTGAAATATCTCTTTTTATCTTTAAGAACTTTATTATATGACATATTGTCATTATTTTATTTTAAATGAAGTCTATTTGCTGATAGTTAAGCATTGTCTAATTGTATTAAAGTGTAGAAAAATAATATGGATTCATATCGAAAATAACATGGATTCATATCGAGGTTTTGTATAAGTTTCTAAGCCTACTAGGCTTATCTTATTCTTTTGTGATTTTCAAATATATTACCATTTGTAAATTCTCAAATGGTTTTTGGAAGTATGTGCATAAAATAAAAGGTTTGTAACTTTTCTAAGTTGTGGCTGAAGTCTACTGACGATTTGGTAAAGCGCCAATGAAATGCATGTATACAATGCTTAACTATTAGCAAATAGACTTCATTTATCTCTTTTTATAATATCTGACTTTGTAAAAACCTTTGCTTTTTTCCTATCTTTCATAGCAGACTCAATAGCTTTATTAACTTTTCTTGAAAAGCCTCGCTATTACCCAGATCGGTTTCAGAATCGGAGTCGGATACATGTATAGTATCATACTGAAATAATCTGTCGTGTAAACTTTCAGCAAAAATTAACATTGTTGGCTTTGAAGATCTTTTGAAAATACCAATGTCGCATTCCGCTTTGTCAGTCAAACTAGAATTCTTTAAATATTTTAATACAGTAATTTCCGCTTAATAGATTTCCTAAAAACGCACGGTTTTTGATGCAATTAAACGGAAAATCATTTAGCTGATACTCTGTTAATTCATTTACCAATGCAACTAAAAGAAACCCGTTTAATTAATCAGCGGGATCAATAAGGCGAAGTACGCTACAACAGAGTAAACATAGAAGTAGTACTTTTATTACAATTATGATCGTAACAATAAATTCCACTTGACCTGAGACGCGAATATAAACAAATGGTCGATAAAGCAAAGAATATCGAAATATTCCTTATAATGCTCCATAAATGGGCGCCCTGGAAGGTTTTTTTTTTTTTTTTTTTTTTTTTTTTATTGAATATAATTGTACATAATATTTTCATTCATTACAATTTAGACCTCAGCGCCAAGAAGGCATTTTTGAGGCAAGTTGGCAGTTATTTAAACACTAAATGTACAAATATTCAAGTTATATACATCTGCACGTAAATATATGTAAATATAAAATATATGTAGATAATAAATTTAATTTTATTTTTATTTTTTTTTAAATATATTTTAAGTTAAAATTTAGTTACATTAGAAGTGTTTCCATTAAACCATTTAAATATTCTCTGCACATAACTTTAAATGTCGATAATCTGTCAATAGATTTTAAGTTAGGAGGTAAATCATTATACATATTACCACCTATATAATCAATACGTTGCTTAGTTTTTTCCAATCTGCACCTAGGAACTCTAATGTTTGATACGTTTCGTGTATTGAAATACGACTGGTTTTGTAAAAAAGGAATTGCTTGCCCACCTATGTTATGGATACTTTTGAATACAAATAATAAAGCCTGATACTTGTGTAAACCATAAATGGGCAAAACAGTTTTGCAAACATCTCTATATAATGAAATTGTTGGATGAGTTCTTTGTAAGCTGTATACAGTTTTTAAAGCTTTATTCTGAACACATTGTAAAGATTTTTGAAGATTATTACTCTTGTTGTAGGCATATACACAAGCTAAGTAATTCAGATGCGGTTGTATCAAACCATTATAAATCATTAGCTTCGCTTTCACACTTAGCTTAATTTTAAACTTATATAATATCCCAATAGCAGGAGCTATTTTGTTCTTGACCTCATTAATGTGAATATCCCAGGATAAGTTGCTTTGTAAAGTTATTCCCAAATATTTAACTGAATGAGTTTCACAAATAGAGGTACCATAAACATCAACAGAAAAGTTATTATTCAAACTAGCTGAGCGCGGTCGAAAACAAATTAATTTGGTTTTATCAGAATTTAGTAGCAAACCATTTAAACGAGCAAATTCAAATAAAAGAGATGCATCTCTCCCAATATTAGTTTTAAGAACAATATCATATTTGAAAGGATAGAAGAGGCATATATCATCGGCAAACATATATAACTGGCCAGTAAGATTAAGATTCTTCAAGTCATTCAAGTAAATTGAAAACAATAAAGGACCTAATCCACTTCCTTGCGGAACGCCATATTCAACGGTACCAAGAAAGCTTTTGCAGTGTCCAATTTGGACATACTGTTTTCTATTAATAAAATAATTCCTGAACAACAATAGCTCACTACCTTGAACACCATAAAATTCTAGTTTTTTTAACATAATTTCATGATCAACAAGATCAAAGGCCTTTGAAAGATCAAAAAACATACCCGCTACCCCACTGTAACCGTCGTCCAAACCTTTGCAAATGCACCTTACAACATTCAAGACAGCGTCTTGGGTACTCATGCCTCTTCTAAATCCAAATTGGTATTTGAATAAAAGATTATTCTGCTCTAGATAATCTAAAAGCTTATCGTACAAGAGTTTTTCAAAAATTTTATCTATAGCCGAAAGCACAGCGATTGGTCGATATTTGTCTATAGTAAATGCATGAGCGGTTTTCGGAATGGGCACTATCTTATGAATTTTTAAAATATCTGGATACATAGAAGTGTAAATCATTTTGTTGAAGATTTCAACTAGGATATGTGAAATTTCACCAAAACATTCCTTTACAAACTTTATGGTTATGTTACCAAACCCTGGAGATTTATTTACTTCCATATTACACACAATTTCATGAACATCATTTATGTTAATATTATTAAAAATGAAACGACATCGTCTCCTGGTAAAATAGCGATTTTCTGTTTGAGCTCTTTTAGAACAGAAATAAAATACTTATTTAAACAATCTACTTTGATTTCATCATCTGCAATCATCCTCCCATGCAAATCACAGAGTTTGACACCACTAGTTTTTGATCGACCAAGTGTAGTGTTGATAAATTTCCAACATTTCTTTGGATCACTGCCAGCCTTATACAAACCATCAGTATAAAAATTATCCCTACATGTTTTAACGGCCACTTTAATAACCCTACTTAATCTTTTCAAAGTAATGTTAATATTTTCTTTGTTTTTTGATCTACGTCTTTGCCTTAATAATTTATGTTTAAATAAGATTAACTCTTGAAGATTTTTGTTTATCCACGGGGTTAGTTCAAAATGCAACGGCTTTTTTGACTTTGTTACGACCGTTGAATTAAGAACAGCTGATTCTATACAAGATATCAATGAATTTGTTAGAACAGAGACATCTAATGTTGAATAATTACGGGGTAGGATATTTCTTAAGTGAGCTCTAGCCATATCATAATCACAATAAGTTTTTGATATTTCAATGTATTTTTTGCTTTTAAGGCTATTCTTTAATTTACATGATAACATATTATGATCTGAAAGTGTGCACTCAACAGAATCAATAAAAATATTCTCAGACAAAATTACTAAATATATGGTCAATGCACGTTTTACTTCCAGGTCTTGTGATAAGATTATGCGCACTAGTACAATCATAATTTTGAAATAGTGAGACCAGTTCAGTAGATGAATAATTATTAAAAAGATCAATATTTGAGTCACCAACAACTATTAGTGGGGTTTGAGCTAAGTCATCCAACAAAACATCAAGAAGGTTTATGAAATACGCATCACTGCATTTTTGTGAGCGGTAATATGACACAATTTGTAAAGGTTTACATTCAATTTTGATGTTGTTTAAAATAACAGCTATGAACTGGACATAGCTTTCACTTTTACAAATTCTGACACTAAATTCGATGTCTTTGTTTATGTACAACGACGTACCACCGTACCCATCTTCTCTACAAGAATGGATATTCGCAAAACCAGGTATTTCATATATCTGTATAATATCTTTATTAAACCAAGTTTCTTGAATTGCTATTATATCGGGTAGTTTTGGAAATTGAGCTAAGAACGATTTGAAATTATTAAATTTTTCTATGGACGAAACACTTCTTATGTTAATACTAATAATATTAAGAAAATTGCAGTTTAAACTAGTAATATAGTTTTTAAAATTTGAAAAACTATTAAAATATTGATTTTTAATCATAGAAAAAATAAAGGAATTACAAAAAGTTCAATTAACAAAATATATTCTTTATTGTATACATATTTATTTATTTATGAAGGCAATGCAAACGGAGCACCATCTTCCACATCATCTTCACTAGAATCCTCATTTTCAGCTGGTCTGGAATGGCTAAAAGATCTTCTGCCCCAATGCTTATTAGTTGTGGCATTCAATAACAAGTTATCTTCATCAACCTCATCATAAATTAACTGCTACTTGGAAGTTTCATTTTTCTTGCAATAAACTCTTCCATTTCTTATAAAAACATACTGGTAACCAATGGTTTTTAACGATTTAGCATGGTAAAAAAGGTTCATAGTTTCTTTGCTGTTAAAATTTTTTATAAATACATTTTTTGTTTTTTCATTTTCTTTAAGTTTTGCTTTGGATGACATAAATTCTTCCTTATTAGCTTTTGATATAAATTTAACAACTATTGTTTTTTTATCATTGTTTTTGTTTTTATGTTTTAGGAAATAAGCATCTTCCACTGCATTTTTTTGAAACGAAACACCGGTATTCTTGGAAAGGTTTTCCACAGCATCAAAAGCACTCATGTTTTCAGCCACTTTTAAACCACTAATTATACAATCGTTTCTAACCCGATGATCATTTAAGATTTTTACTGAAGACTTCAACGCTTTTATTTCTGTTTTTAGTTTTTTATTTTCTTTTTCAACTTCAGTCAATTTTTTTTTGTTTTCAGCCACATCTTTGAACACTTCGTCAAATTTAGTTGACATAAACATAATAGACTCACTCAGCTGATCTAACTTCTCAAGTTTTTCAAGTTTTTTAAGTTCTGTTTTGATTGAGTTTAATTCTTGTCTTATTTCACCTCCTTCTTCTTTACACAAGTGACAGTTAAAAATTTCGTTTTCATTTTTGAGTAGCCTCTCAAATTCTCTTCTACTCAAATTCGAACATTGTGAGTGATAATTTTTAGCGCACTTGTCGCATTGAATATAATCATCGGTTTCTTCTTTGATTTCATTCTCACATTTATCACAAGATATAATTTTCTTTTTATTTGCAATACTACGGCGACCACTTTTTTTGGGCATATTTGATTTATTTCCCATTCCTTATGTTTTATTTTACTTGTTTACAAAATTTTATTATTTTTTTTATAAGGTTTTATTCTCTAAATTTCGTTTTTTTGTAACTACGTTTTGAGCACTGTTGAAAACGTTCGTTGGGAGTAAGCTGGCGGTGGCACTGGTTC
The DNA here is from genome assembly GCA_956483635.1 of Panzeria rudis. Lineage (NCBI taxonomy): Eukaryota > Metazoa > Arthropoda > Insecta > Diptera > Tachinidae > Panzeria > Panzeria rudis. The sequence goes on along the minus strand of OY101450.1, from coordinate 93,807,583 downwards.
TGGATTATATCTATGATTTCTTATGAACCAAAAAGACGTATAATCGGACTTTGTAATTGTTTTTTAATATTTTTAACGAACTAAGCGTAGGTCGGCTCATTGTTTATTACGGTTCATTTGGTTAATGTGTAAAACAAACTCAAAATGGTTAATAGCTACTTTCGAGTATGTACAATTTTTTAATGTACAAACTTTTCCAGTAAAAAGCAGTAAGCATGAACATGTTATTCAAAAGGCAAATAAACAAAGAAAAGCAAAAAAAGTGCGAAATTTTCGCATTTAATATTTTCAAATTAACTAAACACACTAAATAAGCCTATTATATATGAGGGAGTGAAAAGTAAAGGGGTACAAGTGTCAAGACTGAAAATATTGAGTTATATGCAGCAATCAGCACCAATATCTATTACTCTACAAAAATACAGACCTGTACGATGACGTCGAGAGGCGGTATGAACTAGGGATGTAACGATACGCCGTTTTGCTGATCCGATACTGATACCGATATTTAAAAATAAATATCGCCGATACCGATTCCGATACCGATACGAATATTGAAATTGAGTTCAATATTCGATCAACATATTTAGATCAACAAAACTCAAGTGCAATTTTTTTATTATACAAAATTACATTGTAAGAGAGAATATTTAAAATTCATTTTAACCCAGTATAAAAAATTGGAAGTAATTTTTAAGGAGCTACATTTTCTTTTGCTTCCAAAAAATCTATATTAAAAATATGCAGATAATTAGTAGAAAAGCAAGAAAAAATTTTAATTCCTTTATAATTTTAAAAAATACTCGCCATGCTTTTTAAAAAATCGATTTTTTAAAGGACATTTATCAACTAATATTCTTCTAAATAACTTAATAGCTTAATTATTAAAAGTCTTCGAAGTTTATATTTATTCACCTAAATTTACATGAAAATAAAGTTTTGAGTTTAAATTCGCATAAAAAAAATTGTGAAAATGGGTAATTTTTATCCTTTTTCCTTGAGGAAAAATCATTATAGAACACCGAAAAGAAATTTGTCCTAGCATCGCTTCCGATTCGGTGATTGGTAATCGAAAAACAGAACTTCTTGCAATGGCAAGGATATTTAAAACTAATTAGAAATTATCCAAATACTTCCGGATCGCGAATTCTACATTTTCATGACTTCTTTGGAGTGTCTTTTTTTGCTGGAATAAGATTTAAAAAACAACGACTTGAATTTGAATTCATGGTAAAATTAACAAAATAACAGCATAAAATATTATTAGTTTTTAAAATTGATATTAATAAGATTTAAAAAATAACGAAGTGAATTTAATTCATGGTAAAATTGAACAAAAATAAATTATTTGTTAAAAAAAACTCTGAAACAAATTTTAAAAGTATCGTCGTATCGACAGTAAAATATCGCCGATACCGATGTATCGGAAAATCTGAAGTATCGCCGATATATCGGTATCGGTATTCGTTACATCCCTAGTATGAACTAGAAACCAAAAATAAAATGAAATATGAAAACATATAGGAAAAAAACTTTGAAGCTTAATTAATCAGAATTATCTTCTTTGCACTTGTACCCCTTTGCTTTTAAGACCCTCATATAGAAGAATCTAATAATACTAGTTAATTCGTTTAGTATCTCATAAGCAACTTAGAGCCCGCGAAAAGTAAAGTTTTGTTGAAAATATTGTTTTTTTACACTTAAGCCACTATAACTGAGCCATTTACTAGCTGATTCTCAAAAATCATGCCTTATTTGAATCTTTTTACAATATTTTTATTCAATTCATTATATTCACACGATGCAAATTTTGGTAGTTTTTAATTTTCGGGATTTCCGAAAAAAAATCCTGGGAATCGGGAAACAAAATATTTGCAGAATTCCCAGGAAATTTGTCCCGGTATTTTCCGGGATAAAAACTCTAGCTATGTGCCATCTTCAGTGTTCTATTGAATACTAAATCGTTTTTCTGTTGATTGTTATTTCTTTTATATTTCGTTTCCTTCCTTGATCCCTTTGTTTTTCTCCCTCTCTCGATCTCTTTCACGTCTCTATACGTTTGGGTGTGTCTCTCCCTCTACCTGTTAACTGTTCCTCTGATTTTCCTCTTACTATTATGCTTCTGTGTAATATTTTCTTTATAATGTGCTCCATTAGTTATTAGGTGTTTTATCCCTATGTAGGTAGTAATCTGTAATTGTACGTTTCTGGTTAACCTTTTTTTCTTGGTTTCTTATTATGTTGCCTGGACTATTGTTTTCTTTTGTGTAACAATATTTTAACGGTTCAAATATTATGTCTGCACCAATGTTTGTTTGTTCATTTATTATTCTTCCGTCAAATGTTGTTTGTATATTTCAATGTTTTCTAATACGTTCAGTCGGCGGCTGGTGATATTCTGTATAGAATGCTGACTTGGAATCGCCATGTAAAATGACTAAAGGCTGATTTAGCCGACCGTAAATGTAGAAAACGTAGATGTAGTCGAATGTGCTGATCGTTTATGTCACATTGAAAAGGTGTGAGATATGAACGATCAGCACATTAGACTCCATATACGTTTTCTACATTTACGGTCGGCTAAATCAGCCTTTAGTCATTCTACATGGCAATTCCAAATCAGCATTCTATACAGAATATCACCAGCCGTAAGCCTTAAGAATGAAAATCGTAAGGGCGATTGGGGCAATGAAAAGCTTTACGACTATGGAATCTTACAGCAGAGGTCTGGAGAGCTCTGCTCATTGTATTGGCAACTTCCATTCATCTATACTAAGTTAAGTATCTGGTAGTGAGCTACAGGGTACGCAAAGGGCTAGAATAAGCTGTTCAATCTTGCCATTCTGATAGGGTCTACGTCGAAGATGAGATTAGCAAATCACCACGTGGCTCTCAAATCACTCCCTTCATAGTAATTCCTATTTAGGTTTATTGGACACTGCTTCGACGTACTATAGTAGCAAACATTAAGAAACAAGATTTTCATTTACTGAATAACTGGCAACAGTGGGCAGCGGGATCATGAGTATGTTGTTGCTTCCCGTATAAATTTTAGGCCACATAAGTTATTAACAGTCACTTCGTTAATAAGCGGAATGAAATTTTTAACGCAAAGTGCTTTTGGCTAGCTTGTCCGGGTATAAAGCAGACTAAAACACTGAAGCAAGCATTCTCATACAGTATCATTCTAAAGTTCAAGAGAAATGAAATACGATTTGCAACGGTTTTCTCTTTGGCCATTTAAAACTTAAATAACCTTTTATGAGAAGAAAACAGATTTGTTCGCCTCTTTGTCGTTTATGTCTAGAAGAAGATGAAACAACGACACACACTGTGAATGCATCGTTTTGGGTGTTTTTGGATCTGAGCTTCTGCGTTTAGATGATATTTTACGAGCTACTCCTAAGCAGGAGTATCATACAGATCTGACAGATCTGATGGACTTTGAACCAAGAGCTTGTCATTGTGCTGTAAGACTTTAAAGAAACGTTGAAAGTTATACATATATATTTACAGACATATGGGCATTTCCACAGAAAGTCTAATTCTAGTCACATTACACCACCAAGCAATTAAGACTGTTTGGTAGCCTAAACTATCCTTTAAATTGTTTTTTTAAAAGAAATTTAACAAAAACTAGAACTATACAAACGGAAAAAAGTGATGCTATAGAGCACCAATAATATTCACCTTGTTCCTACAAACTAACAAAACATATTAGACGCTTAATTTTTTAGTCTCCTTTTTTAGGATATCACGTAACATATCTTGTAAATTTCCGTTTTAGCGTGAAAATTTATTAATTATAGGAAAAAGGACTTCAATGAGCAAATGTGTACATGTTCGAAGAATAAAAATAAATTAATTAAACTGTGCTTGCAGGATATTGGTTGTGAATGCCTGGCAAAATAAACTAAAGAAATAATCAAAAACTTACCAAGTCAAATAATGAAAGAGAAATAGCAGATAGGAGAAAATAAATAGAAATAAACAAAAAATAACTTTGAAAATTCTTTTCAAACAAACGTACTAAAAAGGCAAAACATATCGATAAGAAAAATCGTACATGAAGTTTTATATTCGTTGTTATTTATACAGCTAATTAGGATTTGTACAAAATAAAAGATTTAATTAGTATTGATACTATTTATTTTTGTTTTTGAACTCAATGCAATTACAACTGAACTGAAATACTGAAGATAAGAAAAACATATTATTTTGAATATACTTTAAAAAGTAGTAATTTTAGGGAAAAAGGCAATTTACAAAACAAAGAAAATAGTCTGGAATAGTCTGCTATTAAATATTACTGCTGATATAACGATTTTGTGTACAAAAAAGTTTTCTTTAAAGTACGATTATCGAGATCGTAATGTACTTGTTGAAATAAAATTGAAATTCCGTGCTTATTAGATGAAAATCAAAATCAAGCCAGGCAAAAACAAGATCTTGAGAGTTAAGAATTTAAGAAGGTTGTATAAAAACTAGTTCACTAAGGTATTTATCCAAAGATTTTTAATTATTTTGGCTAAAGATCGTTCAATTTAATTTTTCAATAAAGTATTTTTATCCAAAGAAATTTTTAGTATTCAAGCTTAAGTTCGTTCAATTTAATTTTTATAATTAAATTATTTTTATTGAGAAAGGATTTTTCAAAGCATGAAAAAGAACAAGGACCAATATCTTGACTTTCGTAAGGGTTGAACTGAACATCGACATTTTCGGGATCAATCTCGATCCCCGACAGTTAAGCAAATAAAACAATTTGCTCCTAAGCTCTTTTTAAAACCATAAGCTTTTTTGATATTTTAGAAATTTACAATACTTGGTTCTTGTTTTAGTCAAACACTACTCGTTTTTGTATTTTTCACCTAAGTTTGATATCACTGCTTTTCTAAGTTTGTTTTTCTCATATTACACGGAAACTATCAAACATATTTAGTACTATATGCCTCTTGTGTTATTAATTGAAATTATGTGTTTTTAGTTCAACTACATGGGTTTTATCAAAAGAAATTTTTATTATTAATATAAATTTTATTCAAAGAAATTTTTATTAATAAATTGAACGAACTTAAGCCTGAAGAATAAAAATTTCTTTGGATAAAATCCATATAGTTTGACTAAAAACACATAATTTCAATTAAAATATTTTTAGTTAGAAAAACATTTTAAAGCATGTAACAATTGAAGAGACAAAGAAAATGTTGAATGGAAGAAAGTTTAAATTGATACCATGATAATTCAAAACCATTCATAATCTCATCATCAGAATTAAGCTAACTTAAGCCCAAATAACTAAATATCTTTGGATTAAATCCATACAGTTCGACTGAAAACTCATAGCTTATTTGTTAAATACTCTAAAAAAAATTGCTAAGAATGTACACTGTTCAAATAAATAGAAGGGGACAAACACACATTCACACCCTAATATTCGTAAGCTGATGCCTTTCAGACAATAAATGTTATATCCCTCATAAAAAGATTATGTGAACAAGATAAAAAATAATAGTGAATTTCCAAACAATAAAATTTTATTTATTTTTTATTTAACGAACACAATCCGCGAAGCGATTACCTTGTCTGCAGAAAATACCCAAGGTCTATGGCGGCAATCAAACCAACGACCTCTGCACTAACAGCCATAACATATCTTACTATATAAAACGTTCAACTTTCTTTTACTAATGGAATCGCAATTTGCGAAAAGTTCGCTATCGTACATTAAGCCTGGAAAGAGGTAAGATTTTGCAATCTTTTATCTAATTTTTAAAGGAGTAATGTATTATGTCGACCAAAGACACCTTAGCTTTATATAAGTTTGACCTACGAGTGTGTTAACATGATTTGTCCAAGTTAGGCTATTATTGAAAATCAGCCCAAGGTTTTTGGCAGCATTCACAGAATTGATTTTTTCTCCGTTTATTAAAATGTCAAGACCGATATTACAATCAAGTGTTCTCTTACGAATTATTATGCACTCTCATTTATTTGGGCTTAAGCAAAACCCATTTGCGGTGGCCCAGCGATAAATTTTATCCAGTTCATTATTGAGTCTCACAACATTTTCAGTGACTGATTGTACTGTACTACTTAGATACAACTGCACATCATCTGCGTACATATGAATATTGCAGTGCAAAAGTTGTTTTGGCAAATCGTTTCCGTAAATTGCGAGAAGGAGTGGTCCAAGAATTGGCCCCCTTGAGACACACCCCTAGACAAACTTAATGCGGAAGATTGAGCATTTTTCGAATGAACAAATTGCGAAGGATTTGAAAGGTAAGATGATGAAAGCCGTGTTGACGGTTTAGAAAAATTAAAAAGTGCCTAAGATTCATGGAAAGCATGCTGTGATCAACCGTAACTTTTGAATGAACAAGAAGGACCAAGAAATTTAATTTACCTTCATCTAATTTGCGTCGTATATTCTCAGGCAAATTCAGTAGCGCAGAATCGCATCTATGATTTGTACGAAAACCTGACTGTTTATCGGGCAACAAATTATTATCATTGATGTATGATGACATTTGAAAATGCAGAACTTTTTCTATCACCTTAGACAGGTAACACAGCATTGCTATTGGCCTAAATTCAGAATCAGTTTTTGGTATTGGCACTATTTTTGCAAATTTTCATTTCGACTGTTGAATAAATGTGTTACATATGAATAAACAAATGAAAATAAATTAAATACTTTTTTATGCTATTTTATTTATTCTATTTTTATTTTTCGTTAAATAGAAGAGTTTCATTGAAATACAAACAACAACTTAACTTGGATTCCTACAAAAATGAACTCTTTGGCAATACACATATATATAATAAACATATGGATGTACTAATATGTAAAAAAAGCAAGAACATATTAAGGTTAAATTTATATTTCATTTTATACATATATGTTCATATATATATATGATATATTTTTCTATTTTTTCACAGCAATGAATACAACAGACAATGATATATAAAAATTCTTAATCCAACTTGTTTGTAAGATAAGAAAAGTAAACCAATAAAAAAGAAAGATATATTTTTGGTATGTCAAACAATTTGTAAGTTGTTAAAGGCTTCAAAAAATACAACGAAAAGTATTATTCTTCGGTTTTAAAATAATGAAATACACAAAGATATATTGAAGTCTATAAATAAGGATTTTTTGTTAAGGCATTTTGTTGAGAATTCATAAAATTTAGTTTTTAAATTTATAATCGCATATAATAAATTTAAAATCTTAATAGGTAAAATATTAATTTTGGGTAAATAAATTAATATTTTATCAAGAGAAATTTATTATTGTGGGGTATAGCTGGATCATATGCGCATTTGACTGTTGATAATTCCTGTTTCACACTCACAAGCCGTTCGACTTCTGTGGAAAATGCAGCCTTGATCTAATGAGTATATGTAGAGTTTTAAAAAAGTAATAACAACACATTATATCAGGGTAACATTTTGTGCAGAAGTCGAACAGCTTGTATTATAGTCTAAAAACAGCTTATCATCATAGAACCAATTTATCTCACATAAACCACATCACCAACCCAATTGGAAAACTCCCCGATTTTTCTTTTTGTAAGCACCCATCGGATATACACTTACGAAACTTGCTACCTACTACTGAACCTGAGGATTGTTATCATACTATAATACAATTAGATGTTTTCTTTGTTCTAGTGGCTCTGTCATAGATCAAATGAACAAATGATCAAATGATGATTCTTACGTCAGTCGATTTGTCTTAATACTGCAAGTGTCACTAAAGATATGATAGTAGTCAGAATTCAAAATGGCGGTCAATAGACGCCATTTTGTGAACAAGAAATAAATAAGAAGTTGGCGAACTATATTATTATGTTCATCTTTGAACATGTATTTGAGAATAAACTTTAGGTTTCTATTGTCATTTTTTATTTCGAATGATCATTTAGGATCTTTAACAGTTTAAAATTGGTTAACAACCAAAGAACCCAATTGCGCTAAAAGTGAACTTTAAACCAAAAATCTATTACCAAACTTTGCACGAAAACTAAAAAGAAAACAAATAAACAAAAAATTTAAAAAATCAAAAAACCCCACTGCGTAAAAACTAAAAGAAAAAAAACAAGTTCAATGATAAATACAAAGGTTTTAACTATTTATCTATCCGAATCACTGAATTTTACGTAGTTTGACATCGATTTGTAGTTGCATATTGTTGCATATTCTGGTGGTAAGTGCATATTTTTGCATATTTTGGCAATAAATAGATATTTTTGGAGCTGTAGCGAATTGTTATTGCATATTTTTAAATTTTTACAAAAAATATTACACAACTGAATTAAAGTAGCGTTTAAATGAAAAATATACCCTAATCTCTAACTTTTTAGCTAAATTACCAACACTTTATCGTGCAAATTCGCAGAATAAATACAAATTTAGAGCAAAAAAAAAGCCAAATGCGCCTCTTCCACCATAACAAGTGATTACCAGATAGCCAATCTGGTTACATTGCGTCAAATGTTACAGAAATTATTTTGACGAAATAAAAACTATGAGTTAAAGGAGGAATTACTATTACAATCCAAAAATTAAAAAGTTTTAAATTTGAATTAATGACCTTTATTCAACCTATATTCAAACTATATTGCTTTTGAGTGAAACCATTGCACTACTGCAGGGGTTCAACTAACAAATAATATATTACGTTTACAAAAGTTTTATAGAAGTTTACAAAGCAATAGGCCCAAATGCAGAAGAAATAAGAAAGTTAAATAATAGTATAGAGAAAAACATCGGCTACTACATTTTCCAAGAGACTCCATTCAGCTTCAAATAATTTAAAAACCAAACATTCGCCGATAAAAATATCCTCATTGAAATACGCTGCCTTAATTTCAGTAGATGTTTAAAGCAGTTTTTTAATTTACAATAGCTTCCTGCGTCCTAACAGATGCATATAGATTTACTTTTGAATATATAAAAAAGAAATTCTATGGCATACTTACACAGTAGGTCGAATGTTTTAGGTGAAAAATATACTGGTTTTTGTTTAGAATAGCTTATTAGTTTTATTACAAGAATTATTTCCCTTAACGTGGTTGGCGATTTTGTGGCGAAAATCAGGCATTTTGTAATAGATTTAAAAAAATTTTCCTTATTTTCCTTAATCTATCACAAATTGTCCAATTTGAAGTCGAAAAACGCCAACCACGACAGCCCCCATTATGTTTATTTGATGTTTTCTTACTTTAAATAATAATAAAAATTTTAAAACTATTTACACACAATTTTAGTATTGGCGATTTGTTCGTACACGCAAAGAAAAAACACGGTTGAGGCAACCATAACCTAAGAGCAACAACTATGATGGAATTATATGGTAGGAGTCAAATCATACTATTATGAACATAAATATGTTCTAAATATTATATTGTTGTCTTATATAACACTAATATGATTCATGCAACCTAATATTTTATTGAATGTAAATATACTATGATTTAAATTAATCATATTATATTTGAATATACAAATAGCAAGGTTCTAAATAGCCATATAAATGTTGTTTTCTTAATCATATTCTGATTAAAAATTGACAGCAGCTAAAAACATATGTATATATTTTTGAAATTAAATCTAAAATAATATATTTTGAAGCTGAAATAAAAATTATTATCTATATTCATATAAATACATGCATTTATATTTGTTGACACATGTCCTGAAAATAATTTCGTTTTGAAATCGGCAACTTTCAGAAAAGAGTTCAACCAATTATCAATAATTTTTATGTATCAGATACTTCATATAATTTATCCAAACTAAGCTACGAATGCTCTAAACTGTCCGATTAAAAGAACACTATTTTTCGTTTTTGAAATTTTGCAATTTCGAAAGGAAATGGTTTTAGAACATGGCCGAATATTATTTGCTAACTTTTATTCGTTTTTGTTATTTTTATATTATATAAAAATTTTTTTCAAGTGACACAAAAAAACCAACAGCTCTCAAGTAAAACAAAAAACTAATAAAAAATCATTCAGCCAAAGGATAGAACAAAAACTTTTTTGGAAGCAAAGCTTTAAAATAGTATGGACAAGTGCCATATTTTATTGTTATAAAGCCATACTGTTATTGCATTTTCAAATATACCATGATTGTAGCTAGAATTTTTTAACAATAAATGCAACCATGTTGCAATCAATATGAATGCTAATAATGTCATTATTAAATGTAAGCAAAAGTTTTTTGTCATAAACTAATTAAGGTTCACAATTATTTAAATCAATAATAACTTATTTGCCACAACCATAAGCTATATCGGGAAACATGACATTGTTAATGCAACCATGCCACAACCATATCTTTTCTTTGTGCGTAGGTAAATGCTTTTGCGCATAAATTTTCATTTTTATGTGCATTTGTTAAGCGATTAAAATCCATTTTTAGTTGCATGAAAGTCCGGGCCCTGCTAATGACTTAAACGGGCTTATATCAACTGAACATATATATTTTACTTTACTAATTAGTTTTATAATTAAATATGCAAATAAATTTCTTTATTCTTCCGAAAGGCTGAAAAAAGTATGTTTAGCAGGTTGCATTAGCAAAGAATTTTCCATTTGAAAAAAATTTTTTTTATTAATTAAATTTTTTTAAATTAAATTGAACGAACTAAAGCCTGAATAAAAAATTTATTTGGATAAAAACCCATATAGTTCGACTAAATACACACAACTTCAATTAATAATTAAACTTATTTTTGAAATTTGTGTTTAGTGCCACCGTCACAAATAAAAAGCACTAAAAATTAGACTAAAAAAGCAGCGAGCATTAACACTAAATTGCACGAATAAAGAGGACTTCTAGAAGGCACATTTAGCAGACATAAGGCCTGCCAATTCACATTCCATACTCATTTCATTTTTACCCAAGCTGCCATTGCAGCGCAGGCCTTCCGCAGTCACTTCCTAATGTAGGGCTTCTTACAGGCCTCTTGTAGCAAGGCAATTTGAAGGCTATCTAAGGAAGGTCTGTTAAAAAGTAAATGCAGGTGCACATTTTTTCTATTTCAGTATGTTTTTTTATAGTGGCTTCTTTCGGTTTGATTAATGTGATTTTATCATTTCGAACTATTTCTAATATAGTAATTTTTTATACATTGAATTGAACATAATGTAGTAGCGGCGGAATAATTATAAATTAATCAGTTCCAGCATAATAGCAGCATGCGTGATATCTCTTGCATGTAAAGTTCAGTCTTATATACAAATTACATGCGAAAAAAGAATATTAATCATGCTAAATTCTTTCTGAATATAACGTTACGAAACCTTAGCCTAATAATCAATTTGGATTCACAAAGCAAATATGTTCGAAATAATCATAATAATAAACAATTAGGTACTGGCTTGAGCTTTTCACATGTTTACATGTTCATATATACTTAAGTATAAAATCAATCCAAAAAAGTTTGTCTTGAGTAGAACAAAAATCAGAAAAATGGGAATGAAGGAAAATAGTCCGATTGCAACGCTGGGAAAGTGCAGTTAATATTAGCTTGAGAGTGATTTAATTCTCGTATTCAATTTTTACGAAAAAGTTGTATACATAAGAATTAAAATCACGTTCAAGAGAGCCACCTGACAAGTAGTGATAAGCAAATACACGTGAGCACTGACGATGGAAGTGTAGCGGTTTCCAAAAGTGGCGCTACTCTGTTCTTCTGTGTATGTTGAAAAATTAAGTTGATGTTAATTTTTCCCTTGTTCCTTGGAATATTAATCATGCCCAATTCTTTCTGAATATAACGTTACGAACCTTAGCCTAATAATCAATTTAGATTCACTAAGCAAATACGTTCGAAATAATCATATTAATATACGAGTACGTGTGTTATTTCCAAAGCACTTCTTATCTAAGAAGAGAATACTCCTTCCATCATCCCTGATTAAAAAAGGGAATGTGGAATGTGTATCGAACGAAAAATTAAAAAATAAAGTACTACTTCCATCTTCCCTTCTACAAGAAGGCTGTTTGTATATGTATCGTTCTTGCAGGCCTTCAGGAAGGCCTGGAATTCGCATGTATAAAAACATGTGTAAATGTGCTATGGATACATATATTTGTTGTTTAAATAAAACTATCTCAATTATTCTTTTACTATTTGATATTCTAAAACTAGTTGTGTTAGTTTCGGAATGACCGTCTTAATTTAATACAGTGATATTCAATATACTTATTTTCGACAAGAACCACAAATATTTTATAAAAACATATTTTATATTTATTTATTTTATTGTGTATTTATAAATATTTTATTAAATACGAGGGATTGAGTATTCTCGGAAAGAGTCATGTATTCAAATATTTTTTTATTAGGAATGGAGTATTGGAAAAGATAATAAACACTTGCAGAACGACATAATACAGTTTTCGTAGTCACTACATCATCTTATCAGAGTACAGGATTTCTTTTTTGGACTTCGTTTTGATGATAAGAGAAGCAAAAATTATTTCTTTAATTATAAGAAATTCATTATTAAAACTAATCCACAAAATTTAAATTTTAATCTTTTAACGTATGTGGCTATGAATAGCCCTACTAAAGACTATCAGCCATGTTCTGTAAACCGAATCAGAGTAAATTTCTCGTTTTCCAAAAATAAATAATATCCCCATTGATGTATTTTAAATCATATATATTAAATTAATATCAGATATATTTTAAGATCTAAAATATAGAAAACTACAAAAAAGAATGAAAAAATTTCGTTATTAGCGGATCTAATTTTTCTTAAGCGAGCGTTTTGAAATCGAGTCGATTTACATAACAGCCAGGTATATAAATAAGTAAGTGCATAAATTAAATTATCGCAGCTACTGTATCGATGGACATACGTTGACAACATTAAACATTATTTTTAAAACTTTTCAGATGGTGATAAAAAGGGCTATTCACATATTACGTAACGCTATTTTAGGAGACTTTATAACTACCCGCACAGTGCTTTGTCCCCAAATAGTGAATCGGGAAAACTTGAGAGTAGTTATCGTAGAGAGATGAAATTTCGTATAGTAATAATTAATGCGTACATTAAGAAAAAGTTGAAGTTTGAGCAAAATCGGAGCAAGGACATGTCTACCTCCCACACATCCTGAATTAAAAAATTATAATTTAAGCTTTAGTTATTATCAGAAGGTGGGACAAAATTGGTATCTGTCTCTAAAATTTTGCAATCTAGAGATGTTGTTAATTATATTTCATCCGGTACATGGACATCACTACCTACCATATATTCTACTTCTCTAAATCTAAGTTTTAGTTACATTAACAATTGGAACTCATTAGAAAATTTTAAATGTTTCTAGAATTATGTGTCTTAGCTCTGCTCTGAATTTTGTTTCATTCTATGCAAGGACCTCTCATATATCCTTTTTCTCAAAAACTAAATTTTAGCTGCATTTATAAATAGAATACACTAAAAACTAATACATATTTCTAAGACTATGCGTTTTAGCTCTCTTGTTAATTTTGTTTCATTTGGTGGAAGGACATTACTACCTCCCATATATCATTTTTCACAAAAACTAAATTTTAGTTGATATGACTACAAACCAGTGACCAGTAACTTTAACATACCGTTGGAGGGAGTCAATTGACACAATTAAGATACTCAGTGATAGGTTTCAGCCCCAAAATTAAGGTAAATGTCCTTTGTTGAATTCTTTAATACTAGTTAAATTTTTTTAACTTTCAACAAATAATTTTTAGTAGTGAAAAAAGTGTGGGTATTTTGGTAACATTTTTGTGCTAAGTTTATGGTATGTTCTCTTTCTACCGCCCACGACTGTGGAACATTTTTACCATTCACATTTTCACTAATTGCAGGATAAGTACGATTAAGACAATTGGTACAATATTTCCGGCATAATCCCTTACGAATTTTTGTTATAGTATAAAAAATTTATAATTGAATATTTACTTAAGAAAGGTTTATAAATATTTTTATATAATTGAGAGGCTTAGTGCAATAACTCGGTAAGCCACATAAACAAAAGATTGAATAATCGAATAAATCGAAAATTGTGTGGTTTTTGAAAACTTCTACAGTAAATACTCATCATAATAATTTGCAAAATACTAGAATTTATCCAAAAATTTCTCTAGAATGCAAAGCTATTTTACCCACCAAGAGAATGAGCAAATAAAACCAATTTTTGACTTCATGTGGCTTCCAGAGTTATTGCACTAAGCCCTTCAATTGTAATTTATGATGTGGTCTTTAAAACTGCATTTCTATTCTATTTCTTTGATTATAGATCTGCATCCGAACTAGTGTTTCAGTTTCTTTCATTAAAGCATTTTTATTTTTATACAATTTCGGAACACTGTGGTATAAAACTTTTCTTACCGGATAGACTATTCTATAAAATTGTAAAACTATGTATTTTTTTATTATTTGTGATACAAAAGAGCTTCCAAAATGACAAAAATTTTAGAAAAAAATTAAAATTTCATAAAATTTTCAGCCATTTTTTATCCGATCAAAGCCAATTGATCATTATTCGACGCGTAATTTAGTTTCCTTTCAAATATAGAATACAAATTATTTTAGTCAATTAAGCCTTTGACTCTGGATGGCGGTTTAAAGAGAATAACACAAATCTACGGTTATCTGAACAATTGTCGCAAAAAAAAATTGGCGAGCTTAGAGCTTTTTAATTAGCCTAAGAATTGCATTCAGTTATTTTCAAATTCGTTCTAGTTTTCGAGATAAGCCATTATGTCAAAAAAGAAGAAGTAACTAGAGAGATGTTTGTTCTATTTAGTTAAATAAAAAAATCCGATAATCGAAAACAATTAGGGAATTCACAATGTGTATCTTAAAATTTGGAAATAGCAAAATTGTTACAACTTAAAATTTCATTGTGAGCAACGATACAAAGCACAGCATATTAAAGTAATAAAAGTAACGACAAAGTTTGCAGATTATTTCTCACTATTTAGATGTATAGAACACGAACTCAAAATACACAACAAACAAAACAACAACACAAGCACGATAGTGCTTGGTACCTATCAACATGCCAAAGAAACACCAATACACGTAAACCACACACAAATTATTTATTTAAAATATTGCCGCATTGAAAAAAACATGCTTCTTGGACGTTTAAAATTGTCATCTGGTAGTAAATTTCATTTACATGCAAAACAAAAACAACAAACTTGCCAACCCACAATCAAAGACTAAAATTGAAACGTCGTTATATTAAGACACATTTTAGAAAGCTGTTGTGAACTCCGTAAATATCTTTAAGCTGCACCAACATTGGTTTTTAATCATAGAACTTGTGCAAAAAAAAGTTTATTATAAAAACTTTATTTTTAAAAAATTCATAAAAAATAAATATCAAGTAAAAATGCTGTTATTTTTTCCATACTGTCCATCGGACAATATGTTTTAAACAAAACAAGCCATATTTCATTAAAATCGACCCACAAGTTTTGGTTTTATTCACACTTAAGTGAGAGAACTCAACTGATGAAAATTACGATTGTCATACAATAGTAACATTTTAATTTGCATGTGTGCGTATGAGTGTTGTACGAATATCGTGACTTTTATCAATTAAGTCCACTCACTTAATTTGAATAAAACCCAAACTTGTGGCTTGATTTTAATGAAATATATTTTAAGAAATTAGCTTTTATTTTTTAAATGGTCGCCCTATCTTTATTTACCGTATAATATTAATATAACTTTTGGTACATTTAGGCAACACCTAAGGCCTTAGAATATTTGTAGTTTTGTGGCGATCATTGCACTTTGAGGAATTTTTAAAGAAAATAAAAATTTTCTTTAAAAGTTTGTCAACTTTGGTTAGGGCAGGAGTGAGAACCATTACCTCCTTTGAGTCGATTTTTCTATACACTCATTTTTCGTAGGTTTTCTTTAAAAAAAACGGCCAACACTTTTGTAAAACAGTACCACCTTTTTCGCAAAAACCCCACAAATTTAACATATTTTACATGCGTGTAACTTTCTAAAGAATACAGATATCGGCATGAAATTTTCCGCACTTTTGTGTTCAAAATTTTATTATGTTCGTCCACCACAACAAAACCACTAAATTAAGGTCTCCCAAATATAAAAGAAAAAAATTTCGAGCGCAATTATCTTTGAAACTTAAACAGATATTCCACACCTGCAATCATTTTGTTGTAAACATTTTCAAGGACTATCTATATTTAACAAATTTTAACATTCGGACAATAAATTCACTTTTGGCGATTATTTAAAAAACTTGCCAACTTTGGGGCTTTGCTGACGAGCCTCCCTTTATGTCAGGACGTCAAGTCTTCGCGCGTCAGTTTAATAACACCTCAGCTGTATCCCACAGATATCTTGAACGGTTCATGAGTTGCCGAATTATTTCCACAAAAAAATTTTATTTTTTTAAGAGAAGTAACACAATCAGACAATCAATGCCCAGTTATTTAATTAATGTGTTACCTTCTTTGGGAAAGGGATACCTGTAGAGAGAACAGGTGATGAAGTGGGAGAGAGTTAGAAAGCTTAATTAATTTACAACTCTGCTATTTTATGGTATTTTTATGGTATTAAGTATGGTATTAAGTAGAGGCATTAAGTTGTTTTTAAGCTTTGTAGCCATTTTATTAGTTCTTTTACATCGCCGACGGTTGTGCAACAATACCGACGAATACTGCAACAATATTGCTTTCGGTACTGCCAAAGTAATCAGTGCTATGAATTCATTACTTTAACAGTCCAACAACAACCAACACAATAATACACCAATGCACATGAGAAAAATGCATGATGTTTTTGGTTTGCCTGAAACTAGTCTTGAACTCAAGACCACTGTGGAGCGTACCATGTCTGGTAAGCATAGAGAAGGATGGGTTTTAAATTTGCGCTGAATATGTTTAATTTTACGCGTGGGGAAACAAGTGACGAGTACCAGATGGGTCTTAATTGACCGAAAGTTTGTCGAGCTTTTTGTAAGTGATTGTGAATGTCTACACTTGACACGCCGTTTTTTGATATTATGCTTCCAAGGTAGCAAAATTTGGTTACATCATCTGTCCAAATATTGTCAACGTCTTTTCAAAATGGTGTTTAGCACAACGTAAAGAAGTAGGGATGATATTATGCAGCCTTGTCGAAATCCAGTTTCCATTTTTATTGATCTGCTTAACGTCTTACCATGTTTTACTCAGCAGCTGGCGTTCTAGTAAAGACACTTAATAAGTGTTATTGACTTAAGTGGAAAATTTTTATATCTAAGTGCAGGCCAAAAGACGTTATGATTTAATTTATCGAAGACTTTTTCGAAATCAATGAAGCAGAGATATACTAGCATATGCCATTCCACTGATTGCTCGACGATTACACAGAGGCTATTAATATGGTCGATTGTGGATTTGTTGGGCCTGAATCCCGCTTGTTCTGATCTCAAGGCTAGTGTTATCTTATCTGAAATCACTTAGGCAATTATTTGGGCAATCACCTTTCTTACCGCACACAATAAAGTAATACTACGCCAATTATTGAGATTTCTAAGGTATCCTTTCTTCGGTATGCTTATTACTATGCCCTCTGCCAGCTCGTCGGATAGGGTTTCTTTTTCCTAGATGACACGGTTTGATTGGGTGGATTATGGTAGCGCTTGTATAATAGTCTGGCTTTAATTGCTGCGATTCCGTCTACGCGTGGTGACTTATTGGATTTGAGACCGTTGATGGAGTTTACAATCTCATCCAGAGTTGGACAAGTAAAATGTATATCAGGATAATCTGTATGTGCTTCACACTCGCAGCTGTTAACTGGAGGTAAGCATGCCACTGAAGAAGTCTGCCCAAACATCTAACTGATCTTCCATAGATGTAGCAACTTCACCGTTATGTCTTCCCAATGGCGCTTGTGCCGTCGCATAACCATTGGTGATTTTCCTCAAGGACTTGTACATATCGCTAGTGCGGTATGTTTCGGCAGCGATTTGAGCCTCCTTGCCGATGTCGCCTATCCACGTGCACTTATCACGTCATGCGCTTCTTCTAGCAAGTTGGTGGTACTGTGTTGGAAAATTTAGCTTGGTCACACGTGTCTTTGCCATGTTAAGGTCGGCCTTGATCTGCTTTTTTAGGTGTATTGCTAGCCATGTTTCAAGGTGATTCTCATGTGAAGTATTAAGTGACTGTCTCAAGGCTTCCGCATAAGTAGATGACATTGCTGGATCCTTCAGTTTATTGATATTAACTGGTCTAGTGTTGCTGTTGTTGGTGATTCTTCTTATGGCGGCAAGCTTTTTATGTATTTCTGAAACTAGGAGGTGGGGGTCGCTCGCCATGTCGGCGCCTCTACGATTGCGTACTTCTAAAAGAGATCCTCGCCATTTACTGCATATTGCAACGTGTTCAATTTGATTATCTGTACTTTGCAGTTCTGCTTCCAAGGCCATGCGTATGCGTTGATAAGGGCTTTTTTTCGCTTGCGACAGACATGATTTTTTTCAATATTTTGATTTTTTTAAGTTAGAAAGACTTTTAATCAATGTCGATTTTTTCAATTACAATTATAATACAATTACAATAACACAACAAAATCAAAGCTTTCAAAAATAATAAATAAATAATAAATAAATAAATTTCCGTCATCCCACGTCAAATTTGGTTTGTAAACAGACCGGTTTCTGCTATGTGCCATCTTCAGTGCTCTATTGAATACTCCGGAAAATCGTTCCAAATTCAAAAAAAACCCCGTCGGAAGAAAAACACAACACTCAAATAAATTTCCACTCTTTTTGCCCATTGATACAGATATTGAATCGGCACACGATATCTTAAATCCTAAAATGTTGGGTATTAGTTATGCTCAGCTTTTTTCTGTAAAATACTACGAGGAAAATGTTTTTGGAACATCCTAACTCTCTAACTCTTCGCTATATTGGTCTTTTTGACTCTTTCTCGAAAAAGAGGCAAAAACTCACCCTAAACAGCAATATATCAGGTTTAACCTCTTCATAAAAATACTTGTCATATAATTATATTATAACACTTTAAAGATACAAAAGATTACAATTTAATTTGAGCCCCAGAACTGAATCAGATCGTAAAGGGTTATTAATTTCGTACGTATTCACGTAAATAAACCACAAAACCGGATTTTATGAGAATAGTTTGTATTAAAAATATAAATCATCATGGGAAAGAAAGCTGTAGATAAAATATTTATTAATAAAGAGATGATTATTAATTTAGCTCTAGGAAATTCGTTATTAAACAGTATCCAGCTTAATTCGGCTAAAAGAGAATGAATAACACTATTGCATTTATAGCATTTTGTTCAAGTAAGAGATAGGTAAAATATGTCCAGAAGAGATTTACAAAGAATAGTTTGAGGCTAAACAATTTTATTTCCTCTTAAGCCCCACTTGCTGTAAGAGGTCTGCAAATTTAATGAAATAGTAAACTGCAATAGTAGTGCAAACATGAAGATTTCCCCGGGGTAGGCATGTTATCAATTTTTCCCCTTAACCCTCGTACAAAATTTCATATTAAATTGTACATTTTACTCTGTATGAACATAAAACATTTGTTGAATTAAAAATATCCTGAAAGAAATTTAAATAAAACCACACAAAATACAAACTAAAATATTCAAAATTAAATTAATTGAAAACAATAACACAAGTGCGTGAATTGAATAACTGAATAGAAAATTTATGTTCATTTGTGCAATAGTTTATTTTTAATTAATAATTCACGATATGTTGTTATTATTCATTTTAAAAGTTTCAGCATTAAATATGAACATTTATAAATATTTAAACTAATAAATAAAGAGTTAATTAATATAACAAGTAATCAATAAAAAAAAGTAAGGTAACTATAATCCGCTTTTGCTAAAATTAGTAGTTGTGAGTAACACTCATATTTTATTAAATCTATTTTAGGTCTCTTAAGGCCAAATTTTGTAAATACAAACGCTTTTTGTGTTTGGAAATTTGTATGGAAAAACATTTTTTTAACGTATTTGCGTTATTTTTTATACAAATTTGAAACGTTTAGACACGAAATTTGTAACAAAATCTGCCTATTAGTGTTTTTTAACGTATAGCGTTCATTTGTCACCTCGTAAAATTTAAATTACTGAATACAATCGGGGTTAATTGTATAGGAAGGCAACCGATCTAAACAAATGGCAATTAGAATTGCTCGCAAAGGAACAATTATATTTGTTGGGTTTGAGAATAAAAGAAATAATTATTAAGGAAAACATTTTTTTATATACTATGTTTTTCAAACGGACTAAAGAGCATACAAGACTTTTATAAGCACCATGAAGATTTAAAATACAATACAGATCCCGAGCGTATCACAAATTGTCAACAAAATTAATTTTTTCTAACTTTTGTTAATAACTACGAAAATAATTATAAGATTTAAAGCGAAAAACGCGGTTTCTTTCCTACTAGCCATATCTGAAAGAAAAATTTTTACATCTACTGCCCACTTTTTTAATTATAAAACTGTATTTTCAGGAAAACCAAATGTGTGTGGAAAATTTTTATAGAAAACGGTTACGACAAATAGTGGATTTTTATTTACTTCTTATGGGCGTGGCACTGCCAAGTTTGTAAATCTCAAAATTATATTGTCAGAAAACAAAATTTGTGTGCAAACTTTAATAGGAATTGTTTATATAAAAATAGCTGAAAACTAATATTTACTTTTCACAGGTGTGACGCTGGCCACTTTTCTAACCATCAAATTGTATTGCCAGATGAACTCGTTGTGTGTGGAAATATTCAAAACAATCTGTTAAATGGAAATAGTTTAATATGCATTTTTAGTTATTATGGGTGTGGTGCTGCCCACATTTTTAAGTACAAAGAAAAAAAGATTTGTAAATAGAATTAATTTTTTAGTAAACACAATTAAAACTTTCACTGGAAATGGGCCTATAAAGATTTTTGTAAATGCAAACACGGTATTTGTAATTTCAGACAAAATTTTCAACTCATTTATTTTCAATTAAATTTACCATTTTTCTGGCAATTTTATTGCCAATTTAAATAAATATTTTCAACAAACTTGTTTCTTAATATTTGTTGCGCTCTCCAAACAAATTTTTTTTATATTTAAACATTTATTTTTTTTTTACAAAGCTATTTCAATTAAAGGTTTTGTTATAATAACAATGTGAATTTTTGAATTTCCGGACAAATTTGGATTGTCATAATTGTTATATAAACTATTTTTTATACGCAATCACAACGCTTGAAAGGATTTTTTTGTCTGCGAAAAACAGTAACTGCCAGTTTTTGTAAATAAAATTAAAATTATCGTTAGGGTTTTTGAATTGAAAACAAAAACAAATTTGAGTTTTTTTTATTGTTGTAACAATATAAATTCCCTAACGAAATATTTTATTATATTTACAAAAACTGGCAGTAAATGTCTTTGGGCGGAATCGAACCGGCGACCTCTCTACTAATAGACTAACGTACTTACCTCTCAGTTACAGAGCAATTCGATATTAAATATGCAAATAATGAATACACACAAAACTTGATTTCTTATGTTTCTTCTAAATGTGCGCATTCCGTTATGATATAATCTAAAAAATTATTTTGTTAAGTAATTGAATTGACTAGAAAATTTTAAGGAATGATCATTGCTAATTTTTCCACAAGTTTCCCCAAAAACTTTATTTGGCATTTTTAATCAAAAAAATATAAAAAAAATGTATGAGTTTTTGCGCCATGCATAAGAAAAATTTTGGGTAGTTCAGTTTGTTCAAAAAAAATTCTGTGTTAGTCGTAAAAACAACTTAAGGTTATATTAACTAAATATATTTTTGAATTTAAATGAGTCATTTACAATTCGAATTGTTAGTATATTTTTTTCTGTCAGGAAAACTGAATGTGTGTGGAAAATTTTATAGAAATCGGTTAAGTACAAATAGCTGAAAACGCATATGTTTACTTCTTAAAGTCGTGGCGTTGCCCAGTTTTATTTGTGTGCAGAAATTTGTTTAGTAGAAATTGTTTAAATAGAAATAGCTTAAAACTAACATTTACTTGTTATGCGCGTGACGATGTCCACTTTTATAATCATAAAATTGTATTGTCAAATGAATCCAAAATGTGTACAAAGTATCATTGAAATCGGTTATGCCAAAATAGTTAAAAACGCTCATGTACGTTTTAAGTTATAAAATTATAGTGTTAGTAGAAACCAATTCACGAGCAAAGTTTCATAGGAGTCGGTTAAATAGAAACAGTTGAAGAAGCTAATTTAACTGCTATGTGCGTGGTGTTGCCCCACTTTTTTAAATATTAAACTGTATTGTCCGGAAAACCCAATTTGTATGAAAAGTTGATAGAAATCGATTAAGTGGAAATAGTTGAAAATGCCAATTTACTTATTATGGGTATGGCGCTGCCCACTTTTTAAACCATAAAATTATATTGTCAGGAAAACCATATATATGTGCAAAGTTTCTAATTATAAAATTCTATTGTTAAACAAATGCAATGTGTAGGAATCGGCTAAGTAGAAATATTTAAAACGCGCATTTATATTATACTGCCTAGTTTTCTAATCATAAAACTATAATGTCACGGGGAACCAATTCTTGTGCAAAATTTGAAGACCTCAGCTCATCAGGAAGTAACTTTAAAATTAATTACAATATTCCACCCGAACTAACTTAAACCAAATCGAAATAATAAAAACGTTGTCAAATATGGTTATTTTCTTTTATTTATTTGCCTTGAGATTATTATAATGCTCACATTTTGAGCACTAGAGTAAAATAGTCAGGCAAATTTTTTTTTCCTTGTATAAAATATATAAATAATTCACTTTATTTGCCTTGAGATTATTATAATGCTCACATTTGGAGCACTAGAGTAAAATAGTCAGGCAATTTTTTTTTCCTTGTATAAAATATATAAATAATTCACTTTAGGCTTTAGTTTTCTTTTCGATTTCAAGTAAGTATAAGTTTAGTTTTACAAAAATATAAATTGGGTTTAGAGTAACTAAAATTTAGGTGTATGGTTTACGGTAAATATAAGTTTAATTTAAGTTAAATAAAGGCAAGTTGGAGAAAGCCTTCGACAAGTTAAACCATAGTGTTATTTGGAGTGCACTTAGATGTAAAAATGTTCCACTTAAAATAATATCACTTATTAAGAGCCTTTACCAGAATGCTAGCTGCCGAGTAAAACATGGCAAAACGTTAAGCAGATCAATAAAAGTGGAAACTGGAGTCCGACAAGGCTGGGTCATATCACCCCTTCTGTTTAACATTGTGCTAGATACAATTTTGAAAAAAGCACTGCACAATGGTAAAGGAATAGCATGGGGACTACAAGGTGGCCTAAATGACTTGGACTACGCAGATGATATCTGTTTTCTAGCGCACAGCTTCTCAGATCTTTCAACAAATTTGAGGAATATATCAGAAGATGCAGTGGCAGCGGGCATTAAAATAAATACGGGCAAAATAAAAACGCTCCGAATCAACACGACAAATCATGACTTATTCAACATTAATAATATTCAGATAGATGATGTCAACCAATTTTGCTACCTTGGAAGCAAAATATCAAAAAACGGCAGGTCAAGTATAGACATTGATAATCGCTTACAAAAAGCTCGACAAACTTTCGGCCGATTAAGACCCATCTGGTGTTCGTCATCAATTTCCCAGCGCGTGAAACTAAACATATTTAACGCAAATGTAAAATCCACCCTTCTCTATGGCTGCGAGACGTAGAACGCTGCACCTAGAGACATGCACAAGACCCAAGTTTTTATAAATCAATGTCTTCGCAGAATTTTAAGCATCTTCTGGCCAAGAGTTATATCCAATAGCAGGTTGTGGGACTATTCCAATCAACAGCCTATAGGCATTGAAATAGAAAAGCGTAAATGGCGTTGGATTGGCCATACCCTTAGAAGGCCGCATAATGACATCACAAGGAATGCCATAGAGTGGAATCCACAGGGCAATCGAAGGAGAGGACGTCCTGCTCACACGTGGAGAAGACAGATTGACGCAGAGGTAGCGGCCATGAATAAAAGCTGGAGTGAGGTAAAAGCGATGGCACAAGACAGGCGTACATTTAACCAATCTATTGAGGCCCTATGCTCCTTATAGGATCGATGGGAGTATATTATATTATTGTTAAAGGCAAGTTCAAGGGCAACTAGGATGTTTGAGTTGCGTGTACTAAATAAGCTTCACAATGGTTGAAAGGCGAGTGATCAAAACATTCAACATTAATATCAACTTGAGAGTGATTTAATTCTCGTATTCATTTTTCACGAAAAAGTTGTATATATAAGAATTAAAACCACATTCAACAGAGCCACCTGACAAGTGGTGATGAGCAAATACACGTGAGCACTGACGATGGAAGTGTAGCGGCTTCCGAAAGTGGCGCTACTCTGTTCTGCTGTGTATGTTGAAAAATTAAGTTGATGTTAATTTTTCCTTTGTTCCTTGGAATATTAATCATGCCCAATTCTTTCTGAATATAACGTTATGAACCTTAGCCTTATAATCAATTTAGATTCACAAAGCAAATACGTTCGAAATAATCATATTAATTAATCAATAAAGTTTTTTTTGTAAAAAAGAAAATGTCATTAGTTTGGACAATTATAGATTTTTATGCATACGTAGATAGAAAGATACATTGTTTTGTTTAAAAAGACCAAAAACCAAAATATTATTAATGTAAAGAGTTTATAAGAAAGACTCTAATTTTCAATGTTTATTTTTGGTCCGTTGAAAATAATCATATAGTAAAGTAGCTTATCTATTTGTGGAAATTTTATAATGAAATATTGTTTTTAAGTCATTCTTCAAATACTTGAAGAGTTATTAATTTTCAATGCAAAATGTATAAAGTTTAAGCAAATGCTAAAAAGAACTATGCATAAATAAAAAAAAAAGTAAAAAACCTTTTACACAAACTCAAAAGAAAACAATACAAAAAGAGAATACAAACTTTTTTTTTGTCTCAAAAAAGGTCAAAAACTTACGATGCTGCTTATTTTCTGAGGCTATTGAAAGATAGATCTATTGTTGTTAAAGAAAATAATTTTCTAAGAAAACTTTTACATATGTCAATTCCTGTAGGATCAAATGTTACAGACGACATTTTTATCGATGACTAGATGTGCCCATCCGCTTGGCGCGCTTAAAATTAGCTTTATGACTATAAGTTGTCTGTAAAAGATAATAATATAAAGTCGACGTTTAGACGATGCAAGTCTTATTGATCACCTTCTTATTCAGCAGTGAGAAAGACAAAGAAATAAATACAAATGTCTCTGTCTTTTTCACAGCTGAATAAAAAGCTGATCAATAAGACTTGCAACGTCTAAACGTCTACAAAGTTCTATACATATTGCTTAAAGTTCCCGTTATATAAAACCGTGCTACCAACTTAAAAAAAAACAAAACCATCTTATATTAGAAACCAACATTTATATTAGAAAAATGAGGTATGTTTTCGCTTTTTTCTATTTTAACTTAGAAATGCGATTTTTATCGCGGTAAAAAGTACCCTTAACCCTCTACAGACGGTTGTCAGATCTTGCAATATTTTCAGATCTGGCAATGTGCTGGCAATGTACTAATAATAACAATTTTTCAACACAAGGTATCTCGTTAGTCCACACAGTTGTATAAAAGTTGTCAGAAAAGCTTACAATTTATTGCCAGACAATTGTATGACAATAAATCTATCTGATAATATTGACAGTAAAAATAATTACAGTTCACACGATTGTCAGATGCAAAAATTGTCAGATCTGTTGCTTGGCGTTGCCAGACTCAAAGCATTTAACAGAAATTATCAACTACTAGTGTACCAAATTTTCAACTTTTTGCGATCACCTCAAAAATGAAATGTTTTCTAAAGTAATTTGGGGTCACTGAACACGAATATGACATTCATATATTTCTCTTAAGAACCGTTTTCGAGATATTCTCAAATAACGTGTTTTTTGCAGTTTATAAGGCTATTTCCAAAAATCAGGAGTACTGTTTACTTGAATTGAGCAAATTTGGCATTGTTGCTTAGATATGCTTTTCCTCTTTCAGTCCATATTCAAAATGTGTCCATCGGATCAAAATTCAATGAGTTACAGGTCATTAGATATGAAAAAAACTTTGTTTTTACACGTTTTTTTTCAAATCTACTATTTTAAGTCGCTCCAGTAAGGCAAAATAAATTCTTTAAAATTTATTTTAGAACCACATCTTAAAGAAAATTTTATTCCAAATATAGCAAGCTTAAAATTAGTTACATCGAACTAAATATGAGAAAGTTACAACATATTTAGTGAACACATCAAAATTTCAATTTGCATTAGTTGTTCTTCACGTCAGTACGAGTTTTTGTTTCCATTCCATTACTTTTACTCAAAATTACCAAAATTATGTGTAGTTTTCAACACTGTATTCAGATTTTTATAATTAAAATTTTTATGAAAGACTTACGGCAAAACAAGTGGAAAAATGGTGCTATGTGGTGTTTTGTGCATATTAAATTTTTTCTTAATTCTATAAAATCGTTCATTATCGATATTTTCCAATGAAATTTTGCAGTTATATAGGAATTTATGTGAAAACTATGATTTGTTTCTCATATTCATTAGAATTCCTAAGAAAGTTCCAATAAATCTAAAAAATAGGTCGATTTCAAAAGGCTGTATGCCCACCAAATATTGTAAATTCGATTAAGTTGTTTTTCCAAAATCATGTCTGTGAAGACACATTTAGACATGTATGTAATAATTATTTGATCCTTGAGAAAAAAATTTTATAGAGAAAACAATTATGGTGCTTTTTTAGGCAAAAATTGTCATAAATTCAAAATATTTCAATTTTCAATTTAAAGATTGTATATTTTCCTACTCTGAAAGAATACTTCCATCAACTATTTTTTTAACTATTCAAAATTTTGTCATGTAAGTAATAAAGAAATAATTGTGACAATCGGTTGTTATTTCGATCCGATGTCTTAAAAATACTGGACCAAGAATTTGAAAAATTTAGAAATTTGAATATTAAAATGAGTGTACCTCACTAACTATACAAGATATTTGTTTAACCAAAGGCTTTTTTAGAATTTTACAAGGTATATAAGGACATAAAAAATTTTTGGAATCGAGAAACAGACAAGTGTTTAAAAATTTTATATGACCGAAGTGCACTACTTTGCACTTCATACCTCTGAATCTAAGAAATATGGGAAGCTCATCTTCCTAAATTAAATAAGAACACTCCTTTGATATCTCCATGTTAAATTTTAACTGATCGAACTAGAGTTAGAAATGGTTGATATATTTCCAAAATATTCAATTCTGCCCCACTGGCATTTTTCTTATACTCATACTCCATACAAATTTTTTAAAATTAAAATTCAAAATCGGATGTTTTCACTAAATCTATTGTAGCTTTCTAAATTTTTGCCCGATGTTAACAATTTTACTTTTTGTACGTTGGGAACAACATTTTATTTAAGATATGGGTCGAAACAAAATTTTAAATTTTTGTTTGCTTTAATGGAGCATTTCAAAATGGTGAAAAAAGCAAAAAAATTTATTTCTTTCATATTTAAAAGCTTGTAATTTGAATTTTTATCTGATCAACACAGTATAAATATGAAGTGAAAGAAGAAAAATATATCTATGCAACAATGCCAAATTTGCTCAATTCAAGTGAACAGTACTCAAGATTTTTAGAAACATCTTTACAAATTGCAAAAAAACTAGATTTTCGCGAATATCTCGAAAACGGTTCTTAAGAAAAATAAATTAATGCCATATTCGTGTTCAGCAGCCCCAATTTAGCTTAGAAAACGTCTAATTTTTGAGGTGCTTTTTTTTGTGTTATATATCATCTGGGATCGTGTTAACTTTAAAAAGTGAAAATATAAATAGGTATTAAGTATAAAGAAGAAATAGCAACAATTTTAGCTGCAGTGCTGCCAATAGAAAGAAGGCTCTGACAAAGACGACGTTGTCAGATGCAGAAACTTCGCACATCTGCCAATTAAAAAATTCTAGTTCACACGATTGTTAGATGTCTGACAATTTTTTGTCAACAGGTAGTATTTAAATCGGCTTACTATGATTTTTCTGGCAACTTTGTCAGACAAAAATTGTCAGTTCACACGAATGTAAGAAATTTTCAGCACGAATTATTGACAATATTATAAGATCTGACAATCGTCTGTACATAGCTTAAGTTTGAGCCAGGACTGTAAAGTACAACATTTCATGAAAAGCCGTTCAGTTGTTCTTGCGTGAAGCGTGTTCGGACTGAAAGACAGACAGATAAAAGTTGGTGTTTTGTTTTCTACACTCTAAAACATTACTTCAAATTTACGATCATATATTGTCTAAATTTGTGTTAAAAACTTCTCCTTGTGTAAATTTACATCGATTTTGTAGTTATTTTATTAAAGAAAAAAACCTTTCAATTTAAGCATATTTAGTCCAAGTGGAAAAAATGTAACATAAAGTATAATACCGCTATGGCTGAATGGTAGATACGTCAGACTATCAGTCAGGAGGTCGCGGTTCTAAGCTGCACGTAACCAATCGCTTTTTTTAGTAAAAAAATATTTTGTTGAAAAATAATGCGTGCGTAATTTTACGTCGATGGTAATCTGTAAAGTGTTGCCGACTATTATCGACCTAATTTTCAACAAAAGTGTTTTAGAGTGTAGATCGATACTGTTTACGCCACCATAAAAATTTTCAAAAAATATTTCATGTACAGACACGCCCCTTTTACAGTTTTACTATATCTATAGATGTCCGCAAGACTATCAATTATCGCCAATAAATTTTTTTTTAATGCAATTTTAATAATTAAACTGAGTAATGAAGCGCAATAAGATAGCGTAACGCTCTATATACAGGGCTGCGGACACCAACAATTAAAAAATAAATTAAAATTTCTAATATTTTTCAAAAAATTTATATTTAAAGTAAGAGAAAGAAGCAAACGCAAATAATCTAAAACCGTTATAAATATAGTTCCGTTTTTGCAAAAAGTCATGGTTTCTTAATGTAGAAAATCAACAGCATGCATTACGGACAGTGTTGTCAGATTTTTGCTGACCTTTTTCGCCAAATTGATTTTAAAAATCGCCAAAGGTCGCCAAAATCTCGTTTATGTAGTTTTTCTTAATATAGACTTGGAAGCAAATTTGTTTTTATATAATGGTTTTTTTTAATATAAGTTTTTATAAAATAGTCACATCAAATTTTTCTGCTAAATTTATCGCCAAAAACTATTTCTTGTCAATTTTTCTCATCAAGACTCAAAATCCATTAATGAGTGTAATTAATAAAAAAAACACCAAAATGTTTTAATATCTTCCAGACAAGTTTTGGTGCGAGTTATTTTCGAAAACACTCTTTCAACAAAGTAATTTTCCTAAATTATAAATATTTTTAAGTTCAATTTTGTTGAAAAATAGCCATAAAAATCGTCAACAAATTTATTTATCGTCAGAAGTTTTGGTGCGAGTTATTTTCGAAAATACTCTTTCAACAAAGTAATTTTCCTGAATTATAAACATTTTTAAGTTCAATTTTGTTGAAAAATAGTCATAAAAATCGCCAACAAATTTATTTATCGCCAGAAGAATCGTCATGTCGATAAATCAAGAATGTTGAAACCAAACCAATTGAAAAATCGTCACGTTTGGCGAGAGATCGCCATATCTGACAACCCTGATTACGGACACGCCATTTTGTATGAAGAGAGTAAAAACAGTATTTTCGTTCTTCGTTTTTAACACATAATGGGCAGTATTACAGAAAAAAAACGTATATACGTTTATTTGTAATCTATTAAATCATGCTAAGGCAGCGTTGATTTTAAAATTAATGCGTTTATTTATGAAATATATTATTACTATACTTTCAACAGGCAGGAAAAAAACATTTCAAATGAGCATCAGCCATATACAAAACCGCTTAAAGATAACTCTATTTTTTACTGGAAACATAAGTTTTAAAAAAATACTGAATAAACTTCTTTTCCAACTTTTTGTGTCTTAATGTTTCATTTCGAAAAAAAAAATTTCTAAATGTATATAAAAAAATTTTTACAAAGACAGGTTTTAAAATTGCTTTTAAAAGGAATTTTATTTTTAAATCAACATTGTTCGTACTTTTTACCCGACAGCGGGATGCAAAGAAGGGTATAGTTTTCATCAGCCTATGTATCTATGTATTAGAGGGATGCACGATATACTCGAAAGTACTTGTATGTATGTTTGTTATGTATGCATTTATGTTTTTGTATATGTGTGTGTATGTATGTATATATGTACATTAGGGTGAAGCGTCAGATTTTTTTTGCGAACTGCAGTTTCGAATAGCAAAAAAGGGATGCATTTTATTTTTAGATGCATGGGAAAAATAATGAAAAAAATATTGGGACTTACTTTTAGCCCTCTACCGCAGCATCAAAATTTTGAATATGAGATCAAATCGATAAATTTGTGAAACATCATATGATGCAATATTATATATTCTTTATAGCTATTATAACTCATTACACTCAAAATATCTACTATTTTATACATACAAGGTCAGATTTCAGACAAACTTAAGATGAGATAATGAAGCAAATTTTCGAACTTCTAAGTCTTTGTTATATCTAGCAAAAAAAATATTTTGTAAGATAATTTGAGGTCGCATGAAACATAAAAATTATATTAATTTATTTTTCTTAATGCCAGTTTTCCTGATATACGCGAAAAACAAGTTTTTTTTAGTTTTTTTTTTAGTTTTTTCGTTTATATGCAAAAATTCCGAGAACGACTCATCTGAATAAAATAAATTCCACACTGTTGTACAGATATCTCCCTATTCTTTCATTCAATACACTGATTGTGCCGTTCTTATAAAAAATATATAGAGTTACAGGCTTTAAAAATTTAAAAAAGTATATTTTTAGACCTTCTCCAAAAAACTATCATTTTAAATTGCTCCATTAAGATACAAAAATATATACTAAGTATATTTTTTTCGGGCTGTATTTCCAAGATAATTTTGTAAGGATCACATGATGGATGCAATCGCTAAATTCTGATAAAAAAATAAAAAAGTTATTAGCCCTTAAGCGAAAAATACTATATTATTTTGTAGTCATTTTTCATACAAAATCAATTTAAATAAGTTTGTACTAAAAATTTTTTTTGGATTGAAAATAATTTTGTATGAGAAATAAAATCAGTTTTTTTCACTTAATGGCTTATAACTTTCTTATATTTTATCAGATCTCCTCGATCTTAAATTTTTTTCATTCGGCACAAAAATGTTTTTTACGTGTAGCCTTAAAAAAATTATTAAAAATTTTTTTCTATATTAATGAAGCAAATTAAAATAAAGTTCATATAATTTCTCTAGCTTTCAGCCGTGGTAGAGAGCTAAAAGATATGTCGCTAAAAATTTTAAATATATTTTTTGTATATAATTTAGCTAGATGCAACATTCCGGAGGTATTCGAAATTCATTGGATGACTTTTTTTCATTCATACATCAGAATTCTGACATCAATGCTATGACAAATGTCATCATTACAACAAAAACTGACATCAATCTGATGACAAACGTCACTATAGAATTTTGTCATAGTTTAAGTGTCATCAATGCTATGATTGGAATGACATCAATACGATGTCACTTATTATATATTATTAAATTGTAAAATATGTAGAAGATAAATAAGTAAACAATGTTATAATGTTTATAGTTTGTATTTTAAAACAAATGTTGTTGTTTTATTTTTTATTTTTGTGTTTAAACGCATTTTTTTAAAGGTTAAAAAACATGACATTGCATTGATGTACACTTATCATCATTACTATGACATAAAATACGCAAGAACTTTTAAAAACTAAGCCACTGCAGCATACATACACAAGAAAAACGTTGAAAAACGCGATAGTATGACACCTTTTCATGATATTGATGTCACATAGTCATTACATGTGTCATCAATATCAAATAAAATGAGCGCGAAGAGAGTAAAGTGCGGAAAAACTACAAAAACATACTCTTGACACAAATGAAATAAAAGAAGTTGTGGCAGAAAACTATTCTGTTTGTTTGTTCTAGATCAGTTGTGTTTTGAAAGTTAATTAAATAGTACCGCGTGGTGTTTTTGTGAGTGAAATTTATAATTATTTGTTAGAAGTTGATTTGATTACACTTTTTTTCTTTTTGTTTGTTTTTAAAGTTACTTTGTATTTTTGTTGTTATTTGCTTTTGCCTTCCTACTAGCTACTTGTGGAGAAAAAAAAAGTTTAATTAAAAGGCAAAGCAAAAGTGGATAGAAAAATAATAAATGATATAATAAAAGTGAAAATTTGTTATAAGAATTATTATGTGAATAAAATCTATTTTTATTGTAATAAAAACATAATTATATTGTAGTTTTTATTTATTTCGAGATAATATCAATTATAGTTTATCAAAGGTGATTAATGACAGGTGATGTAAAAGTTGACATCACAATGATGTAAAGTGTCATTGGGTCAAAAATGAAGACACTTGACATAGTATTAATGTCAAATTACATCAGCGTTATGACGGGGTTTCTATCAGCGACATCATATTGATGACATTTTGAAATAAAATTGACGTTCATACGTCCTTTCTCTGATGTCGGTGTGTCATTGCATTGATGATAGATTTGTCATCATTGGTACTGATGACCAGCTGATGTAAAGGTTGACATCACCATGATGTTAAGTGTCATGGGGTCAAAAATGAAGACACTTGACATAGCATTGATGTCAGATTACGTCAGGGTTATGACGCTTTTTCTATCAGTGTACATACATATACACGCATATATCCATACGTCTATACATAAGAGCATACATCTATGCACACACGAAATTCATACGAATACATTCTACGAATACATTTGAGTAAACTTTGCAGACCTCTAGTATGTATGTATGGATGTGTGTATATAAACCGAACGCATGGGCCGATTTTGATTATTTTTATGTCAATCGATTCGTCTTAATCCTGCGAGTATCACCGAAGATATGACAGTAGTCAAATTTCAATATGGCGAACAACAGACGCCATTTTGTAAAAATGAAACAAAATCGGTGAAAAATATTAAAATGGGTATCATTCAACAGGTATTTGAAAATAAACTTTAGGTTTCTCTTACCATTTTTCGTTACGAATGACCATTTAGGATCTTTAACAGTTTAAAATTGGTTAACAGCCAAAAATCCAATTGCGTAAGAAGTAAACTTTTAACAAAAACTCTAAAACCAAACTGTATACGAAATTTAAAAAGAAAGCAAATAAAAACTGAATTTAAAATATCAAAATACCCGAATGTGTAAAAAAATAAAAGAAAAAAACAAGTATAGTGTGCGGAAGATAGCGACTTTTACAGTCGGGAAGCATTAAAAATCAAATCTTCAAGTCTTCAGAACAAAGGCTCCCGGATATAAAAGTCGCTATGTTTCCCATACTGGACTTGTTTTTTTTTTCTTTTAGTTTTTTTTACGAATTCGGGGTTTTTGATTTTTCAAATTTATTTTTTATCAACTACGTTTTTCGGTAATTTGGTGTCTTTTTCCTTTTTTTTTAATTCGTATTTTCTTCCAGCTCCTGGCTGTACTGGTAGCATGCTAATTGGTGTTATGTTACAAAAAATAGTAGCATTTAGCTGTTAATAAAAGACTTTAAATTGGTAATTTTAAACTCAAAAATACCACTAAAATTAATACACAGCGAACGCGATTTGTCATAAAGAGTTATATGTATGCATGGATAAAAAAATATATGTTTTGCAAAGACTTTTTGAATTTTACTTTTCATATGATATGCATTTTTAGTTCAACTTCGTCCTATAATATTTAGTACAAACTCCATAAAATGAATTAATATAAGCATTCCAATCACTTATAAAGTTTAACATTGCAACTTGTTAGTTGATCGACCAATAATGCCATTTATTAAACTAAAAAAAGGTTTAGCTTAAACAATATTCTACGTTTGAATATAAGCGTATATAAACTTATCATTTCTACCATTCTGTTTCCCCAACTATCGATATGAAGCCGTCAGTAAGACAAACACGAATCTTCTATCCGATGCAAACATAATCATATCAAGTCAAACAAATTGCAAGTCTGAAAAAAGAGTTGAAGTTATAAAACAGTTTTATAGTTGAGATATTTTTTTCCTTATTAAAATAAAAGAATAAAGATAAAAGTTTTAGAACTTTTAAAAGTATAACAAAGTTTAAAAAGAAGAAAAGAATAAAAAAGCAAGAAATAGCACAATAAAGCATAGACACAACTTTTTTGTTTGCATTTTAAAGAATAACTTTAACTGTTGGGGCAAAAAAAAATATTTTTTATATAATAATTTTATATATTTTGCTGCTAGTTTAAACACTACACCAGTATGGGAAATTAGAAGGAAGATATATGTTAATGATGAAACACTACTCTGGCTCAACGTGTTTTTCCATACAAATTAACATTTTAAATACGTCAATTTTGATATAGAATTTGTTTTGTTTTGAGAACGTATTTTCATTTGATTTTGTTTTAAAACTCTCACTCTCACAAAAAAGTTACCATATGTTAATAAATTTTCATTATGTTTTTGAACAAAAACTTTGATTTGAGTAAAGAAAATTAAAATAAAAGGAACATGCAAAATTTTAATAAAATTATAGAGGAATTTGTTGCTTTGGTCTCCGTTTTTATGGGCTTTAATTCTTTCTGACTGATTTTCGGTCCACTTACAATCTTGTTCTGTTTCATCACTTAGAGATTGTGTGTGCAGCGCCGCACGTTGGGAAAAACATAGTAAAATCGCTCGCATCACATATTTTAATTGATAGCGCCTTTGTTATAAGCAATAGGTTCACAGATTTTGGATTTGTTTAATATATCTTTTCAGAGAATTATGTGGTATAAAAATTTTTAATGTAATAGTATTGGACGTTAGTACCCTACACTCTAAAGCCAAGACTTTTAAGCAATGTGGTACAGAAAAATTAAGATATATTAGAAATTTTTGCAATTGATTCTCCTAAAAAAATAAACAATAAAGATACAAGTGTATCACCGATTTTTTTAAATATTTGATGTGAACCATTAATTTTTGGTGCAATGTGGAAGAAAACGCCCATATGCCATTTTCGTTCTATGTAAATGTACTATAAGTTCTATTAATTAAAAGTGTTGTCGCTCGCAACAGAATTGTTAAGATAGTAATCTGATGCATACATTTTTTAAATTTTGTGTACCTTACACTGATACCTTACAACTAGTAGGAAAGATGTTTTAAAGTTATAGTACTAATATGGGGACTTTGCACAAAATATAATAAATTATTTTTATTACTGATTTTAAATAAGTTATACCAGCATAGATATGAATTATATCCGCGTAAATTATTTATTATTGGGTCAGATGCTACGAGAAATCTGTTAAAAAATATCTACATAAATCCTTATTGCAATACTCCTGCGCTCTTCTGTTTGAAGGAAGTAACTAACTTTTAGACACAAATATATTATATTGGAACTAAATAAACACTGTGGTCTGAAATGTCATTAAAAGTTTTTGATACAATATAAAGGAAAAATTGCATATTTTATCATGTCAGCGCAGTTTGTGCTAGTTGGCGACATATGGCACCATCCACATTTTTCAGTAAGAATCCCCGCGGTTCCCTTAGCGAATTGGTCAATAGTTTCGGCGTCTATATCCCGGGCTATAGTTGCATATTTAACTCATTGTAAGTGAAGGAAATTTTGGAACGATTCTCCGTCATCCAACGTCAAATTTAGTTTGTATACCAAATTTGACGTGGGATGACTTTTACAAACCAAATTTGACGTGGGATGACGGAAAATCGTTCCGAATTCAAAAAAACGTCTTCGGAAAAAAAACACAACACTCAAGTATTAAACTTATTCAAACTTACATATGTCTGTACAAAATTTCATTTAGAA
This sequence comes from Panzeria rudis, assembly GCA_956483635.1. Taxonomy (NCBI): domain Eukaryota; kingdom Metazoa; phylum Arthropoda; class Insecta; order Diptera; family Tachinidae; genus Panzeria; species Panzeria rudis. The sequence goes on along the minus strand of OY101450.1, from coordinate 93,771,500 downwards.
TTATTTTTCTCTCCGCTATGGCAATTTTTTTATTTCAGGATATATGAGACGGACACGAATCCCTGCAGAATTAATTTTGGGTGTGATTTATATTAAATATTGTGTATAGTTAAATATTTAATTCGTTAAAAGGGAAGGACATTTATTTTTTGTTCCTTTTTTACTTTTGTGGAAAAGGACATTTTTGGCGAAGCATTAAATATATTATAGTAACAACATTTTTTTTAAATTATTTTTCTCTCCGCTATAGCTATTTCTTATTTTAAGATATATGTGAAGGACACCTATCGTTGCCAAATTTTAACTGCGATTATATTTTATCAATTGACTCATGTGTGCCAAATTTCATTACTTTACGATAACTCCTTCTATTGTTGCCGGTTCGTTATATAAACTCACGACACTATGCGGCCCAGTTTGGCAAACCACTTAGAATTTTATCTATGAAGTATAATTTATAAAGATTTAACGTTTCAAGTTAAGTCTGATCTATGTATTAGGCCTAAATTACTTACTTTATTTAATGGGTACCAAAAATTCCAAAAGGCATAACAACACAATCAAGCCGAAAAATCTCGAAAAGGAGCAATAAGGCGCAGATAAAATAGGCACCATTTTTTTGGTTAAGCATTCAGCATTATCACTGTGTAGAAATCTGGTGGATCCACTTGGATCCATGAAAGTTTTTTTCCGATGAAAATGGAAAAAAGTTTTGAAATATCCGTAGAAATAATACATTTTTCAAATGTTAATATCTTCGGAAATATAAACAGTAGAAACAAAATTTTAAATGCTACATAATGGTATGGTTGTGGTTACTATGAATGTTAAAACTCATTGCATGTGGCAGATAAATAGCTCCTTCACATTAATTTCAATGCAACAGTAAAATATAGTTTATAAAAATAATTTAAAAACATTTTTTTGAGTGCCATGTTTGAAAAGCTCGTAGATCAAACAGAGAGGTGTGAACTATCTTCAAAGACCCATATTACATATATTCAATATATCTAGATTACAAAAACTCATGAATAAAAGTGATGCCCGTAAATTTTGGTTTAGCTCCAATGCGAGGATTTTTACTATGTTTTTTGCCAACGTGCGACGTTCATTTGATTTTTGGTTCAATGAAAGTCATAATAAAATTTTTTTGGTCTTATACCGAAGGATTTTTTAATAAAGAGAAGTAACACAATCAGACAATTAATGCCTACCAGGTAATTAATTAATGTGTTACATTCTTTGGGAGAGAGAACAGGTGGTGGAGTGGATGAGAGATAGAAAGCTTTATGCTAGGAACACAACTGGGATGAACGACGAATTTTTGGTAGCGAATATTCGTCGCCAAAAATAAAACACATTTGTGTATATGAAAATACTCACAATAACGGCGTCAGACGAAATTCGTTACACGCGGCGAACTCTGAATAGATTTATTTCTATTTCTTACGACGGCGAACGACGAACATATCAGTACCAAGTGACCATGTTTGGTTTTAGTTTTCAAGAGTTTTAGTAAATGAAGATAGTTTTGCTTTAATTATTTTTTTATTTTTATTTTATAGCATTTGAAGTAAATATAGATAATACTTAACTATAAAAATTGGTTTTAGTTGTGTTTTTGCTACTGTTTAGTTATTCAAGTATGTATCATTTTCTTAATACGGTCAAACTTTGCACAAACAGTAAACAACTTTATCAATTGTAACAGGTGTTGCGTTTTCGTCGCTATTGTGCTTCACACGACGAATTTACACTCCGAATTTTCATCGACAAATTCGTTGTGTTGGTCGAAATTTTTCGTTCGTCCCAGTTGTGTTCCTAGCATTATTCATTTATAAATTTGCTTAAGATATGTAGCCACTTATTAATTCTTTTACTTCGCCGACGATTCTGATACAATACCGACGAAGGATGGTGCTGTGATGTGCATTAAAATATGCTAGTACTAATCGCTGTCGGTACTGCTAATGTGATCAATACTATGCCTTCATCACTTTAACAATCCAACAACAATCAACACAATGACACACCAGTGCACATCAGAAAAATTCATGATGTTGTTGGCTTATCTAAAACTAGTCTTGAACTCAAGACCTCAAGGTTTGTATTCAACCCGCAGCACCCACCCGGAAGATTTTCCAAAAATTGGCCAGCCCTCTGGGCTTCAAGAGTTGTCAAATTTCATATTATATTTGACTTTATATGTGTTAAGAAATAGTGGGCAAAAAAAATATGTAGAATCGTCGGTAAAAAGGTTTACTTGAAATTTTGAGTTGCTGATTTTTATTTCATAGATGTTAATTCAACACGATTAAGAATAACCTTGAAAGAACATTTTTTCGTGTGAAATATGTAACTATATTTCATGTTGATTTAATATCCCAGTACAGTTAAATCAAAATGAAGTTGACAATGTGATAATACCAAGAATCATGTTGAATTAAAGCTATTTCGAGTTGAAACAACGTGAATTTGATATAGGAACAACACGAAGAATTAAGTTGAATCAAAGTTATTTCAAGTTGAAACAACGTGCATTTGATATTAAAACAACGCGATGATTAAATTAATGATGAATTGAATGTAGCTATTTCATAATTATTTATAATTATTTTTTTTACGTGATGTGAGTTAGCATAAGCATCAGAAAACGATGTGTTCTCTGCCCCAGCCAAGATTTAACTCGTGCTACTTTTATGATAGTTCACGCGCTCCTCAAACGCAAAACTCCATTTATATTATTTTAGAGGAGAAGCAACTATTATTTCCGTGATCTCTGTAAGGAAGACCTTTAGTTAAATCCAAATCATATCTGCGCATTTGGTGTAATGGTATGGGGCGCTATACCGTATTACTGTACTGTTGAGCAGCAGTTTCTTTAAAAAAAGATTAATGCCGCTAAGTATAAAAAAAAGTCCTAGAAAAAGCTTTTTCATTCATCAACACCACCTTTGAACCCCTTATCTGGAGTTTCTAGCGTGAAAATTAGATCTTGCATGAGCACTGGTCTTGTAAGAGGTGATACAGTAAAATTCGCTTATAGTCCACTGCCTCATTTGCAGCCTTTTTGTGGACTATAATTGGACTATATCTTGATTTTTATATAAGCCAATTTGTGACTTATATGCGAATCCCCATATAGTTATTTCTTTTAACAAAGTAAAATAAAACTAACGTTAAGAAATTCTTCCTTATTTACTTAATTCACAAATATTGCAATTAAGATTGCTAATAAAACAATTTCGACTTCAATATCAGTAATATTTTCATAAAATTATGATTACAAAATATATTATTTTTGACTTTTGCATTTTGGATTATATCTTCCATAACTTGCATATATTTAAGATATTTCAAATCGAATCTTGGTGGCGTATAAGCGAAAATGGACTATGGGACTAATGGACTATATAAAAAATATTTTTGCAGGTATTTTACTTATAGATGACAGAAAAACTAACATTTTGGAATATATCGCTAATTCTACTATAAGCAGTGTGGCTTATAAACGAATTATACTGTAGTATTTTAACTTCTATGAAGAAAGAATTCAATTCATATGCTTGTTCCATTGTGATTGTGGATGAATTGCTTGATCAACTGTTTGTAATAATTCCTGCTCCGGATGGATTAATTTGCGTTTGTGACTCGTACATACCCCCTGCTAGTTCTTATGATTTTAATGCTTCTCATGTAAATAATGTATTATATCTTTATGAGACAATGAGTTGAACTGCTAGATTTGTAGTTATTGGTGATTTTAATCTAAACAGTTTAGTATGGGTAGAGAGGGATAATAACTTAATTCCTTTTAATGTAAATAAGGATCATGAAATAAATCTAATAGATTCGTTTTTTGCAATTGATCTTCTTCAAGTTAATAATATATTCAATAAATTAAAAATACTATTGGATCTGATATTTGTACAATCCAATTTTAAAGCAGTAATTTATGATTGTTTAGAACCATTTTCGCCAATAAATATTTACCATAATGCCATAATTTTGAAAGTTGAATATAAAAATTCGAATAATTTATCTTGTAAAAAAATTATTTTTCAAAATGTAATTTTGATGCCTTAAAGTCTGAACTAATGGATGTTGATTGGAATAATATGTTTAAAAATAAATCTAGTAATGAGTCTTATGATATCTTTTTAAATAAATTTATGAATATATGCACTCAATATATCTCACTCAAAGATAATTTTTCATCAACTCATACCAGATACTACGGGATTAAAGTTTTTGAAAAATAAAAGCTACATAAACGCTTTTTATCATAAAGCCCTGATGGCATTATTCGTCATTACAAGTAATGTGCTAGAGAATTGAATTTTCTTAATAAATTTTTGCATAAACTGTATTTGCTTGGTATTGAAAATAATATAAAGAATAATTGTAATTATTTTTGGTCATTTAAGCGCTCTCAAAAAGGTTGCACGGATATTCCATCGTCCATGGTTTTTGATAATGATTGTTCTGATAATCTTGATAAAATTGTGAACCTTTTCGGGAAAAATTTTCGGTCGAATTTTGAGTAATATACTCCAAATGCGAATATTGATCTAATAGTTTTATCTAGTGAGGATATGAAAAATTCTTTTAACATAGATGCGGAGAACTTATGTGCTTTTTTATTGAAGAGATGTGCTCACTCGATAGTTAACCCAATATCTACAATATCTACAAAAATTGAGACCTGTACGATAACCTCAAGAGGCGGTATGTATTAGAAACCAAAAATATTGTGTATGAAAATGCATGGGAAAAAAACTTTGAAGCTTAATTTTCTTTTTGGCACTTGTCCCCTTTGCTTTTAAGCCCCTTTATTATTTGATAAATATAACATCCATGTATGCAGTTTCAATTAAATTATCTATCAACTTTCTTAAAATACAACTGTATTAATTTTTAAATACATATCAATGTTTTCTTTAACTAATATAATATAGCAATTAAACTTGATTATTAAAGCTCTTTAAAAAGAATTACAGTTAAAAAGAAATCCATCTTATTTCCTTTTAATTACAACTAGAGAAAACTTGAAATCCTTTAAGTCTTCTATTTTATAATTGTCATTATTTTTAGAAGCTTTTCACTTAAATTCTTTTGCAAATTGTGAGTGTTGTTTTTCTTATAACATGTTTACTAGTTTAGAAAGTTGAAGCAAAAGAGAGCAACAGATGTTTTTAATTACTTTTGAATAATTTATTATTTAAAAAGTTATTTATTTAAAAAATTTAATAATTTATTCGAGATATTCTCAAGAATTTATGTTTTAAAAATATACATTAGTTGCTAATGCCAAATCATTAGTAGATATTTAACCGTGTTTGAAAAGTTTTTAAACTCGTATGCTAAAAACAAAAATCATTGAAGACTTCGGCAAAGAATACAAATTTAATATAAGACAAATTTTACAAGAGTTTTCTTGAAGAAGTTCCACTCAAAGATTTACTACGCATAAAATATTTGCTACATTGCAAAAATTAGCCTAATCTAGAGCTATTTCTGCAAATATTTTATCCATTACAATACTTTTCTAAACACACATATTAATATGTACAGCTCAGGAGGCGGAAACTTGGAAACTTTTCCAACAATAGTCTTTTATTTAGCTCGTGTATTATAGGATTATGATTTAATGTTTGGTTAATATTTGGCATCATATTGCTGTTTACCGATTTTATACCAGTTAATATACTTCTCGCGGATATCTCCAAACGTTCTTCAACTTACATAAATTTTTAAGATTCAAGGATGCAAGGAAAACTATATACATGCTCATAACACCAAAACTATATTGAAAAATATCATGTCACTTGCAAAGTCAAACTATGTATATGCTAATGTCTGGCTGGATAATAGTGGATATCTTTATTTTTTGAAATAGAATGCCCATGTTTTCATAATTTTCATATAAGTTGTTTTCTATGTGAAGAAAGTATTAGCTATTAGTTGGCATAACTTTTAACATTGGCGGTAGGTTCGTTTCGTTAAAAATAGTTGTATTTGAAAGAAGAATTATCCTGGTTTTTAATAATGCATACATTTTTGTTAAGAATTACTTTAAGAGATACACTAAGGCCCAGATTCACAGTCATTAGTTAGCTAATGACAATAGTTTAGCCAATGATATTATATTCACAATTCTTTGTTTACCATTACTTAAACCATCAAATACCATTGGTTAACAATTAGTTAGATACTTTGGAACATGGTGCAATAAGTACACAGGTGGCACCATAACGTCAGCTGCCTATTTTTTGTTCTGGTAGTTTTGTACTTAAGCAACGTGTAGCACGTGTATTTTTTGGACAAGCATTATCTAGTTTTTTGTTGTATTTGTTGAACCTGCATACTTATTACACCATGTTTTGGAAATTATTACTCGCATATAGGATACTTGTAGGAGCGACAAAAAATATTTGCTCCATTGGCTTTGTGTGCTTAAAATTTTTAAATTGCCGCCTTAAGATGTGAAATATTCTTTATTTCTTTATTTTTGCTTGTTTATTTATATTATATAGTGTTAACATTCTTTACCCATATTAAAACTTTTAGTTAACAATATACTGTAAATATGAAGTTTTAGTTAAACAATAGTTATAATTTTAGCTTACTAATAATTAACTTATGACTGTAAATCTGGCCCTAAGCGAAAAACGGCAGTTTAAAAATAAAAACACGTCATATTAATTCAATAATTTTCTATTCAAAAGAAAAACTTTATTAAAATACACTAATAAATCAATCATTTTCCACTTTTGAATAAATATGGTTCGATATTGAAATAAACATTTTAAACATGACTAGACTTTCGTTAATGTTTCTTATTGAATTGATATGGTTTTTATTGACCCTTTCTCTGGTTGTACTAATTTTTGTATTATGCACGGGATCCCAATTCAAATTAAAATATAATGGCCATAACTTATAACTTTTAATACGACTATTTAGAAAAAAAATTTTTGAGAGAAGATATATAGTTACGGTGACCATTAATTCAGTGGAAAAATAGTGTACACATTTTATGGATTAAAACACATAACAAAACTATTTGATTGTTAGGGTAAGCTTAACTAAGCAAAACTATTTGATTGTTAGGGTAAGTTATATTCAGAAAAAATTGGGCATGATTAATATTCCAAAGAACAAGGAAAAAATTTAACATCAACTTAATTTTTCAACTTACACAGCAGAACAAAGTAGCATCACTTTCGGAAGCCGCTACACTTCCATCGTCGGTGCTCACGTGTATTTTGTTTATCACCACTTGTCAGGTGGCTCTGTTGAATGTAATCACAGCTATCGCGAATAACAAGTGAAATTTATGTTCCCATGAAATTTTCATTTCCCTTCGAGGGAAAATTTAACATTTTTTCCCGCTGTCAGTTCTCAGTGAATATAGAAAAGGAAAGAAGCTCAATAAAATAAATTAAAAAGCAAAGAATTTTTTGTTTAAAATTAAAAAAAAATACAGTGATAAGAATTGGAATTATCTTTTCATTCCATGAGGAATCTAAACAAAATCGAATTCTTCGTCCAGCCCCCTTATTCTGTAACTCACTAAAGTAAATCTCTACCGCTAAAAATCTATAGAGTCGATTTATAAATTTTTGGCTACGAATACAATTTTGCAACGTGTATTGCTAAATTAGGCAATGTCTTAAAAATTGAATCTGCAAAAATTTTAGTGTTTTATGTCATCGCCAAATATGTTTAAGTTTGTATTTGTTCAGCATTTTAGCGATCGAGATTTAGCTTTAGCAAATTACGGGATAAGGAGGAAGGTTTGCCAGATTCATCCAACCATTGGACTACGCGATAAATTGCAAGTATCCTGCCGAATTTAATCAAATAGTCTTTGGTGTTAAATAAAGTTTTCCCAACAGTGAATATAGCTGTGTTTTTATATATTTTGGACACGAAGAATGATTCTCTACAGACGCGAAAAATCATTTGATACTCCATCCACAAACCGACCATATAGCCTGTATTTCCATCGCCGCAAAAACTTTGTTCATGTGTGTCAGAAAAGTGTTGCAAGGAATATATATTAATATAAATTTGTTAGTATTGCGATAAATGAACACTATTTACTGATTTTGTCCTAAAAATAAATATTTACAAGTTTTAGTAATTAATTGGTAGGCTAAAATAGCAATTATATGATGTATTTATCCAGTTCGCCTGCTAAAATAAAGTGAACAAAAACAAGGAAAAAAGGAAATAATCCACATGAAAAAAATCATTCATGATAAGGGGAATTTTTCGAATTTTTATTCACGATAGCAAAAGAAGGGAAAGGGGAAACTCAACACCCTCTTCATTTCGAAGGAAAAATTATTCACGATAGGGTGAATATCAAACGCTTTGGGTTTCAAGCTAGAGTTTTTATGTAATTTAAGCTGATTTCAAATTGTTTGCTAAATATGTTGGAAGTAATAAAAAAAGGAACAAAAGTGAAAATATGTGAGAAAAAATAATGTACATAAGGGGCATGTATTAAAAAATGTACAAATAGCATACACAAAAAAAAAAATAGTGGACAAGAGGCTAAAATAGTGTACTGTTCACTATAATAGTGTACGGTTGGTCACCGTATATATAGTGCTCTCAAACCCTATACACAGAAAAAAGTTTGAGCATGAATAGTATGAAAAAAGTTGATAATCTATTGTTCATATATTTTAATAATTTATAAATAAGAAACAGGAATTATTTCATTCGCAGTATGAATATAGTTTCTAATAAACAAATTTATGAAATCTGAGTTGCTTTGAAAAAAATTTTCAACTTTTTTGTCAACAAATTGTGAAATGTTTGTTTTAGTTATATAAAGTAAAAATACAGTTTATTTCAAATAGTCTGTGGGCAGAAAGGAAGGAGATGTGCCTAGTACAACAGCCTATACAAGTTCAATACTGACTTTTTTAAAATATTTTTATTAAGAAATATGAATTAATTTAGGTACAAATTTCTAACTTCAATAAAAAAAGTTTGGAAGAAAATTTGCATGTTAAATTCATAGCATTTATGAAAAAATATCTTAGATATTTTATGTTTTTTACCATATCAACACATAATATATTTGTCATTCGTTACTTGAGGTCTACACGTAACATAATATGTAAAATGAGATTGTCAAATTCAATCGCAGAGAGAATTATGTTACGTGTAGACTTCAAATTAGTGTTATCTCAATGTTATAAGAATTTTTATGAGAGCGTTGTTATAAGAATTCTTATAACAACAATCTAATGAGATGAACTGGCAAAAAGCACATGTATATGAAAATAAAATAGTGTGCATGAAAAGCGATGTTTTTTATAAAATTTCTGTGTTAAATAAATGAATAAATGTGTTTAATTGATTTATAAATTTAAATTTTGTGTGAAAAATTAATAATTAAGTAACTAATTATGCAAAAGTAGTACATGTTAGCTCGATGAGCATTTGCATAAAATGAAATCTCATCGGAAAAGTAAAATTACGTCTTCCCCTAGTATGAGATTAAGAGAAAATTCTACATTTTTTTAGTATTCTGCCGACGTTTTTTCTCATGTTATCTCAAAGTTAATGTCTCGTGAAGACGCTGTGTTAAGATATGTACAGACAATTGTAAAATCTTACAATATTGTAAGTAAAATGTGCTAAACATTTCTTAAAATCGTGTGAACTGAAGATTTTTGTCCGACGACATTGGCAGAAAAAGCATTATCAGTCGATTTTAATACTACCTGTTGACAAAAAATTTTCAGACATCTCACAATCGTGTGAAAACATCTCGTTGCCATTGTTAGATTATTGTCAGACATTTTTTAATTATCAGATGTGCGAAGTTTCTGCATCTGACAATGGCGTCATTGTCATAGACTTCTTTGTACTGGCAGCACTGCACACATCTTTTTTTATGGAAAAAGGAAAATAGAAGAAACTATGTAGCTAAAATAGTTAAAATTGCTTCTTTATGTTTAATACTAATTTATATTTTCACTTTTTAAAGTTAACACAAGCACAGATAAATAATTGATAATTTCTGTTAAATCATCTGAGTCTGGTAGCACCAGATAAAGTCTGACAATTTTTGCATCTGACAATCGTGTGAGCTGCCAATTTTTTTACTAACAATATAGTCAGATAAATTTATTGTCAGACAATTGTCTACCAATAAATTGTAAGCTTTTCTAACGACTTTGATACAACCGTGTGAACTAACAATATACCTTGTGCTGACAATTTTTTTATTGTCAGTACATCGTCAGCACATTGGCAGATGTGACAATATTGTAAGATCTGACAACCGTCTATGACAATATGATTTCGCAAGTATTTCACCTCATCTTAATTGTTCAGAGTTCCTTTATATCAAAGCCGAAGAATCAATAAATAAAATAAGTTACATCAACAGTAATTCACTTTATAGTGCGGGAACCAGTGACAGATTTCCATGACCAAGTTTCTCTCGACCAATAATTGGTGAGACGCATCAGGCAGTAGTATCATAAAGCCTCGTGAACGTCAGCTGTGGTTCCACTGGGGGGATGCACGGCGGCAGTCTCAAAAGGTCGAAGAAAAACAAATTTTTATTTCAATTACTTCCTCCTAACTAAAAATTTACCTGATGATAGCTTATATGAATAAATATATATCAGCTGGCTGTATATTGGTGGAAAGACCTTTAGCTGATACTTTGAAAGTGGGGACAAAAAGAAAAGAAGTTAACAAAAACTTCATAACAGCCACAGAGCCACTCCTACTTCTACATTTTACCCCTCTAGTGGCATCCTAAGAGCTGTTAGGGCCGATTTTTTAGAATTTTATAAAATTTGTATCTTTGTATGGGAGCCCCTTAAGGAACGGAGTACGGGGTAAGTATGATTTGAAGAAATGTTGAAAAGGAAAAATTAAGAGGTTGGATATAGTCACGTATAACTGTTTTCAATGCGAACCACCCTAATAGTTGTCTAAGATTTCATAACGTACGTGAATTTGCTTTGCATGCAAATTCACACAATATGAATTTCAACTTAAGTTTAACGTGTGAATTTGCTATGCAGGTAAATCTCATGATATGAATTTTAGTTTTAGTGTAATTCTCTTAGGAAGCAAATTTTATTTTGGTGAATTTTAGCTTTAAGTTTAGTTTGTAAAATTTTAAAGGCAGTAAAAGAAAGAACTCAACAACAACTGGTCGTTTTAATACCAAAACTGGTGACGAGGACAAAAATCTAATTAATCAAAAAAGAGTTTGATAATTAAATTAAAATAAAAGAATAAGGACAAAAATCTAATTAATCAAAAAAGAGTTTGATAATTAAATTAAAATAAAAGAATAAGGACAAAAATCTAATTAATCAAAAAAGAGTTTGATAATTAAATTAAGATAAATTAAAAGAATAAAGACAAAAAATTTATTTAATGAAAAAAAAGAGTTTGATAATTAAATTAAAATAAACTAAAAGAATAAAGACAAACAAATTTATTTAATCATAAAAGAGTTTGAATAATAAATTAAAAGTAAAGTTGATGAATAAACCAAAATGAATGAAATGCAATATAAACATGTGCAGTATAAATAACTCACAAACAACAACTTGAAAAGGTGTAAGGTAAATAAAATAAATACAAAGTACAAATACAAGGAAAAAAAAAGAAATTTCAAAACCGAAAGCAGACTAAAATCTTTTATATTAAAAAGAAAAGAAACAACTAAAGACAAAAGTGCAAACGAATTGAACTAAACAAAAGCATTTTCAAGCTTAAGACAGCAATATCAAACAACAAACAAAGGAAGAGAAATAACAACAGCGAAATTGTAGACAGGAAGGAAGAAGTAACAGCTGCAAGAGGCAAAAAAGTAACTCATGTTCTATTATATTTATACTAAACAGTTGATATAAGTTATTAACAATAGTCAAAAATTTATTACTTACTTAAAAATTTAAATACTAATATATATATAATTTTTTTTGGGGAAAATTTTTTGTTCTTGTTTAAGTAAAAATAAAAAAATAAAAAATTAATATGAACGCGAATAATATCCAGGCATTCAGTGTAGTTTTAGATTGCATTAAGAACTTAAGCACGTTAGATGGCTCCAGTAGGTATCAGCTACCTGAGTTCATTAAGCAGGTAGAAAGCATTCTGCCTACTATACAAGAGTTCGACGCTGGACATAAAAATATTTTAATGGACTATCTGAAAGGCAAAATAGTAGGACGATGTAAGGAAGCACTACATAGACAGGGAAACCCGGACAAATGGGAAGAAATTAAAGAGGTACTAAAAAATAATTTCGGGGAAAAAGAAAATAGTAATAGCCTAATGGACAAACTTAAAATGTGTCGTATGACAGAAACTATAGAAAAATTTTACATGCAAATAACGGAAATAGTAAGTAGGCTACAGAACAGAAACTTAATTTTCAGTGATAACTTATACTCCACATCAGCACTAAATAGAATCGCGCTTCAAATCTTTCGGGAAAACTTACCCGAACCAACAAAAACAATGGTTTTTACAAGAAACCCCAACAGCATTGAGGAAGCATTCAAAATTATTACAGAAGCAGGACATTTATACTATAGAGTACAAAAAAAAAGTAATGGATTTCAATATACTAGGTATAATGATAACTTCAGTTCCAAATATTATGGACAACACAAAGAACAAAACCAAACAACAAACCGACATAATCAAAACCATCAACATCATTATGAAAATAGCAACACACAATCAAGAATTACTAATAACAAGAACAATTACCAATCAGGAAATTTTTATAGACAAAATAATAACCAACCAGGAAATTTTTCCAGTCAAAATAATAACCAATCAGGAAATTTTTATAGACAAAATAATAACCAACCAGGAAATTTTTCCAGACAAAATAATAACCAATCAGGAAATTTTTACAGACAAAATAACAAACAATCAGGAAACTTTTACAGGGGTCACAACGACCAATCAGGAAATTACCACAGGTACAACAATGACCAATTAGGAAATTATAATGGATCAAATCAGAGCAGGAATAGGAACAGATCTCAGGATATAGTTCCCATGGAGATTGGTTCATCCAATATAAATTTTTCGAGAGAAGCCTTAAACAACTACCCTATATAATTATTGACACCCCAGTCAGGAAATTGTGTTTTGTCGTTGACAGTGGGGCAGAATTTAGTATTATAGATAAGGGAGTATGCTCTCCAAAGTGGAAAACACCAATATCTCTGCAGGCTAAGGCCTTGGGGAAAACATTCCTTTTGCGATCACTTTGTAGATTCCCTCTTTTCAATGAATTTAAAATGGAAAATTGTTATTGTGAATTTTTGGAGTGTGAGTTAAGCAATGGATACGATGGATTAATAGGCAACAATATTTTAAAAAATTTAAATAGTATAATCGACTTCCCGAATCGACAGCTAATCACCAGAAATGCGACTTTGCCGTTGTACATGAGTAAATATGAGGAAACTTACCACACCATATCTTATAAAGAAAACGTTATGGATGTGGGGAATAATCAAATTGTTAGGGAAAATTTTCTTGCATTCATCAAAACAGACCACTTAAATGAGCTAGAAGTGTCCAAGTTGAGGCCTATCGTGCTAAAGCATAAAAAAATATTTTATAAAGCAGAACAAAAACTGCCGTTCACGAATGATATAAAACATAAAATAAATACCAGACATGACATGCCAATATATTCTAAAATGTACCGCTACCCGGAGATTCATAGGGAGGAGGTGAATCGGCAGATCGAAGAAATGCTTAAAGACGGCATAATTAGGGAATCAAATAGCCCGTATAACAGTCCTATTTGGGTTGTACCAAAGAAGCTAAATTCAGACAATGTACAACAATGGAGAATTGTTATCGACTATAGGAAATTGAATGACATAACAATTGAGGACCGATTCCCTATGCCTAATGTTGAAGATATATTTGACAAATTGGGAAATTGTCAATATTTCTCCACAATAGATCTCGCTAAAGGATTCCATCAGGTGGAAATGGATCCTGGCGACATTCACAAAACTGCGTTTTCGACCGCAAACGGTCACTATGAATTTCTGCGAATGCCTTTCGGCCTTCGTAATGCACCAGCGACGTTCCAACGGTTAGTTAACAAAATTTTGGGAGATTATATAAACAAAATATGTATAGTTTATATGGATGATATCCTTGTATTTTCCACTAGTTTAGAAGAACATATGGAGTCGTTGAATAAAATCCTTAATCGTCTACAGAAGGCTAATTTGAGAATTCAACCAGATAAATGTCTCTTTCTATCAAAGGAAACTGAGTTCTTAGGCCACATTGTTACTGCTGAGGGAATTAGAACAAACGGAAAGAAAGTTGAGGCTATTGACAAGATCCAACTGCCTAAAACACGAAAACAAATAAAATCATTTTTAGGGATAACCGGTTATTATAGGCGCTTCATTAAAGATTATTCCAAGATAGCTCATCCCCTCGTAAAATGTTTAAAGAAGAATTCGAAGATTAACGTTAGGGACATTGACTATGTGGATGCATTTAATAAATTGAAGCTATTACTAAAAAACGATCCTGTATTGGCTCACCCCGATTTTAAAAAACACTTTACTTTGGTAACCGATGCCAGTAACTACGCCTTAGGCGCTGTCCTTATGCAGGACAACAAACCACTCTCATATGCTAGCCGTTCCCTTAATGGACACGAACAAAGATATAGTACTATTGAGAAAGAGCTTCTCGCCATTGTATGGGCGACGAAACACTTTCGTCCATATTTGTACGGTCGCAGATTTACAGTGAGAACTGATCACAGACCCCTTGTATGGCTAACTAATATGAAGGAACCGAACTCTAAGTTGCAACGCTGGAAGATTAGGTTAAACGAATTTGACTTTCAAGTCGAATACATAAAGGGAAGAGAAAATGTAGTCGCAGACGGTTTGAGTAGAATAGTGTACGACCCTAGAGAGAATGACAGATCGGATGAGACAACCGCGGAATCAACTATCTGTATTAATTTGAATGAGTTATTTGACCCATTGGAGGACAATGCTGAGAACGACATTGAAACGGTTCACAGTGCAGAAACTGATGATACCAATTTTATATATGTTACGGAAAAACCTTTGAATTTGTTTAGGAATCAGATTATTCTCGACTACGGAACCAGAGAATCATCGAAGTTGAAGATAATACATAGGAAAAAATTAAGAAACCTTATAATGGTAACAAGGGAAACTGATTTAAGAAATATAATGCTACAATACCTCCCAGAAAAAGGATTAGTAGCCATTTTTTGTGCGAATGACAACCTTTTTCTGAAATTTCAGGATATTTATAGGATGTACTTTGCAAATAACAAAAATCTGAGAATTTTGAGGTCTAAATTGTTGTTGGAAGATATTACAGACAAAGAAATTATTCTAAAGAAAATTGAAACTGAACACCTTAAAAACAATCATCGTGGAATGAACGAAGTATTCACAAATTTAAAAAACGTTTGTTTTTACCCAAACCTGCAAAAAGAGATTCAAAAATTTATAAATAACTGCGAGGTATGTAATCTTGCAAAGTTCGATAGAAGCCCACTAAAACATGCTTTTAACGTTACAGACACCCCTAACAGACAAAATGATATAGTACACATAGACCTTTGGTATCCGCAAAGGAACGTAATGTACCTTACAAGTATAGATAAACTTACCAAATACGCCACGGCTGAAAAGCTAAAAGACAGATCCTGGCCTTCTATTATTAACGGATTGCAAAAGCGAATTCAATACTTGGGAAGACCAAGGCTAATCATAATGGATAATGAGTTCGACACGTTAAATACAAAACGGTTTCTTAACGATAATGGAATAGACTTTCACTTAACAACTACTTATTTGAAAACTGGGAATGCGGACGTTGAAAGACTGCACTCTACATTAAACGAACATATTCGATTGCTCAACGCTGATCCTAATAACGAGAGTGACTTGCACGGCAACGTATTTAAAGCAATAGCGGCTTATAATGACACTATCCATTCAACGACAAAACGTAAACCAGTTGAGTTCCTTAATAACTTGATTTCGAGGGACGACTTGGAGGTTTTTGCTAGGGAACAACACGAAGCAAAAAGAAAAAAGATTGAAGTATTAAACCAAGGAAGAGCTCAAGTGGGTGATTTTTCAAATAAATTTGTAGACAATAACAGAGTGAGTAAATCTCGACCTAAATATAAAATAATTCAAAACTTTAGCACACAAGGAAATTATTTATTTTCGAACGATAATAAATTTAAAAAGATTTATAAAACTCAAGTGAAAAGGCGACAAAAATATCAAAATCACTAGACGAGAAATAGGCAGAACATGTTTTATATCCTTTCTTGAATGTCAAGTTTTACTGAGAACACCTTCGTTTTATCTCTCCCCCAGATGGCAATGTTTCATGTTACACTGATGATCCTTTTACAAGTGATATTTGGAAGAAGAGGCATTGTGCTGTGTGGCTTGCTGGTGAATCCTGTTAGTGAACAATCGGGCTTCGCCAGAATACATCTATTTAATACGGAAATAGCAAACTTAACCAATACAATAGTACATATAATAAACCCATATGAAATAGGAGACATTATTAACCAGATAGAAAACAATATAAATAATATAGACATATATAATAGAGATATTTTAAAGAGCGAAATCCGAATCATTAAGACTAAAATAAAAAGTATTACTCCATTAGATAATTTGAGAAGCAAAAGAGGTTTATTAAATGCTGTGGGTTCGATCTACAAATGGGGTTTTGGACTAATGGACGAGGAGGACAGACAAGAGATTCTAGAACACCTAAAAATTACTGACGAAAACAGTCATAACGCTATACAAACCCTTAATCAACAAATTTCTATAAATAAGCATCTCAATGATAGTATTACTATTCTCAAAGAAACCACAGAAAAAGACAGAACTAAAATCGAGCAATCTTTCCGTGAAATTAAGACCCGTAACAATGAAATTGTGAAACATCTTTTGTATAATGACCAAATGCTTAAATTAAGATACTTAGAAAACAAACTTAACATAATACTGGACAGTATTGCCTCAGCACGTAATGGTATAGCCCATCCAAGTATTCTGACTTCCGAGGAAATTGAAAAATTCCAGATAGATTTTATAAAATTAAAATTAATTAGAGTGGGAGTAATGTTAGATGTATCAAACTGTATCGTTATTGCAATAAAGAAACCCAAAAACTTTATAAGTGTCGAGGTTCTGTTAGTAACCCCAATACCCAATAGAGAACACTTTCAAATTGTCCAAGCAAATGAACTAATAGTAACAATAAATGAAAGGCAGTATACCTACGATAAAAACCTATTAATAAAAGAATTAAAACCTGCGACAAACTGTGTTTATCGAAACACTTGTAAACTCGAATTTAATAACAGAACTGAAATAGAATACATAGACGATGAAACTATATTAGTCAAGAACGCAATCTCTACGGAAATAACACAAGCCTGTGACAATAGAACACTAACCCTTAACGGAAACTACATATTATCTTGTGGAAATTGCAAAATAATAATCGGGAATAATGTATACTTTAATAAGAAAACTGAAATTCGAAACACTTTCTTTTATCCTACAAACAATATTAATTTGACTGTTAACGAAACTATTAGTTTCGAGAAAATTACAATGCCGTATTTAGAAAATATAAAAGAGATCAGGGAATTGAAGTATCATAGGAATGTATCATATGGTATCAGTATGGGTTTGTTTTCATTTCTCCTCGGACTTTCGATAGCGTTTTGCCTGGGATGCAAGTATAGGAAAACTAAACGGGATGTTGGAATTAAAATCGAAATGTCTTCCACTGCTGACATTGCCAAAGTCGAAGGTGATGGAGCAGTACAGGGGCCTTTAAAAATCAAATAAAAAGATACGAATTTAAAAGTCTTGTTATGCTAATATAAGCAATTAAATATAATATGTATTAATAATGATAAAATTATTAAGAAAAAAAATCCATATTTAACTATTAATTGTGAAACATCCTCAAATCAAAAACTATGAAAAAATATATAAATTTATTTCTTTATCTTCAAAATAAAATGTAATTAACTTTAAATTTTATCTTTAATCAAATAGTTATGTATAAAATTATACTGTTTCAGCAGGGACTGCTGAAACTGAGGGTGGAAGAGTCACGTATAACTGTTTTCAATGCGAACCACCCTAATAGTTGTCTAAGATTTCATAACGTACGTGAATTTGCTTTGCATGCAAATTCACACAATATGAATTTCAACTTAAGTTTAACGTGTGAATTTGCTATGCAGGTAAATCTCATGATATGAATTTTAGTTTTAGTGTAATTCTCTTAGGAAGCAAATTTTATTTTGGTGAATTTTAGCTTTAAGTTTAGTTTGTAAAATTTTAAAGGCAGTAAAAGAAAGAACTCAACAACAACTGGTCGTTTTAATACCAAAACTATATACATTTTACCTCTATAGGAGTGGCGCTGTGGTAGTTATGCAGTTTTTTTCTTCCTTTTGCCCCCACTTTCAAAGTATCAGCTGACGGTCTTTCCACCGCAACGCAGCCAACTGCAATATATATTTACTAGGGTATTAATATAATCGGCCTTCGATTTTAATCGTTTAATCGCTCGAATAAGTAATCAAGGGTTTGGATTAATCCGTTAATAATCAGTTAATCGGTTAACTGATTAATAAGGTTTTTTCATAAATTAAGTACATAATTTCAATAAATAAAAACGCATAAATTATTTATTATATATTATAACATAAGAAACATAACAATTCTTGAACTAAATCAAATAAAAAAAAAAAAAGAATTCATAAATACGTAAGCATTAATTAAAGAAAGTTTGTGAGATAATTTTATTAGTTACCTCAATAGTTTACGGATGTTAGAGAAATTGAAAGCAATCCATAATACAGAATATATAATGTTTCAGTCCTTTTCCTGGATTTTTCTAAACGTAAAAATCTTCCATTATACCACTAGAGTCCTGCTTTAATTTTTTGAAATTCTTAACACTTCTAATTTTTTCAGTTAATTCTGTTAAAAAGATTGTATTATTATCGATAGTTTCTTTTGTTGTTTCATCTGACTCATCCTGAAAAAGCTCAGCACCGAACATTGTGCAAAAAAAGTTTATTTTCGAATTCCATAGTTTCCGTTTTTGTACTGTATTTTAAAACAATGTTGCCAGAACGAAATATTCCTGAGTGGAGTATAAAATAAGTGTATTCTAAACTTGAATTCATCTCTCATAATATCTAATACTTAAGTTTTTAGTAAATCGTTTGCAATTACCACGTTCAAAAGTTTTAAAATTTTACTTAAGTTGAGATTACTGAACACACTTCTTTGTTTTTGTATGAAACAATTCTAAACGCACACCTTTTGTATGTGAACCGAAACAAATAATTAAACATACCTATACAAAAAAATATGTTGTAATACTTACTACAAAAAATGAAAAATTTTGTTATATCAGTTAATAGACTGAAGTTAACAGTTTTAAGCGTTAATCGAAAATAGACAATTTTAAATTAACCGATTAGTTAATCGGGTGGTAATTAATCGATTAACTGATTAACGGTTAACCGAATGAATACCCTAATAGTTATTCATAGTTCCATATAAGCTATCAGGAAGTAAATTTTTAGTTTGAAGGATATGACTGAAAAAATGTTTCATCGTGCATTGGAGGCTGCATTTGAAGTCTTACAAATTTCGTGTTTCATAAGTGACAGCTTACAAATATACACCAAATCAAAGATTGGAAGGTTCCATATATAATAAAATGCTCACTTGGGTACAGCTATATCGGTCAATCTTTAAGACAACGGTGTTTTTACGTAAAAAGTCAGGTTGAAAATGTCTAAAATTTCATTTCACTAATAATGGGTTAATGTATAAATAAGGAGTTTATGCTAAAACTCATCGACGTTTATACATCTAAATGGCCTTAAATTCAAAATATAAAGGGTGTTCTAAAAAATATTAAATTCGTAAGAAAATATTAAATTCGTAAAAAAATCCTTATAAATAACTTATCTATAAATTTTAGGACAATAAAAAAGTTAACAGCAGCGGAAGGGTAGAAAGGATATAGAAAGCATTATCCGTTGAGAAATTTCTGATTTGATTTTAAAAAATGGTGATTTTACCGCACTGTGGGCTGTTATATTTTCGAAAAATATCTTAGGTGGGTCGTATTTTGGTACCAATAATTATTGAAATTCGCATAACTTTTAACATTAGTCTTATTCGAAAGAAGAGTTATCCGCAAATATATTGATTTTTTACTTTTTTAAAAAATTTTCATAACTTTTAATTTCGTCCTGCGAATTTCAATTTTTTTAGAGAGTAAGATATATATTGCCTTAAAATCATATTTTCACTTTTTTGTATATTTTTTGCTCGCAAAAATGATTCCCAAAACAACCGTGAACAGGAAACTGTTAAAGAATTGAAAGTTATTAATTTATATTATTTTAGGCGAAAACTATTACATTACCTTCTCACATTTCTATTAATTAAATTGGTAAAGTTAAAGATATAAAATTATAAAATCCAAAATATACACTCAAAATGAGAATAGCCCATGTACATAACGTGCGATAACCGCCAAAAAACCTTAGGCGCCAAAAAGTGAATTTTATAGCAGAAATATTTTTTAATTATTCTTGGTTTAAATCGAAGTAGAGCCTTACTTAATATTGGCTTCATAGGATTATAGTGAACTCTTGTATGTAATGTTAATAGTTGTAATAAATTTCCTATAAGAGAACGCATGTTCTTGGGTGTTAAGATATTTTAAGATATCCTTGATGTTATGAAAAAACTAGTAATTATTACCCTTAGCAAGCTGTTCTTTAACTATTTCCCTGCTGATATCCCTGCTCTTTTTGACACTAGTTTTGCTCTACTTGAAAAAGAGAATTTTAGCTGAAGCGACACTTTGCAGTTACAAAAAATGTAAGCAATTAAAAATTTAAAGAGAAAATGCACGTAAGCTAAAATTTATTTTGCTGTATTTCCGTAGCGGTACTTGCCATGCCTTTGAAATTTTTACAGATAGTCCAAATTATCGTAACTAATCGATTTGCAGCATTTTCGGAGAGCATGTCGCTTAAGCTTTTATGGCTCGATATGTATATTATTTCATTGGGCAAAAGCTTGTTTTCATATGAAATCAAAAAAATTCTTTAAACTTTAAACGTTCGATTTTGTGTTTTGTGGGATATAAAAAAATAAGTATCGTGAAAGCTTAATCTTTTGTCGTGCGTGAGCGTGCGTGATAAAATAAATTTTGATCCTGAGTGTGCGTGATCTTGAGAGTCTTACAAATTGCTATTCGTGAGCGTTCGTAAAAAAATATTCTTTTCGTGATCGTGCGTGATAGTGAGCGAAATTTCACTCACGCGCACACCTCTAACATATTAAATATTAAAAAGAAAAGTAACGAGTGATAAGAAACTTGTTGACATACTTTAAAATCAAATACAAAGTATTTCCTTTTGAGTTTGTACTATTTTGTGTCAATGACAAATGAATCTGATATGTTTACTTTTATTTACGGTTACTTATTTCTGCATTTATTTTCTGTGCAAAGCCGGGAGAAAAAATTTTTGTGAAAATATCTTTTTGTAGGAGGCGGTAAACGAAATGTTTCATCCTATAAGATAATGTAATTATTGCAAAGTAACCGAGTGGGTCATTCGAATCTAGGCTACAAACATTCTTTTAGCTGCAATGACTTATTTTGATTGAAGGAAAATATATTTCTCTTTTAAATAATTGAGCGAAAATATAATGGTTTGTATTTTTTTAGTTTGTTTCCTCCAAACTCCGCTATTTATAGACCAATTTCGAAAATTCTTAGTTCATAGAAAGATATACTTCTAGGCTGGTCCCGTTGCAAGTTTTTTATTTTGGACTTGTTTGTTCTATACGTTTTTCATTCTGATTTGTAGCCGATTTTTTCTCAAGAATTATTTTATTTATATTTTGTAAATATCAAAAGATGTATCCTTAAATTTTTTGCTTATTTTTTTGAAAAATATTTTGCTTAAATGTGTATCATATTCTGTATTTAATATATTATATTATATTGGGTGTTTTTTTATTGAGGTATAGAACTTTAAGTTGGCATCACTTTTTTAACTGGCGGCTATTTTGTCAGCTGTCAAGTGATTAATATTTAGTTTGGTTTGCCATTTCATCATGAACAGGTTGACAAAAGAACAACGCTTGCAAATCGTGCAAATTTATTTTGAAAATAATGGTTCAGTTCGCGAGGTTTACCGCAAGCTCCGTCCATTTTATGGTCGACATAATCGTCCATCAGAGCAATTAATTCGGTTAACCATGGATCGTTTTCGCACTACGTTTACTCTATGTGATAATAAGCATCCGCAGAGACGTCGAACAGTGCGCACCGAAGAAACAATTGCCGCTGTAGAGCAAAGTGTTGAAGAGGACCCGAATGAATCGATTCGCCACCGTGCACAGCAATTGGAGCCATGATAACCGACTATTTTGTTCCCGAATTGGATGGCATGAATGTGGATGAGTTGTGGTTCCAACAAGACGGCGCTACATGCCACACAGCGCACGTCACAATCGATTTATTGAAGGAAACATTCGATGAGCGCATAATTTCGCGGAATGGACCTGTCAATTGGCCACCAAGATCGTGTGATTTGACACCATTGGATTATTCTCTTTCGGGATATGTGAAGTCGCTCGTCTACGCCAACAAACCAGAAACGTTAGGGGACTTGGAAGCCAACATTCGTGGCGTTATTGCCAACATACGGCCCCATATGCTCGAAAAAGTGGTTGAAAATTGGACCTGTAGAATTGGCTTTATTCGAGCCAGCCGCGGCGGCCACATGCCCGAAATCATATTTAAACATTAATGGCATAAAATTATCCTTCCAATAAAGCCAAATTGATGGACATTAAAACGATTTTCTTGTGTTTTATTTCAATTCGAAGTTCTATACCTCTAAAAAAACACCCGTTACATCCACAATATGTAAGCTGTAAAAAGCAAGGCAATAAACTTATTTATTTGCTAAACGCTCTGCTCATTTTTAAAATAGCATTTGCCCTTAGGACTTAAATACCTTAAAAGAGAATGATTTTTCCCACAAACTATTTACAAAATTGTTACTAAGCTACGGTTGCTATTAAAAATTGGCAGCAAAATGAATATTGTTAAAATAAACAAGTACCTCTAAGAATATATTTATATTGTGCAATTTTATCTTTTACCTCTGCAAGTTTAGCTTTATTCTCGCAGCAATAAATTACCATAAAGAATTTATAGACCACAATGTCTGAAAATATGCAATGTCACAGCTAACATAATAAATACGCAGTGTTAAAAAGAGGGTGTAAAAAGGCCTACTATGAGGCCTTATTTAGCAGTTATAAGCACTACCGGTCCCATAATATACTATCTAATTTTTTCACGCATTTACTGAGTAGGCCTGATTGAATGCTTTCTGTAGCTGGGTTTTTAGGGAAGGCCTAAACTCTTAACATTTTTTTATTCTTTGTGCGAACTTTATCCGACAGTTTTAATAATTGCTAATTTTAGCTTTGATTTTTCTTCGACATTACTATGACAGGACGTCAAAAGTATCAGAGAAATCCGAAAACTTGCTGATTTGTCGGATATTTTTCCGGCATTGCTTAGACATGCAGAATATTCCTTTACAATTTTCTCAGAAAATTTCTGCGGATTTCTCTTAGACATTTCGGCAAAGTTTGCAGAACATCCTCAGATAAAGAGGTCCGATTTCATGTCAACTACTCTTAACATTTACAGGACGCTTTCTGTTCGACCTGAGATACGAATTCGGCATCTTGTGCAGTTTTTTTACCGAATCGGCAAAAAGTGTTTGCTGGGAATGTATAAAAAAATATCACTCACACTTAGCGACGCTAGAATGTGTTTGGAAAAAATCGGAATTCTGACTTCAATATTGTTGCTTAAGGTTCTGTTCGTTTTTAGCAATCCGAAAAACATTTTAAAACGATTTTAAGTTAAAAGTGTGTCAGTATAAACTTCTAATAAAGCATAATGTGTCATAATCTTGCGGGCTTAAAATTTTTTTCTTCGCTTATAATAATTCTGCCCTAAAGGGAAAAGAACCAGCCACAATACATATCACGCGACTGGCTCCCAAGGACTAGAAACCGGTTTGAGCTCTGGAACTTTATATGAAAGGGACCGGTAAGTTTTACATGGCGTTGTCATTGGAAAGGTCAATTGACATAATTAAGATACTCAGTGAAAGGCTCTAAGCCCCAACTTAAGCTATTTGTCCTGTGATGGGTTCTTTAATATTAGCTAAATTACTGTACTTTAAATTAATATTTGTAAGTTGGAAAAAATCTGCTTATGCAATAAGGGGTTTTTACTTACATTTTTGTTCTAGTTTTGTGATATATTGTGATATGATACTTTCATCGCTCACGACTGAAGGACATGTTGTACCATTCCCATTTTCACCAGTCATGGGACAAACACATTCAAGACAATTGGTACAATATTTTCCTCATTGTGCCTTGTTTTGTAATGTTTTGTGTGCAGCAAATATGTTGATTTTGAAAAATTGCAGGCAAATTAATATGGCAATGCAGAAGAAACAAACTCCCTTCATTTTGTTATGTTGATTTTATTTTTGTAAAGATTGTAAAAAATGTATACAATAAACAAATTCGATTTTAAATTAAGTTATGAGTTTAGTCGAACTGTATGGCTTTATATTCAAAGAAATTTTAATTATTTTGGCTCGAGTTCGGTTTTAATTTAATTTTTCAATTAAATTATATTTTTATTTAGAGATAAATGCGAAGCATGTAGACAAAGAAAATTTTGACTGCGCGGAAGGTTGAACTGACGTTTCGATAGCTTCGATAGAAATACACCTCTAAGAGTGACAGTATGAATTAATTAAAAGCAGATGATATACAGCTCTTGACTGTAAACCACCGACTTTGGTCTGATGAGATTAGCGGGAGCTATCGAAACGTCAGTTCAATCCTCCGCGCAGTCAAAGTTTTCTTTGTCTACATTCTTCACATTTATCTCTAAATAAAAATATAGTTTAAATGAAAAATTAAATTAAAACCGAACTCAAGCCAAAATAATTAAATTTTAAATTATAAACTAACTTAGAGTACATAAATGACAAACTATGTTCTTTATTGAAAAAAGTAGTTAAAAATTTTTTTTCCACTTTTAGATACAGAAAAGATTAATTCCGTTCATGAAATTAAAAGTGCTTCATTTCGAAAATTTTTTTTCGTTTTTCGTATGCCAAGGCACCAAAATACAAATTGAGTTCCATTTCCGCGTATAATTGAGCTCTGGGATATGGCTGATGGTATTTATTACCAAAGAAGCGGGATTTGAAAAAATGTCTTGTGGAAAGACGGCTGCTGTACACACAATTTCTGTGATGCCAGTTGCACATATAACTAAGAAACATAAAGTTTAAAACTCAAACGCAATGCTTTTAAATAAAATACTAATTTATATTACCATGCCACAAAAATTTTGATGCCAAAGCTATGAGTTAAAATCCTAATAAAGTATACACTTCAGTACTTCTATTTTGGCATTTACTTCTATTTTGGTGTTTAAAATACACAAAACATAATAAAAATTAAATGCTTCTACTGAGTGATCATTGAACTCGTGCCATTTCAAGTTATTCTTCTTTATTTGCCAGCAGTTTTAGTCTCTGGTCTACTCTACAACTATTCTGTTATGGGCTTAAGCTTGTTTTTAGGAACATCCACTCAATTTAGAAACATCCAAAACTACTGTATTGTAGGTGTTATGTAGTATGTATTATGTTTTTTGTAGAAATGTAATGATACGACGTTTTGCCGATCCGATACCGATACCGATACTCATATTAAAATTGAGTTCAAGTCTAGATTAACAAAACTCAAGCCGGGCAATTTTTTTAGTATACAAAATTACAGTGTAAGAGATTATTAATATTTAAAATTGAATTAACCCAGTATAAAAAAATTTTAAGTAATATTTAAGGAACTACATTGTCATTGCTTCAAAAGAATCTATATTAAAAATATGCATATAATTAGTAGAAAAGCAAGTAAACGTAATTATTATTTTTGAATTTTCAAAGAAAAAAAAAACACAACAAAATATCGTAGAGGCCAGTCAAGTACACCAATTTTATCATTTTAAACTATATTTAAAAATTTATAGAGATGCTTTTTAGGGTCCCAAAGACGCATACCCATGGCGATAAAATTTTTCGCAATCCAACGAAATACGAAAATAAAATAGAGATTTTTTGAGGTTTGCGGTTTTAATTTTGCCTACCACTTAACTATTTACTTAATGTATTACCTTCTTTGGGAATAGTGAGATAAAACAGGTAGTGAAAATGTGATAGAAATCTCAATTATTTTACAACTCTGCCTTTGCGCATCTTGAACATTTTAGAGCAGTCTTGCAGCACATATGGTGTTACGTAGATGCATTGCCATTATTAAACTGTATTTTTAGCCATTTTATTAATTGCGCTGTGATATATATTAACGTAGAAGAGGTTCAATCGCTAAGAAGGTAGTGCTTAGTGATTAGCGCTATGCCTTAATTACTTTAATAGTCAAAAAACAACTAACACAATGACGCACCAAAGCGCATCAAAAAAACTTTATAATGTTGATGACTGAAACTAGTCTCGAACACAAGCCATCAGGCATGATTTTGCTTTGTGGTCGAAGCGCTAACCACTTCATCCAACAGCATCCAATGTGATTATTCTGATGATGAAACAAGATCTTATCTTCCGGATGCCAAAAATGAGTTAGCTAAACTTCCTAAAATTAAATAAAATTCTGAAAATAATGCTGGTATTTTTACCGCGAAATTCCAAAAATTTACTGAGATATGCAGTTTCGAATATTGTAAATGATCTGTGTTGTGGCGGCCCTCAACAATTTTCCATAACTCCATACTGTGTTCATTAAAAAATAAATTATTTAACAAAAAAAAAACATTAAACTAAAATAAGTAAAGAAAATTTTTCAAACTTTTCGAGTTGTAAGACTCTTTTGCTTAAATATCGATAATATAAATTTTACAAATATGAATAAAAAGCTATATTTAAAAAATCAAAAAACCCAACTGCGTAAGAAAACTAAAAAAAAACAAGTCCAGAGTGCGGACGGAACATAGGGACTTTTAAATCCGGGAAGCACTATTTTGAAGATTTGAAGATTAAATTTTTTATGCTTCCCGACTGTAAAAGTCGCTAAGTTCCACACGCTGGACTTGTTTTTTTTCTTTTAGTTTTTTTACGCAGTCGGGCTTTTTAATTTTTTAATATAACTTTTTATTTATTTTCTTTTTAGTTTTCGTACCAGTTTGGTTTTAGATTTTTTGTTGAAAATTTACTTGTTACGCAATTGGGTTTTTTGGTTGTTAACTAACTTTAAACTGCTAAAGATTCCAAATGGTCAGTCAAAATGAAAAATAATAAGAAAAACCGGAAGATTATTTCAAAAAGCCAGTTCAGTGGTATCCATTTTAAAATAGTTCTCTGACTTTTTATTTCTTCGTTTTCTTAAAAATGTGTCAGTTGGCCGCCATATTTAATTTTGACTACTGTCATATCTTTAGTGACACTCGCAGGATTAAAGCAAATCGATATTGTATAATGCGCATATTATCCATGTTTGGTAGCACATACATATATTTGTGAACACCTTTTTACAACATTTAGCATGGCTATTAAAAGTTATAGCAAGCAAAAATTTAACTCCAGACTTTGATGAATTGAAAATTGGCAAGCAGTGCATTATATCCAGCAACAAATAATTTATATTCTTTTTATTAATATATATATATATATATATATATATATATATATATATATATATATATATATATATATATATATATATATATATATATATATATATATATATATATATATATATATATATATATATATATATATATATATATATATATATATATATATATATATATATATATATATATATATATATATATATATATATATATATATATATATATATCATTTAAAAGAGAAATTATTATAGTTTAACAAACAAAAGTCATTTATTAAAAAATTTACCGTTCAATATATTAAAACTAAGAAAACAAAAAATACTGCTTTTTTTCATCTCACAGCTTATTTTATGCATTCAGTTTCTACCGTAACGGTACCACAATACATCGTTGATGTTTTTTCTTTTTTCTTTTTACTACTTCTGGAAATAGTTTTTGTTGAATTCTTAGTCTAATTTTGTTAGTTGAGGTGTTAATTTACAAAAATTTAAATGAGTCCGCGTACAACGATAGAACAACGAGAATTGGTTTTAAACCATTTCAAAAATGGCCACTCACAGCGAAAAATAGCTGAAATGGTTAATATTAAAGCTTTCACCGTCCAAAAAATCATCGAGCGCTTCATCCATGAAAATCGAATTCATAATAAAGGCAGGAAGGCACCTAACAAAATATTTAATGAGCATGACGAGCGACATATTTTAAGAAAAATAAGAGCAAACCTAAAGCTCTCAGCTCCCAAACTGGCCTCCGAAATTGAAGCTGATCTGGGCAAACATTGTTGCGTCGAAACTGTTCGTCGTGTCTTGCGGCAACATGATTTTCATGGGCGAGTTGCACGCAAAAAACCGTTTATCAACCCGAAAAACAGACTATGCAGACTAAATTTCGCCAAAGAACATGTTTCCAAGGAATCTACATTTTGGAATTCGGTCATCTTCGCCGATGAATCTGAATTTAACATATTCGGCTCAGATGGCATGTCGTATGTATCGCGGAAACCTAATACAAAACTCAATAAAGAAAACCTAAAGACAACAGTGAAGCATGGTGGTGGCAGTGTCATGGCTTGGGCCTGCATGTCGGCTGCTGGTACTGGAAATTTAACATTTGTTGAAACTACCATGGACAGATTTAAGTACCTTCAGATCCTTAAGGACAACTTGTTGCAGAGCGCAGATAAACTGGGAATAAAATCAGATTTTCGATTTTATCAGGATAATGATCCAAAGCACAAATCGGGTATTGTGCAAACTTGGTTAATATATAACTGCCCACATTTGATGACTCCGCCACCACAGTCGCCAGACCTTAATGTGATTGAAAATTTAGAAATCAACATAAGGAAACACAAAATTTCAAACAAAAACGATTTAAAAAAAGCGCTATTGACGGAGTGGGCAAATATTTCGCCGAGTGTTACTCAAAAACTGGTCACATCTATACCAAATCGCCTCAAATCTGTTATAGATAATAAAGGTTATCACACCAAATATTAAATCTTATAATTGATAGTTTTATTTTCGAGTTTTCGCAAGCCACGTGCCTGCATAAAATAAGCTGTGAGATGAAAAAAGCAGTATTTTTTGTTTTCTTAGTTTTAATATACTGAACTGTACATTTTTTTCAATAAATGACTTTTGTTTCTTAAACTATACTAATTTCTCTTTTAAATGATATCAAATTCTTTTTTATCTTACAGTTAGTTTTGTTTTTATAGGGCTTTAAAAAGTAAAAAATGCACTGCATAATATATATTGTTACGCGCTGGCTACATAGGCATAATAAAAATTTTTACACGTTTGTAACAATCTCATTTGCTAAACCGACAATGAAAATATTGTTAAGAGGCATGGCAGAAGATTTTCCAGCTAGCTATATTTCCGGTGATAATGGTTCTTAACCCTTATTTCCATTACGCGTAAGCATAAAACACACTACGCATGCCGTTCGATTACCGGTAGTGTGCAAAGTTCATTAAGTATAAGACTTACTTCATATTACAAACTACAAGAAGAAACATGGCAAGCTGTTAGGCCATGTAGGGTATAGAGATTCCCACCCACTGACTTTAAAGTCAGTCACCTTGAAGGAGAACTACCCTTCATTCTTTTATCCTGTCCCTAATTCGACACGAACAGTACCTACTAGTATTCATAATTGCATCAGCCATCATTCCCCAATCAAATTATATACAAGCTCATTTCGGTTAAATCAAAATATTACACAAAAACGATATTTATTTAGAAAAACAAAAATGTATATAATGGATTTCTTTTAGAAACAAAAGAGAACCTATACGTTAAATTACGTTGCTACATAGATTTCACATACAATTATAATATTTAATAAGCACTACGACCGTAGTTCATAATGCCACATGAACAAACAAAAAAAAAACAGACGAATTTAAAGAAATATATATATATTTATGTATATACAATAAATGAATTAAATATAAGAATAATAATTAAGTTTACTTACAAATCACTAGATGTTTGTACCTTTTCGTGGTCTGTATAATTTAATAACACGAAGCCGACTACAACAATTGTTGGGCCCAGCAACCACTGCACTCAGAATCTGTTGATCCTAAATGTTAACAGTTAATTTGTAGTAAATTTGTTTAATATAAAAAAAGTTAGTAAAAATTCTAGATTACAATACTTTTTTTGTTTCAGTGTTTTTTTTTCCTTCTTTTTGATGTTTACAAACAACCGGACAAATATTTTATGAAAAAACCTATTTAATTACTGCATAATGTTTAAATTTTTGTTCAGTAGAATTCGTACTTTACGTTTTGTTTAGACAAAGGAAGAAAAAAAAATCCTTAATTTTAGCTAGTTGTAAGATACTTGTGTTTGATTTCAAAATTACTAATTTCAAAATTTTGTGTTTTTTTTTACACTTTTTCCTTCCTTTGTTATTTTTTTCCTTTATCTGTATTTGTTTTAAATTTAATCAAAAAGGTATTCACAATATTAACTTGGACAATGTTTTCCGATTTTGAAATCCGTTTCGTTTTAAGAAAACTTAAATAAAACCAATTTAAACTTGCTTCTAGTTTTATTTGTGAGATTCTATTTATAGGTTTGAAAACTTCGTTATAGCTTTAGATGTAAGATAATATAATTGTAATTTTGAGCTGTTAGCAATTTGTTATTTACGTATGTATTACATTAGCAAGGACTTTTAGTAGTAATCGAGAATCGAATCTAAGCTACGACAAGATCAAAAAAAATAAATGAAACCGACTTACATAATTAATAGTCTTATAAATTTGATTAAATTTTTCTTGAACTGGTTTACGCTTTTGCAATTTTTCAAATAATTACTTCTTGACCAATTTATTTGAGCATTAATACAATTTTGCCATTAATTTATATTAATGCAATACAAAAAAATTAGTTTAGGTTTTGTAGTTTATTGTTCTTTTTTTCTTTTCGATAAGCAGAGATTCAGTTTTTTTCCTTCGTTTTGTTTTACTCTCGACTCGTTAGATTTAGACTGTTTTTTTTTTTACTTTTAGGTTTATGATTGTTAGATTTATAATTTGTAAATTTAAGTATTTTGCATTTAAGTTTGTTAGACTGAGGCATATATGGTTGACATTTATAAATTTTTGCCTCGCCAAATTCAGAAATTAACGTCTAAGATTACGATTTGCACTTTTAGGTTAAGTCTTATAAACTCAAAATTATCCGTTTAGAAAACTTTAGGTTTAGATTGCACTGTTAGATTTAGTCCTGTGGACTTGGACTTTACCTTTTGATTCCCGTTAAATAAGTTTGAGGAATGTGTTACATAATATGCAGTTCACACGTGGTTCAAGGTGATGATAAAACCACGTGTGAGAAAAATTACCCTTTTTTCTCTTCCGCCTATTTCGCAGTGCTGGTTAGAAGTTAATATTCCAAAAGGATAGAGACTCAGATGTATTTAACTTGGCTTCAGGAATCCTGTTATGAAAAGTTCCTTATTGCTGGTTGTAGTGGCAAAACATACTACCACGTAATGAAACTGAACTTCGTACAATTCTCTGTTTAAGTAAATAACCCTATAAACACACTGCTTAAGTATGAATAAAATCGCTTTACCTTTTAATCCGGAATTCCTGAGGAGTTTCCCTTTTCTCGGATATAACTGTATTCCAATTCGGTCTACACTTTACTTTTTTTAATTTTCCAATTGTCCCTTTTTTTACACTTTTCTGTCGCTTTATATTTTACCCGTTTTTGTTGTCTTCTTTATAAATGATTTGACTTCATGAAATTCAAATGCCTCTTCCATTCTTTTGCTAGAAATATTCTAAAGAAAATCCCGTTCCAACCTACAAAACTACACATTCTCTCAAAGACAATTTATAACTGCCATTGTCTACAAAAAAATACAGTGAAGTATGCGTATGGCGTACAGCTGCTGTTGCGGTTTATCACGTTAATTCCTTGTATAGGAGTGTTAGTCTGAACTTGTTTATTGATTTTACGACTAGGCAAGAAAAAACAAGCATCAGAGCGAGCTTCTCTTAAGCCGCATTTATTTATTTACTACAAGTGTAACGACCATCATCAGCAATAACGAAATAATTAAGCGGTTCGTTTTAACCAAACTCTACTGTAC
The DNA here is from genome assembly GCA_956483635.1 of Panzeria rudis. Classification (NCBI taxonomy): domain Eukaryota; kingdom Metazoa; phylum Arthropoda; class Insecta; order Diptera; family Tachinidae; genus Panzeria; species Panzeria rudis. The sequence goes on along the minus strand of OY101450.1, from coordinate 93,738,956 downwards.
GCAGATCAAAGGCAGAAATTCGTATCAGCAATAAGTGTATTCACGCAACAAAAACCATTTTTTGAGCTTGTTGCAATAATTTGGGAGCACACGGTTCAACTCTGTGGCATATTGCCCTAGGACAGCCAATTTCTCACCCTATTATCGAGTATGGATTAATCATTAACCTAATGTGACAAACATCCAACCCCATTGACTTTAGCTGACAAAACTGTTGACTCAAATGTCCTAATTTCATTGATAATATGGATACTAATGTCGTTGCTATTGTGCTAATCAAACTATGTGGGTGTTTTAAGCATAATATGGGTGTTTTAAATATATTATATTTAACGTGTATGCGCACAGTTCACTACCCAACGTGAATATCCGTATTACATATTAAAGGGCTGAAACAACAAAGACAATGTAACACTTTTTACGTATGCAAGAGAAACCAAAGAGAGGCAGTTAATGAAATGATCATCCTCACGAAATTAACCCATTCTATACCTTCATGGCAGCGGCGTACACATCTTTTAACATTAATAGAGAAAAATATGTCATTTTAATAGTTGTACATAGGTATAAGATAAAACATACTTCTTATTAATTACTATGACTATTTCATAGATCCTTCTTATGTATTCCATAATTGATTCCTTTTTGTAGGAATTTAAAACATATGAAAAGTTTATTGACAAAATCTAGCATCGAGAGGGTTAATTCTTTAGCAAAAACCGCCAATTAATTGCGCAGACACTTTCAACTATACGTATGCATGTACGTATGTATGTACGTATAACTACAGAAATGTAAGTAAATAATCTTAACATTGAAAAATATCAAAAGCAGGGAAAAAATAATTTTGCACATCCATACATTCATACGTACATATGTACATACCACGTTGATATTACCATAGGAATGTATGTAAGCATACTGCAATGATAACCTTGACATTGAAAATGATATTTTTCTCAGAGGAAGGAACCCCATGTAAAGATTATTGGTTTTGAACATCGAAATTTTTTATGAATTTTCAGCATATAAGGAAAAGCGTAACAATATATATATATATATATATATATATATATATATATATATATATATATATATATATATATATATATATATATATATATATATATATATATATATATATATATATATATATATATATATATATATATATATATATATATATATATATATATATATATATATATATATATATATATATATATATATATATATATATATATATATATATATATATATATATATATATATATATATATATATATATATATATATATATATATATATATATATATATATATATATATATATATATATATATATATATATATATATATATATATATATATATATATATATATATATATATATATATATATATATATATATATATATATATATATATATATATATATATATATATATATATGTATATATATATATATATATATATATATATATATATATATATATATATATATATATATATATATTTATATATATATATATATATATATATATATATATATATATATATATTTTTTTATATATATATATATATATATATATATATATATATATATATATATATATATATATATATATATATATATATATATATATATATATATATATATATATATATATATATATATATATACATATATTCTTTGTGAATTATTAAATTAAATTTCCATTAAAATTTTGAAGTTTTCGAAGAATTTGGCCCCATCACTGAAATGACTTTGACATGCCTGATATAGAGGTTAGAAATAATCTCTTTTTTAAGGAGTTTCAGAGATGAATAATAGGGATAATTCCACTTTTAAAGTGATACCAACCATAATCTCAACAATATATACATTGAAAGGAAAACGGTTCGTAATGAGCATGAAACCATTACGATAACCCCTTACATTAATACGATGAAAATGTAATTAATGGCATGAAATATTGCGTATTAGCAATAAAAATTACATAAACGACAATAAACTTTTTTTAGGAACATTTTATACATTTTGTGTTGTCATTAATAATATGACATTTTTTTCATTATTAATAAGCTTGATTTATTAAGAAGCTTAATTTATCGTAGGCGGAGCTTACGCACAAGCAAAAACCAATAAAAATAAGAGTTGAAAATTTGGAATATAGAATCAGAAGGTGAAATTTGTTCGCTTCACCATATTAATAAAAGGAATAGGACTCATATTATATTTCCTCATAAAATTTGGTTAAATAGCTGATGTTTCATTAATACTAGTATCCACGATCAAACGTGCTAAAAACGAACAAAGGACGCTGATGATGACAGCGTAGCGGCTGTCGAAATTAGTAGTACTAGTCCGTTCTGCTAGTCCGATTAGATATTCTATTATTCCACTCTTAAAAATAATTTGAATTTACATTAATTCAATTATTGTGAACTTAAGCCAAATAATAATAACTTCCGACTTATGAACGAAAAAGTTTTATTTTAATTATGACATTTGTTTTTATTATCTAATGCAGCAATTTTCATACCAGAAATGAAATGGAACATTGGTTGAAAAATAATGCCCAAATGATTGCTGTAACGTAAAAATTCATTATATGTATGAAGGTTTTCCTTTCAATGTACAAAAATAGCTATTTTACCTCTACTAAAAATTCTTACTGGGAACATAAAGTCCCTTTTGATCAGGATCATCATTAGGGTTTGAAAAAGCGATTTTAATCGTAATCGTGATATCTAGGATTCATTTAAACTGTTACCTATGTATTAATATTATTATTTCGAACGTATTTGCTTGTGAATCTAAATTGCTTATTAGGCTAAGGTTCGTAACATTTAATTCAGAGAGAATTGGGCATGATTAGTATTCCAAGGAACAAGGAAAAAATTAACATCAACTTAATTTTTCAATGTACACAGCAGAACAGAATAGTTCCAGCTTCGAAAGCCGCTATACTTCCATCGTCAGTGCTCATGTGTATTTTGCTTATCACCACTTGTTAGGTGGCTCTGTTGAATGTGATTTCAATTCTTATATATACGACTTTTTCGTGTTAACTATATTGCATAAACGTCCAGAATATATTGCAATTAAATTAAACTGCTAAGATGCCATCTAAGAAACATTTTCACTATCTATCAGCCACGCAAAACATCTTTTGTAGCACTCATCGAGCTAATACAATTAGATCAGGCTATCCTTTATTGAAGATTTTGTGACCAACTTGTTTTTAGCTTTTCACTCAACAAACAAACAGACAAAATCATTCCATAAGGAATAAAAATAGCGATGGTTTGCCTATTTTTTCCAGTCAGTTCTAAAGCGTGTCAACATTTTAAGTAAGTGGGTTATACCATAAATTTGAGCTCATCTATTTTCTTAGTTATACATATACATATCGCTCATTTGCTGCAACTTCACAAGAACTCAAAAAGACGAGATTGATAGAAAACTAGTTTAAAGTTTCAAATTTCTACTCAAGTTAATGGAAATTTGTTCCTTCTATCAAGAGTTCATTATACAAGATGTTCGTATGAAATACGATATGGCGATTAATTCTGCACTATTGGCTGATCAACAATCACATTTTTGTGTTTTGCCAACGTTGCACTAAATGAGCGATATATGTATAAAACACACCCATATTCATATAGATTTATTGCCAATGAGATGGAGTTTTTACTTAGCTTGCCATGATTTTTATATTTTCATACATATATCTTTGTTGTATTTTTAGTAAATTTAATTTTTTCGGCGATGTAATTGCCTGGCCTTAGAAAAATTTTGCCAAATTTAAACTTAACCGATTTTCATTAGGCAAAATAACCACGATATATTCTTTGTTGGATTACGACTGATAAAAATATTTTTCATCCGGTTAGCAAATAGGTGCAGTTTTTCTTTTCTAGGACCATGTACTATTACAAAAAAAACATAAGAAATATATCAAAAAATTTATATGTAATTGAGTCGATAATAATAAAAAAAAACAAATAAAAAACAAGACTGACTATTTGATAAAAATATATTTCGTTCTAGAAAAATGTTTCTATCAAGAGAGATTTCCTCCCATAGTATTGCTTTTGATGCTCCTACGTTATGATTTCAAAATTTATTTGTGTTTAATAAATTATGTTAGTGTATTTTCTTGCTTAATCGCATATATTTTAATCGTAAACGCGGTTATTTAAATCTGCAATTATTTGCGCCCTAATCATCGCATATAACAATTACTCATACGTAATGAACTTTATTAGCATACTTTAAGGAAATGAACTTTATTAGCAGACTGAAATTGACGTATGAGTAATATGCCTAAATATTTTAAGAAATATTACTCATACGTAAACTTACTTGTAGTTTTTCAAAAAAAAATGGGACATGATCGATCGAAAAAGCGGGATTCTGAATTTATTATTTTCTTGTTTTCTGCTTTTGATTTAGTTTTTATTTTTATTTTCCTCTTTGGAAAGTGACCATTTTAAAGTATTTTAGTTATTTCTCCTACACATAGAAAGAAAAAACTCCACCCAAATATTATTATTTTTTCTTGCACTTTGTATTATCGTGTTCAAAAATTTTTGTAGGAACTATACAAATCAAATTAAGTTACACTAAAAACAAGAGAGAAACGGTATTACCTTAAAAATGAAATCTAAAAATCTTAATTGAAAGTACGAAACCAGAGTTTAAGATTAAAAGCTAAAAAGGGAATTAATAAAAATCAAAAATACATATAAATAAAGACCAGTAAGTAAAAGACAATGTATACATTTTACTTAAGGATTCACAATCTTGATGTATGGCTGATCTTGGGATGGTCTTCGATTATGTGTTATATGTGTAGCCACCTCATTTCTGCCTTTAATCAGGCCTAACTCTGTCAAACTAAATCTTATTATTTATTTTGCTTAAATTCAAACCAGGTAATTCTTGTTAATGACCAACACTAAGAATTTAGCGCCTGAAAAATCTATTCTGGGTGCCCATGTGGGAAAAACATTCTGTAACTGGCTTAAGAAACTCCGTACTTGCAATACTTTTGACACCGCTTTGGCTTGATTTAAGTATGGATGACTTGGTCTTTATTTTGATCATATAAATACAAAATATAAAATAAACAAAATCTATGGTCCTTCTAAAAGAAGGGAGTAGCGGATTTGGATAAAATTTTTAAGATGGGAATGTAGAGTTTTTGTAAAAGGCCTTCCTGAGAAGGCAGATAAGAGTGAGTATTGGAATACAAGTTCTATTAACGTATTCACTAAACAGCTTTTCTTTGAGCCCTGTTTACCGAACTCCTTGTTATTGTTACCGCTGGTTACATACATACATACATAACCATACAAAGAAGCCCAATTAAATAAAATTCCTCCACAAAAATGCACTCGTATAAAAATACACAGCTGTGGATAAATAAATAACATAGCGATTATAAAATAAAAATAATAAAATGGTCTGCAATGTATCCACCAAGTTAAACAAGGCATAGGCAAAAAAGTATGTGAGAACTCAATTCGTAACTACATAAAATTTATTTCCATAACTATTTATTTTTGTTTGAGAAGTTCAAACAATAATGTACAAATGTAATTACACTGTCGCAACAATTAATTGGTTATTATTTGGCTTACGTGAAGCTGAAAAATATGTAGCGAAATATATAAAATAAAATAAAAAACTCAGTAATTAGTTTATTAAGCTTTAGGTCTTTTTATATAAAAATTAACAATATTATAATTATACCCGTATTCTAAGCTTTGTATCAAATGAAAAAATATTATAACAAATGACGATTTTTGTATTTTGAACAATATAAAAATTGTCATTTGTTATTATTTTAATTTTGTTAATATACGGATGTTAGAGTCAAATATAAAATTGTTAATTTCTATAACAAAAACTAAAGCTTACGAAGTTAGTTACTGATAATTATTAAAAGGTCAAGGTGCAATTGACTGAGTAGTTAGCGCGTTTGACTACAAACTCTCAGGTTTAGAGTTCTAGACTAGTTTCAGGCAAGCAAACAACATCACACATTTATCTCGTGTGAATTGGTGTGTTATTGTGTTGGTTGTTGTTGGACTGCTACACTGATGAAGGCATAACATTGATCAGTTTGGCAGTACCCCAGCAGCGATTAATACTAACATATCCTAATGCATTTCACAGCACCCTCCTTAGTAAATTTTCGTATACAAACTGGGGTTTCTCATTTCCTGGACTGTTCCCATTCCCGAGAAGCTGGAAATAAAATTTCATATTTTGGGGATTCCCGGGAACTTTTGATTCTCAAGACAAGAAAATAAAATTTGTTTTTTAATCAAAATATAAAGAAAAAAACATCTTTTTTCATTCTAAAACTAATTAAAAATGATTAGATTCATATATGTATGATCCCATGTTTTTTTATTTAAATTGTCTAAATCATAAAACCAAAGTGGAAATTATGGGATCAAAAACAAAATTTTATCCTGAAATGTGCACCAAGCCTAAGTTATACATTTTATAATGCAGACCGTACAGGCGTATATGACTCATTTATTGGAACGTAGCTCAGAAGCAAATGTTAGCAGGTATATGACCGATATTAGCTTTTTAATGACCATAACTTTAGTTTATATAAATATATGTTCCTGAAATTTAAAGAAGGCTTTAAGGAGCACATTTTCTTCAGTAATTTAAAAATTTGGGTTTTTGGGATATCACTTTGTTGCAATAAAGGATCGATATTATTATTATTTTTTTTTTATTTTTTTTTTAAAGAGAAGTAACACAATCAGGCAATTAATGCCTACCAGTTAATTAATTAATATGTTACCTTCTTTGGAAAAGGCATAGTGTAGAGATAACAGGTGGTGAAGTGGGAGATAGATAGAAAGCTTAATTCATTTGCAACCCTGCTATTGCGCGTTTGCAGCGTTGCACGCCCCTCTGGTATATAGTAGATGAATTTTGTTTAAGCTGTGTAGCCATTTTATTATAAATTTTACTTCGCCGACGGCCTTGCTACAATGCCGACGAAGGAGGGTGCTGTGAAGTGCATTAGGATATGTTAGTATTACTCGCTGCGGGTACTGCCAAAGTGATCAGTGCTATGCCTTCATCACTTTAACAGTCAAACAACAACCAACACAATAACACACCAATGTACATGAGAAAAATGCATGATGTTGTTGGCTTGCCTGAAACTAGTCTCGAGCTCAAGGCCTCAGGGTTTGTAGTCAAACGCGCTAACTACTCTGCCAACAGCACCCTCAAACGTCTCTGTTTAATGCTTTGTGCTTCTATCTTTTCAATGATAAAGATAACGTCTTTGTTTAATGCTTTGTGCCTCTATCTTTTCAATGTCTGATATAGTTTTCCTTGTGGTACTTTTTTCACAAAAGATAAATAAAGTTTTCAAGCACGGAAATTCCACACAAAAAAACTATAATTTGTAATCTATTACTAAATTCATAAATTTCTAACGGAAGTGGGACCTACCACAAAATTTGTCGAATTAAAAATTAAAATTCATAAATATTTAATAAGAAAAAAATTACATTGCATATTGGAATATTTAAAAAAAATAAAATTTAAGAACAGTTCAAACACATGTGTATTAAAAAAGAAATCTACGATAATTTTTTCTGTGCATCTACAGCCATATAACATATTTTATAACGCTTGAAGTAAGAATCGCCTGAGAAACAACTACATATAACATTCGCTTCATTGCGGACTTCTCGTAAATATCACAGAAAGTCAATAGTACTTCATCCCATATTTTGGGGATTCCCGGGCACTTTTGATTCTCAAGACAAGAAAATAAAATTTGTTTTTTAATCAAAATATAAAGAAAAAAACATCTTTTTTCATTCTAAAACTAATTAAAAATGATTAGATTCATATATGTATGATCCCATGTTTTTTTATTTAAATTGTCTAAATCATAAAACCAAAGTGGAAATTATGGGATCAAAAACAAAATTTTATCCTGAAATGTGCACCAAGCCTAAGTTATACATTTTATAATGCAGACCGTACAGGCGTATATGACTCATTTATTGGAACGTAGCTCAGAAGCAAATGTTAGCAGGTATATGACCGATATTAGCTTTTTAATGACCATAACTTTAGTTTATATAAATATATGTTCCTGAAATTTAAAGAAGGCTTTAAGGAGCACATTTTCTTCAGTAATTTAAAAATTTGGGTTTTTGGGATATCACTTTGTTGCAATAAAGGATCGATATTATTATTATTTTTTTTTTATTTTTTTTTTAAAGAGAAGTAACACAATCAGGCAATTAATGCCTACCAGTTAATTAATTAATATGTTACCTTCTTTGGAAAAGGGATAGTGTAGAGATAACAGGTGGTGAAGTGGGAGATAGATAGAAAGCTTAATTCATTTGCAACCCTGCTATTGCGCGTTTGCAGCGTTGCACGCCCCTCTGGTATATAGTAGATGAATTTTGTTTAAGCTGTGTAGCCATTTTATTATAAATTTTACTTCGCCGACGGCCTTGCTACAATGCCGACGAAGGAGGGTGCTGTGAAGTGCATTAGGATATGTTAGTATTACTCGCTGCGGGTACTGCCAAAGTGATCAGTGCTATGCCTTCATCACTTTAACAGTCAAACAACAACCAACACAATAACACACCAATGTACATGAGAAAAATGCATGATGTTGTTGGCTTGCCTGAAACTAGTCTCGAGCTTAAGGCCTCAGGGTTTGTAGTCAAACGCGCTAACTACTCTGCCAACAGCACCCTCAAACGTCTCTGTTTAATGCTTTGTGCTTCTATCTTTTCAATGATAAAGATAACGTCTTTGTTTAATGCTTTGTGCCTCTATCTTTTCAATGTCTGATATAGTTTTCCTTGTGGTACTTTTTTCACAAAAGATAAATAAAGTTTTCAAGCACGGAAATTCCACACAAAAAAACTATAATTTGTAATCTATTACTAAATTCATAAATTTCTAACGGAAGTGGGACCTACCACAAAATTTGTCGAATTAAAAATTAAAATTCATAAATATTTAATAAGAAAAAAATTACATTGCATATTGGAATATTTAAAAAAAATAAAATTTAAGAACAGTTCAAACACATGTGTATTAAAAAAGAAATCTACGATAATTTTTTCTGTGCATCTACAGCCATATAACATATTTTATAACGCTTGAAGTAAGAATCGCCTGAGAAACAACTACATATAACATTCGCTTCATTGCGGACTTCTCGTAAATATCACAGAAAGTCAATAGTACTTCATCCTTTTGATTATTTCTCTGTATGTACTTTGAGGTAATGAGATACATACGTACTTATTTTATTAATTACTAAGTTGTAATTCTAATTTGGAGTTTACTAATAAGATAAATAAGTACCACACATTACTTTGTAGCATATTAGAAGAGTACCTACGATTAAAAAAATCCCAAAAGTTGTTGCTGGGAACTTAAAATTTTAAGTAGACTTGTTGGACTTTATATTTCTTCTTAATTTTTTAAATTATTCATGAGAGATGAAAAACTTAATGAAAAGCAAGCTATTTTTATTACAAAAATATCATAGTATCATTGATTCAGACTTTATTAATGATACTACTTGAAAATTACTATAGTTTTTTTTTTTGCTAAGTTCTTTATCTCTCCCCAATATATTTTAAAAATGATGATAGGCCCTTTTGAATCCTTCGTGCAGGTGGAATCAAGTCTTTGCCTCGCTTACGACAATTTTCAATATAAGTTGCCTTCGGAATGCTTAATTTGGTACGTGCTTTCGACGACTTTTCGTGTAGCCGGCCGTTGGCCGGCCGAATGATTTTAAACTCTATGGTATGTAAAATCTCGGCTTCGCTTACGACAATTTTCAATATTAGTGGCCTTCGGAATACTTAATTTGGTACGTGCCTCGACGACTGTTCGTGTAGAAGGCCTTCGGCAGGGTGGAAGAATTTTAAACTCTATGGTATATCAAGTCTGAATTTCGCTTACGACAATTACACGGAAAGTCTACTAATATTGAAAATTGTCGTAAGCGAAGCCGGGATTTGGAATACTAGCCTTCCGCCCGGCCGAGGGCCGACAACACGCAAAGTCGTCGAAAGCACGTCCTATATTAAGCATTCCGAAGGCTACTAATATTAAAAATTGTCGTACGCGAAGCCAATTTTTGATTCCACCTGCACGAAAGATTTGAAACTCTATGGTATGTCAAATCTCGCCTTTGCTTACGATAATTTTCCATATTAGTGAATCTTTGAATGTTTAACTTGATCTACGCTTTCGACGACCTTCCGTGTAGCCGGCCTTCGGCCGAACGGAAGGATTTTAAACTCTATGGTATGTCGAATCTCGGCTTCGCTTACGACAATTTTCAATATTAGAAGCCTTCGGAATACTTAATTTGGTACGTGCTTTCAACGACTTTCCGTGTAGCCGGCCTTCGGCCGGGCGGAAGAATTTTCAACTCCTTAGTATATAAAATCTCGGCTTCGCTTACAACAATGTTTTAGATTACTTACCTTTAGAATATTTAATTTGAAACGCGCTTTTGGCGGACGGAAGGACTTTAGACTCTATGTGATATGTAAAATTTTGAGCTGCGGTTTCCTTGACGTCTTAAATTTCCGGCGTTCGATATATGATCATTACGGTATTATATATTTATAAATTTTTGTTGTATCTATGATAATTATCTAAATTACCCTTGGAGAGCCATACTATAATTTTTGGCCGATGGAAAATATGCATTCATACTTTTATTGCAATTTAGTAAGAAACGAAGACTATTTATGCTTTTCTGTAAGTTTTTTTGCAATATAAAATTTAAATTACTATAATTTTCTAATTTTTTTGTGTTTTTTTAATTTTGGGCGATATTTCATATTTTTTGGGCGATTTTTTATTTTTTTTTTTTTGTGATTTTTTCATTTTTAAATTTTGGGCGATTTTTCATTTTGAAATTTTGGGCGATTATTCATTTTTTTTTTTGGCGATTTTTCATTTTGAAATTTTTTACAACCAACATGACCTGCATGATGCAGGAAGTGTTGAAAATGCAGTCTACATTATTGCAGGCTGCATTAAACAAACCATGAACTTAAAAATCTGTTTCTGGAACGCAAACGGCATCCGCCAACATAAAAACGAACTAGAATACTTCATGATGGATAAACAAATTGATGTTATGCTTATCTCTGAGACGCACTTGACTACTAGAAGTTTTTTTAAAATCAACGGATATACTCTCTACGACACAAAGGACCCCCAAGGTAGAGCTTGTGGTGGCTCGGGTATACTAATAAAATCGCTATTAAAACGCTACTTAATGAGTGATCATTGTGAAGACTATCTTCAAGCAACCAACATCTGCATTGAAGCTTTTCATCAAAACCTGGTGATTTCATCAATTTACTCTCCCAGGTACTCTACTACAGAAAATCAATATAGTAGATTTCTTAATTCACTTGGCCCACGCTTTTTGGCAGCCGGTGATTACAACACTAAGCACACGTTCTGGGGATCTCGCCTCATCAAGCCAAAGGGTCGCGTTTTCTTTGACACAATTTCAAAAATGCGGTGAAATGTTATATCAAGTGGGCAGCCAACTTACTGGCCAACAGAGCGCCGAAATATACCTGATGTTATTGATTTTGGAGTAGTAAAGGGTGTGCCCAGCGAAATGATCCAAGTTGAAGCATCTTTAGATTTGTCTTCAGATCACTCACCAACTATTGTCACTATATATTCACATACAACATATTCACCCACTTCTGATTTAACGATGACAACCACACGTATAAATTGGTTGAAATACAAAAAATATTTGAGTGCTCATTGCTCAGAAAATATTCCATTAAAAACGTCTGCTGACATAGATGACTCTAATAGAATGGTTGAGGCAAACCTTAAGCAAGCTGCTCTAAATGCTACTACTACAAATCTTCAGGTGACATATATTAACATTTTTTCAGCAGATGTAGAACGGCTTTTATCCAAAACAAGAAGAATTCGTAGAGAATGGCAAAGCTACAGATCCCCTCAGCTAAAATCTAGGCTGAAGGAATGTACTAAACAGCTGAAAACTCTACTAGAATATAAAAAAACCGCTTCTCTTCAAAACTTTCTGAATGGGCTCGACGCAACACCTCAAACAGACTATTCGCTATGGAGAGCAGCCGAGGCCTCAAAACACCAGTGATATATAACCATCCATTGCGAGCTTCGAATGGAGACTGGGCAAGAACTGACGCTGAAAAAGATACTCTGTTCGTAAACCACTTGCAGAAAGTACTTACTCCAAATACGTCTGATACTATAGTTGAGCTGCCACCAGTCCTCGCTATACCAGATGTTACTTTGAGGTTCAACATTCGTGAGATTGAACACTATATTGCGGGCTTAAGCTCGAAAAAAGCCCCAGGCGCTGATAAAATAAGCAATAAAATACTCTTAGAGCTACCCTATACTGCAAAACGGATAATTCTATTTATTTTTAACAGTATTTTGCGCCTCAAATGCTATCCCGCAGAATGGAAGGTTTCGCTGATTACCATGATACCTAAACCAGCAAAGATCATACGAAGGTGGAGTCATATAGGCCTATAAGCCTGTTGTCTAACATGTCAAAACTATTTGAAAAGCTATTTATGAGTAAGCTAACACCCATACTGAATCGTACTGGATGCATTCCAGACCACTGATTCGGTTTTAGGAGACAACATAGTACGATTGAACAAACACATAGACTCGTGAACGTGGTTAGAAACCCCTTCGAAGAAAAGAAATGTTGTTCTGCGCTCTTCATCGACGTTTCTCAGGCATTTGATAAAGTGTGGCACGAAGGTTTAATACATAAACTAAAGCAAAACCTACCCGAGAACATCCTTAAACTTTTAGAAAGCTACTTAACTGAGCGAAAATTTGTTGTTAAAGAAGGTAATTTTCAAAGCCCTCCGCAACCTATTGAAGCCGGTGTTCCTTAAGGCAGCATCCTCGGTCCTGTAATATATCTGATATATGCATCTGACTTGCCGGTAAGCAGTAACATACACATATCAACATTCGCTGATGATACAGCTTTTCTAAGTGTTCACAAAAGCCATCAAGAAGCCACCCGCAATTTGCTAGAAACAATGGCTAAAACAATGGCGGATAAAACTTAACGAACAAAAATGTTTACACATTACTTTTACATTGTGCAAAGAAACCTGCCCACCTATACAAATAAATAACCAAACTATACCTCAACACACTGAAGTAAAATATCTCGGTGTTCATCTTGATCGTCGTCTAACATGGAAGGCACACATAAATGCAAAGGTGACCCAAATGAAATTAAAAGCAGCTCAAATTAATTGGCTCATTGGAAGGAACTCTACTCTAAGCCTAGATTGTAAACTTCTTCTATACAATTCCATTCTAAAACCAATATGGTCTTACGGAATCCAGTTATGGGGCCTCGGCATCAAATGTAGAAAAAATTCAAAGGCAACAAAATAAAATACTCCGTACGATTACAGCAGCCCCATGGTATGTCAGAAACAAGTGAATTCATAAAGACCTAGATGTGCCGCCGGTTAAGACAGTGTTTTCTAAACACGTGACAAGCTAAATAAAAAGACTTGAGTTGCACCCAAATCCTCTAGCCCGAAATATCATTAGCTTTAGAGGTCACACTCGGCTGAGAAGGAGGGACACTCTTGCTCTCAGCCGAACATGAGAGACGTAGACAACCAAACAACCAACCGCTGAAACAAATATTTTTGTCTGGCACTGGCTGGACTTAAAAATTAAAATTTTAGAGTTAAGATTTGATTACTTATTATTAGTTCAATTTTATTGAAGATACAATAAATAAATATAACCGAAAAAAAAAACAAATACAAAATGTATATTTTGAAATTTTTTTTAATAAAACACAAAATACTTTTGCGTCAAGGTATTTCAAATAAGTTACAAATCCGTTAATAACAATTGACATGTTTATGTATTTTTACTTATTAAATATTTCAATAAAAAGTATATTGCATATTTTAACGCTTATTTGCTTTACGATTTAGGCCTAAATTCGCAGTCATTAATTAAACTAATGATAATAGTTTAGCCAACGATATGTTATTCACACTTCTTTGTTTGCCATTAGTTAAACCCTCAATTGCCATTGGTTAGTTAGATGCTTTAAAACATGGCAGAATAAGTATACAGGTGGCAGCACAACGTCACCTGATTATTTCTTGCTCTGGTAGTTTTGTACATAAGCTACGTCCAGCATGTTTATTTTTTTTTTGACAAGCATTATCGAGTTTTTTCTTGTATTTGTTGAACCTGCATAATAACACCCTTTTTGCACTAGCAAAGCTTACTTTGCAAAGTTCTAATTTAGCCGGTAGAAAGACAGGGTGATGAAGTATGACTCTCTCTCTGTCTTTCTACCGGCTGAATTAAAACTTTGAAAAGTAAACTTTGCTAGTGCGGCAAGGGTGTTGCTACACCATGCTTTGAAAATTATTATAAGCATATAGGCATACTTTTAGGACCAAACAAATAATATTTGCTCCATTAGCTTTGTGCTCTAAAGAATTTTCAAATTGCCTTCTTAAGATGTGAAATATTCCTTATTTCTTTATTTTTGCTTGTTTACGTATAAACTTGATATTTCACTATATTTACCATTTTTTACTCATATTAAAATGTTTAGCTAAACAATACACTGTGAATATGATGTTTTAGTGAAACAATAGTTGTCATATTAGTATACTAATAATTAACTAATGACTGTAAATTTGGGTCTTAGCCTTTTAAAAACACCTATTTAATTTTTTTGAATTTGGAACGATTTTCCGTCATCCCACGTCAAATTTGGTTTGTAAACAGACCGGTTTCGACTATGTGCCATCTTCAGTGTTCTATTGAATACCTATTTAACTTGTTTCTTCCTCCAGCTGAAAACACTGAAAAATTATTAAAAATGTTCCACTGTGTATGATTAGTATAATCCTTGTAAAAAGAGTATATTTATTACTCATTCGCCTAAAAAACTTTTAATTGCTGTTATAAAATAAATGAGAGGCAAAACTATTCCCAAGCAGTTTCAGAAATTTGAGGCTTGTGATATTTTAATGCACTATTAGGCAGTAACTACATGCATAAAGCTTATGCATCAATTTTTTTTTAATTTGGAAAATGAATTACACACAAACAAAGTTTCATCTATGGTGAAAACAACTATTTTATTAATATGCAAACATAAGTGTTTGTATGCATATGCTGTATACAGTCCTAGTCATATATATTTACACTAGGGATGTAACGATACGCCGTTTTGCCGATCCGATACCGTTTCCGATACTTAAAAATAAATATCGCCGATACCGATACGAATATTGAAATTGAGTTCAAGTTTAGATTAACAAAACTCAAGAAGGGAAATTTTTTTATTATACAAAATTACAGTGTAAGAGATTATTAATATTTAAAATTGATAAGTAATTTTTAAGGAACTACGTTTTCATTGCTTCCAAAGAATCTATATTAAAAATATGGAAATAATTAGTAGAAAAACAAGTACAATTTTGTAATTCATTTATAATTTTAAAAAATACTCGCCATGCTTTTTATCAACTAATATTCTTCTAAATAACTTAATAGCTTAATTATTAAAAATCTTCTAAAAGTTTATATTTATTCTCTTAAATTTACATGAAAACACAGTTTTGTGTTTAAATTCGCATAAAAAGGAACAAGTTCTGAAAATGGGAAAATTTTCATCCTTTTTTTGAGGAATCATTATAGAACACCGAAAAAGAAATTTGTTATCGCTTCAAATTCGGTGATTGGTAATCGAAAAAGAGAACTTCATGCAATGACAAGCAAAGATGAAACTAATTAGAAATTATCCAAATTTGCAATATTTCCGCATCGCGAATTCTACATTTTCATGACTTCTTTGGAGTGTCTTTTTTTGCTGGGAATAAGATTTAAAAAACAACGAATTGAATTTGAGTTCATGGTAAAATTAACAATAAATAAATTATTGTTTTTGCAAAATAACAGCGTAAAATATTATTAATTTTTAAAGATATTTATAAGATTTAAAAAATAACGAAATGAATTTAGTTCTTGGTAAAATTAACAAAAAATAAATAATTTGTTTAAAAAAACTGAAAATTTTTTTAAAGTATCGTCGTATCGACAGTAAAATATCGCCGATACCGATGTATCGGAAAATCTTAAGTATCGCCGATATATCGGTATCGGTATCGGTATTCGTTACATCCCTAATTTACACATCTAAAAATTTGAAATAAATAAAAATTTGCCGGCTTCATGAAAAAGTTTGCAACAGAGATCCTTCCGTATTGCAAACCTTAATCTGTTGGCTAAATTTTTTTAAATAAATTTGCTAGTTCTTGACTAATACCACGAATGCACTTTATAATTGTTCAATTCACAACCAGTTGTATGTGGTGTAGATCGTAAAAATGTTCTTGGTAACTTCCCCATAAACATGTTTCTAAGCAAATGTTTATTTGGAAATTACCAACAACATATACACGATCTACGACACATAAAACAGGTTGTGAATTGGCCAAATAAGTTTTAGAAATTATTTACACAAATTTATTTTCTTTCAAAAGTATTTACACATTACTAAAACTAGTACAAAGCGCAAACAAAAATAACATTTTCACAAGCACCCGTAACATTACTATCATAGCTTATTAAACTTGCATCTTAGCTGGAAGAGATACAATCAAATTGCGTAAAAACTCGATTTCTATGCCGTTCCACAAATTTTCAGCAATTTTGCAAACTTTTCTGTCATTTTTTAAATGGACAGACATTTGTTATAATGTTAAGATTCTGTCTCTGGCATTGTGATGAAAGAAGAACTTCCCCAACGGCATTTAAAAGCGTTTTTGGTAACCATGATTCATTGCAAAGAGCATTATAGTGCTGCAGAATCCAATTCTTACTAGGAAGAAATCTAAGGTCTGATGTAAAATCATGATCATTTAGAATGTGTAGGAATCTTAGCTAACCTAGAATGTCTATTGTTGAGACAAATCCCAAAACAACGCCAAGCCATCAATAACATTATGGTTCTATAACAAAAAATATGGTTCTCGTCTGTACTATTTTAAAGCAGTTTGTTTGCGATCAAGCTATGGTTACATAGGAGACATGGCTCTTTGCTTCTAAAAAGTTTTTGTTCTATCCTTTGGCTGAATGATTTTTTTATTAGTTTTTAGTTTTACTTGAGAGCTGTTGGTATGTTTTTTTGTGTTACTTGAAAAAATAAAAAAATAAGAAAAAATAAATTAAAAATAACAAAAACGAATAAAAGCTAGCAAATGATGTTCGGCCATGTTCTGAAAACCATTTCTTTTTGATATTGCAAAACTATATATATATATATATATATATATATATATATATATATATATATATATATATATATATATATATATATATTTATATATATATATATATATATATATATATATATATATATATATATATATATATATATATATATATATATATATATATATATATATATATATATATATATATATATATATATATATATATATATATATATATATATATATATATATATATATATATATATATATATATTAGTTATATATATATATTAGTTACATTGGTAAACAAAAAAACACTAAATGTACGTTTAGATTGAGAAGCAGCCATATAAAAAAAGCTGATTGATGTGCTGTTTCGGCAATGCAAATAAGCGACTTGGGTAAACAAAGTTAATGGAAATCGCTCAAAGATTTAGTGCTTTTCATAGAAACATTATTAAATATATATAGCGTTGATAAGTTTATTTATATTTTAAAACTAAATAATAGCACATACCCGCCACTTAGTCCGATTTTCAAAGTCCTATATCGTTAAGGAGACTAAACATCTTTTTTTCTGATACACGTATAATATCAAATGCAATAAAAATCGGAGTTAAAATTTTTTATCAAGTCCGCTACATATTTTATAATGCCCCATATGTATGTATGCAACAGTTCCTTTTGTACCGTACGATTCCGTTTTAGCCACAATTGTGCTGCATACTTTTCGATGAAAGACGTAAAATTTTCAATACTTTAGAAAGCAACAAAAATATCTACAAATGACAAATTACACATGTTTAGAAATTTCTATAAACTTTTTCGTTCGATAGAAATGAAACTTGTTTCTTTAGTTATTTGGCTGAAGGCAAATCTGCACTCTATTTTTTCATCACCTCTTGTTTTCGCTATATAGCGTTATGTAAAAAATAAAAGCACTTTCACGACATATAGTAGTATAAGTTCAGAAGGGGTTTCCCTATGTAGTAAAGAAAAAAACCGAAATTCGACAACAAAATAATATTGAAGCAGTGCAAATATTGTTTCTAAATTTGCTCAGTACTTTCAAAGGTATCATAAAAGTTCAACCCAAAAATATTAAAATTTTATAAAAATTTTGAATATTTTGTTTTTAAGAATGTATAAAAAACTAAAATACAACAACGAGCTTGATTTTGATTTAGTAGCTTATAGCCCAAAGTATTCCAAAGGAATTGAGACTTTGTTTTTATTGAAATGCATGCACTTCTTTTGATTTTATTCTCAATTCAGTGCGAGACCTGAATTGATAAAAATTAAATTTTCATGCAACAGCAATTTCTGACTTTGTGTTAGCTACTGTTGTTATTATTGGATTTTAGCAACAAATTACAAAGATTTATTATTTTTAGTAGTTACACATATGTTATAACATGCATGTAACTACTAACAATAATAAATCTTTGTAATTTGTTGCTAGACGAAAAATTGAGAAAAAAGATGAAATAGATTGGTTTTATTTGCGTCTTATAAATTAAAGAAACTGACCATAAATAGCCTGAATTAAAAACAACGATATTAACAAACGAAATTGGTCGCAAATATAAACAAAATAAAATTTTATCAGTTCAGTTATCTCACTAAATTGTTAATAAAATCAAAAGTTGTACGCAAATCGCTCAATTCACTTTTAAAAAATAATTTTTTTGCCTAAAATTTTACGATATAGTTTGGCGATATCGTACAGATTTAAAAATAATGTTTGTACGGCTTAAATATTATTTTGCTGTCGAGTTTTGAATTTTTAAATAGAGCATGTCCTTCTTAAGTCATGATAATTAATATATGTCCTGCAAGTTCCTCCATTTTTGACATAACGGTATATGTCGAAAGCTAGAGCTGATATATAAACTCTTATTATCGGCCATGTCACAAAGTTTAATTCCGTTCGGAAACGGAATTCAATCCACCATAATATGTCAAGCCCTAGCTGCAGCTTACCGCAGCATAGTAGCGCCGCACACAGTCTGGACACACCTGACAAATTTTCGTATTTTAGTTTTGTTTTTTGCTGCTACAAAAATGGGCTAGGCTAAATTCTGTTTCCGAACGGAATTGAACTCTGAGACATGGCCGCATATATTTAAAATCTCCATAACATATGTCGTCAGTAACGCTTAAAATTTTTCTGGACCGCGATGTACTGTAAACATGTGTTATTTATGTAAGTGTGTTTGCATGTGGAGTTTGTGGCAAACATGATTTGATTTCTAAAAATGTGAAATTCGTAGAACAAATTTGTATAGACCAAATAAAACAAGAAAAAGTTAAGAAATTCAATATGAGTACGTATACATTGAAAAGTATATTTGCTATACAGTTTTTGTAGCAGGTTAAACAATTTGTATATATATTTAAATCTGCCATTAAATTCCATTTATGAAAAGCATTTGTCATGCTTGTGAAAATATGTTTTATATGAAAATATAGAAAAGAAATAAATAAAATAAAGTGATATTTAAAAATGCTTGTTTGGTATTTATAAGTATTATAGGTATTTTATTATAGCCATAAAATCACGAGACAAAATTGAGCTTTAAGTATTAAGATATGGTGACAAATAAATTCACACAAAGGATAATAAATATAAAAATATAAAATTTAACCAAATAAGAAGATTAAAAAAAACAGCATTTTCGAAAAAAAAAATTTTTCAAACTTTTTGAATAAAAGCATTTAAAAGCCCAGTTATATGCAAAAAGCCCATTACCGGTTCCTTAAATATTTTTAAGTGTTGTTGAGAATATATTAACAAGAAAAAATATTAATCAGAAAATCTAAAAAACAACAAAAATATTGAAAAGAAATTTAAGAAAATTTAAAACTGTAAAATTGTTGGAGCGTTACATTCTAAATACGTATCGGGATGCCAGTATTTACCAAAAATCTTACTGCCAAGCTTTTGTACCTAGCAAAAAAATTAAATTGTGATTTTTGAAAGCGTGCGGCATAGATACTGCAGCTCTTTAATTAAAGGAGTACAAATAATTTCAAATATTGAATTAGCACTAGAACTAGAGAACTGGATATGTATAATTTCACGACATAACATACATACATATATTTAAAAACGAATGTGTATTTGTGACAGCCGCGAATCCAAAGATGGTGAAAAATTATATATTCCCTCACAAAACGAATAAAATATCCCTCATTTCTATTCTATTTCTGTCCGAGATTTTTTACGTTCATTACACTGTTTTACAAGCAAAATTTATACAGTTTCTAATGAATTTTTTTAGTGTACTAAACATGCGAAAAGTAAAAAATAATCATTTATTGCAAATTCTAGTTCTTATCATTTGATGGTCCGTCCTCCATATAATTTTTAGTCGAAACGAAATTAATTTTATTTTAAAGCATTTACATGTTTTCATTCTTATTATGACGAGCAACTGAAATAAAATAAGACTTTAAGCAGTAAACCATGCTAAATGTATATATTATTGCCGATTGCCGAAAGTATCATTCAAACAAAAAATACTATTTTTGCGCGTGACTTTTGTAGTCTTTAGAAAAATATTTCAATTTTCCCGAAACATGTCAAAAGCATCCCGCCATTTCGATTATTATGTTTTCTTTTCCTTTGAAATTCTTTTTTTTTTGCAAGCAAACTGTTAACCTTTTTCTGGTGTATTTTTTTCATTTTGTCAAGTTTTCATTTTTTATACAAACAATTTTTTTTCTGTTTTCTTTTTCATCGTTCTTTCGTGTATAGTTTTTGTTATTAAGCTCATAAGAATTATATAAAATTTATATTTTAAAGCACTATACCGAAGCGTACATTTTTATACTTATAAAAATTAGTAATAATATCATTGGTAATCGTGAAAGAAATATCGTCACCTTAACGTGTAAACGTGATAAGTCCACTTTTTTCCAAAATGCATGTTTTAATGCAGTATGATAATACAACTCAAAATACATCATTTACAGAAAAAAAGTTACCATTATGTCATTTGTACTACTGTTATGCCGTGACATGCAAATGTTCTATGTCCACAAAACAGCAAACAAACAAAAAAAATTTCTTAGTTCAGGTAAAATCTAAAAATTATTATTTTTAATTATCTTGTGCGTTAGATGGAAAAACTATTTGGATTCCTTTCATTTAAACAAGGTGACCAAGGTGCCAAAGCATCAGTTAAGTTTTTTCATGGTCGATTTGTTGGTATACCTTAACCGCGAATTGGTAACACAAATTAGATATTATATATATTCCAGCTTAGGCGTAATATTTGCATACATTTTTTTAACAATTTACAATTTTGTTGCGTAACTAATAGCGAAACAATTGTGACAATCCATTGTTATTTCGATGCCATATCTTGAAAATACTGTACCAAGTTTAAAAAAATTGGAAAAAATTTATTTTCGAATCAGTATACCTCAAAATGAGTGGTTAATCAAACATAGTTTTGTTAAGAGCGTTATGAGGGCTTTAAGGACTTACATACAAAATTTTTGGAATCGAGCGAGAAATAAAAGATTACAAACGTTTAAAAATTTTAGATGTCCAAAGTGACCTTCTTTGAGACTCCATAGCTCCGCTCCGGTGCCATACTAAATCCGATCGGTTTCGAAATGGTTTATCTATTTGTTTTTTGACTAATTTTTCGACCTTTCTTGATGTTGAAGTGTTTTAAAAAATGAGCTTAAGGACACTTTTTTTATAAAAAACGTTATAAAACCTTTATTCGATATTTCGCTACTCCTTTGTGTAGCTTCTTCAGGATAATCAATTAGTAACAATTAGTAATAAGATTTAAAACAACAATGTAACAGTAACAGTTTCGATAAGTTATATATATATATATATATATATATATATATATATATATATATATATATATATATATATATATATATATATATATATATATATATATATATATATATATATATATATATATATATATATATATATATATATATATATATATATATATATATATATATATATATATATATATATATATATATATATATATATATATATATATATAAATATTTTAAATTGATTTTTCTATTTCCTGTTTTTGTATGAAAAAATTATTTTGATTTGTAAATAAAAAATATTTCGAACTTAATTTTCCCTTCCACCTTAGTTTGAAAAATAAAGTAAATTCAAAAAATGGGTTCAAATATTAAATAATGAGGAAATGAAAAAACTTTTAGAATAGTTGAAGACACTTACAATTATTATATTGATATGAGCTATAATATTTAAATTCATATCTAACATTGAGTCGTTCTATAATCTATTTACTGCTTTAGCTCTGTGTATTAAATGTCTATAACTCTGTGCTACACTATCAGCATCTGCTCTAAAGTTAATTCTAACATCTGGTGATACATGAATTATATGTAACATTTCCAACATATAACGACGTTTATACCTATTTTCTGTGTTCAAAATGGATGTTGCCTCAAAGTCTGGATAATGATTAGAATCACGACAATGTAATGATAATGCTGTTGTTTGTGATGATGTATAGTTTCTGTATTTCAGGTTGGATTTATGGCCAGCTAATCTAGTTTTAAGTTTATTTTGTGTTGTACCTACATATACCTTATTACAATTCTCATTATCATTTCCCTTGCATGGTATTCTGTAAACAACATTTGACCTATCCAATTTATGTATTGTATCCTTTGTTTTACTGAATAATCTACCTAACGTATTGTAAGTCTTACGTGCTATTCTATATTTGTTTATATCGAAAAAATTGGATTTTGACAATCGTTCTGAAATTACTGGAATATATGTTAAAGCTTTGTAAATCTTTGGTGCTGTGATATCGTTTATATTATTCCTATTCAGATTTTTGCATTTTCTTATTAGATCACATGGCAATCCAATTGGAAAATCAAATACAAATTATTTAGGAAATTATTGTCATTTCTTTTTATTATGATAATATGGTATGGTTCAATTATGGTATGGAACAAAATATCGGCCAAATGGCCGCCGTGACCTCGGCGGCACACCTCCATCTGATGGCATAATTGAGGTTCTATGCCGTTAATGTGCCGAATTATCTCATCCTTTAGCTCTTGTATTGTTGCTGGCTTATCGACGCACACCTTTTCTTTCAAATAACCCCAAAGAAAGAAGTCCAACAGTGTCAAATCACATGATATTGGCGGCCAATTGACATCGCCACCACGTGAGGTAACACGGCCATTGAATTTGTCGCGCAAAAGAGCCATTGTTTCGTTGGCTGTGCGGCAAGTGGCACCGTCCTGTTGAAACGACATATCGTCCACATCCATATCTTCCAATTCGGGCCATAAAAAGTTCGTTATCATCTCACGATAGCGAACACCATTCACAGTAAGTGCCTGACTGGAAAAAATACGGCCCGATGATGCCGCCAGCCCATAAGCCGCATCAAACAGTCACTCTTTGTAAGTGCATTGGTTTTTCGACAATCACTCTTGGATTATCTTTCGCCCAAATGCGGCAATTCTGCTTATTGACGAATCCACTGAGGTGAAAATGTGCCTCATCACTGAAGATGATTTTCTTCGAAAATCGATCATCCACTGTTGCCATTTCTTACCACCATTCTGACCATTGACGACGTTTGGAATGGTCAAGAGGCTTTAGTTCTTCAGTCAATTACACCTTGAATAATGTTCATCAACGACGAGCGTGAGAGGTGCAATTTTTGGGCATGACGACGAGTTGAGGTGGACGACTTTTCAGCCACACTATCGCGAACAGCAGCAATATTTTCTGCAGTACGAATTGTACGAGCATGCGCTGATGTTTTCACATCTCCTACAGACCCGGTTTGCTCAAATTTTTGCACGATTTTTCCGATTGTATGCACATTTGGACGATTGAATTGACCGAAAAAATCACCAAGTGCACGAAATGCATTTTGCGTAGAACGCCCATTTTAATAATAAGCCTGAGTAACTTTAACGTGTTGCTTGATTGTGTATCTTTCCAATGTTCAAATTGAATTAGTCTGACATTGAGAAATGACAAATGAAATGCAGAAAAAACTTGACGTTTAGGTTTGGTTCATATTCAACATCTGCCCTTAAAATTTAACCACCCTTTATATGTGGCTGTATTTATGGTCAGTGAATAAAAATGACAATAGTTTGTAGTTTTCGATTTTTTATATACATTTTTTAAAAAATAAAAATATTGAATTTTTCATAAGAAAATAATTTTTTTATTATTACGGTCTGAAATCATTAAGTATATAAAAAATTATATTCAGCGATATTAATTTGATATTTCTAACATGAAATCAGTAAAGGAGTCCTTTAAAAAATCCCAGATTTTAGAAAAAAAAATTATTTTAAAAAAATGTATCCATAGAAATTGAAATTTCGACTGTTTTTGTAATTAGGGGATTATAACACTTCAAAAAACTAAAATGTTACTCGTTATCCCACGTCAAATTTGGTTTGAAAACAGACCGGTTTCGGCTATGTGCCATCTTCAGTGTTCTATTGAATAGAACACTGAAGATGGCACATAGCCGAAACCGGTCTGTTTTCAAACCAAATTTGACGTGGGATGACGGAAAATCGTTCCAAATTCAAAAAAACCCCGTCGGAAGAAAAACACAACACTCAAAATGTTACTCCTTGGCATTTTTCTTGTTGCATTGTAATTAACTGTAATTTAAAAGCACTCCTGAATTGTTTTTCCAGAAGGTAATATGAAAATGTCTTATTTAGAACGCCAACAGGATTAATATTACCAAAAATAATTAGGTATTTAAATATTAAACCTATTACCAAAAATATATGCATATGAATGTATCGTCCGCAACACAGGATTTACCCACTGGGCTTAAATCAAATTTATTTACTTAGCTTAGTCAAAATCCTTAAGAAGAAGTTTTCATAAAATATTTCTATACCGTATAAGTTTGCAGATAAAGATTTTCCTCCCTTTATATACTTCAAAGTCATTTCTTTCCCTAAATAACCTAGCAAAGCAACTTACATTGTGCCCGTGGATAATTTAACAAACTCCAGTTCTAATAACATAAGCTAAATTTTAAACAAATGAATTGAAAAACCATCACAATACCACAAACACGTATACATACGAGCAATCAAATTAGAAAACATTGCATAGTAAATGCCTATTTCATTCTATATCCACATGCTAAAAGATGCAACGAATGTACTAAACGGATTTTAAACGAACTAAGACAAAGCGAGCCACAAATTCTCTGAATTGAAATTTGAATATGCCATGCTTGTGCTTTAACAGAATTTGACGCGTAAGAAAAATAAAGCTGACGGATCACACACATACGATGTATGCCAACAAAAGTCTTTGAAGTGCCTAGAAAATTGGATAATTTGCCAACATTACATGAGTATGATAAAAAGCTCTGTAGCAGTGTCAGAATTGTAGGTATAGCAGCGAGAACAATATGAAATGCAATTAGCTGAAAAAGGCAACGAAATTGTAGTCATTAAACATTTTATACATTGTGAAAGTATTGAATGAGTTCTTGCGAATGATAATGACACCTATTCAGTTATAATTTACACAATAGGCAGCACACAAAATATACTTCGCTCTTTTATTGCAACGTAGTCATATCTCAAAAAACTAAAGTTTTTAATTTTCTTAAGCAAAAGTCGTCATTATATGTAAAAAAATTGTCAGAAACATATATTAATCTAAACCGAAGTTATAACTACTAAAATGGTAACCCCGACCATATACTTCCTAATATTTTTAAAATTTTTAATGCGTTTTGCCAAGTTTCATTTTCTTTTAGATATAACTACTTGTTTAAATATTGTTTGTAATAGCCAGCAAAACTTTATATTACAAGGTAATGCATTTTAGCATTAGTACAATCGGCATTACTTATGAAAAATATAAGAGTGGCATGGCAACAAAGTAGAACTTATTGTCACATACATATGTGTAATATTGCTTGTCTAGATATAACTCCCCCCTTTAAGGATCACTTTCCCATAGTTAATTAGATGACAAAATAAAAAATTTAAAATCTCAAATTTTTAGAGGAATATGTCAATCACCAGCCATTTTCGATGTATTTTGCTCGCTAACATCTGTTGATGATGAACGTACTTGCGGTTTGTAAATAGTTTCTAATATAAAAAAATAGATTGTTGAATGCATTGTATTAGACAACGATTTCATTCTGTAAAGTAGTTTGAATACATTCATTGTGGGATATCTATTATACTGCCATATACAGCTTACTTTTCAGTACATTAACAAGACTATGTACGCACAGTGGCTCCAATTTGAAAAAGGGTAATAAATATGTATCTTTGAAACTTGCGATCCAATTACAAAACGATGTATATAAAAATCATAGAGGAGGACCTAAGCTTTAAGAATGTTGAAACAAAGAACATCCACGATGAGGTACAGAGTGTCAAAGTTGCCAACCTCTGCATGAAAAACCTTGTTGGCCTTATAAATTTAATTTATATTATCAGATTTTAAAGATTTTATGATCTTGAGCAATTTAGTGATCTACCTATCTCAGTACCTGCATTATCATCCAAACGTTCTTATTTATAAGAAAAATGATAAAAAGGCCAAAATAGTGCAGTTTGGCCCTTTTAACGTAGCAATAGTTCTAGTAATTAAAAACTAAAAGGGCCAATCTGGCAGTTTGGCTCTATATGCTTCCATATTTTTACACAAATATGAATATATTTTTACACATATATAAAAAAATGACTTAGTGAAGCTTGTAGGTCTAGTTAAGTAGATCATTTTGCCACTTTAAAAAATTGCAATACGCCCTCAAAATCGGAAGTTATCGTTAAAAAACGATTTTTTGGGACTTCACGGACAAAAAAATTTGTTACTGCGTTCATTCTGCGCCGATTTTCAATTTTTAAACGTTGTCGAATAGAGGAGAACATAAGCTTTCCGTATATATTTACTTATATTTCATGGAAATATCATCAAAAGAAAAAATAAGTTTTTTATTGTATTAAAAGTTTTTTAAATTTTGCGTATTTTTTTCAACAATTTGCTTGAAAACCTACCGCAGGTTTTAGCGATTACAATAAGTCTGGAATTATTAAAATTAGTTTGGAATTGACAGTGCTAAAATTTTTTTAAATAAAATTTCAACATTATACATGCAACACAATGCCAGTGCTTTTTGGAACTGCTCACAAAATAAAGTGTAAAAAACGATTAACTGCTAAACTACTATTAGATTTATTTGAAATTTGGCATATCAATAAATGAGGGGCTATACTTGCACAATATAATTTGCAGAATAATTACTGACGACTCTACAGTGGGCTAAAACTAAACGTATCACATGTGGAAAGCTTTAAAAGTGTTGTAACTCTCGCAAATCTGAACCGATCTTAAAAGTTTTTATATACTTTATCTTTGGAAAAATAAGGATAATATAGTAAAACAATTATGTTCTAAAAGCGTGAAAAAATTTGTATTGAAATATCTCTTAAATAATAAAAGGTAGCAGAATATAACGCTCAAAGTTTTTCTTCGCATTTTCGAGCTGAGCATAAATATATCACTATCACTATTTTAAATTTTCACTTAAGTAAACATCCAAACTACATTGAGAAATAATTTATTTTTATGTTTGTTATTGGAAAATGTGGTTTCCAAAGCTTAATGTATTTTGGTCCAGTGTATGAAAGCCAAACCCTCGTTGCAGATAGGCCCAAGCAGATTGGCCCTTTTGATTTATCGTAGCAATGTAAACAAAAACAGATTGGCCCTCATAAACAAATGTTGATTGGCCCTTTTTACTCAACCGCCAACTGTATTACCAAAGCATTGTTATAAATAGTAATTAGTAGTGATATTCGTATTCGTATTCGCCAAATTCAAGCGAATATTTCACGAATATTTTGTGAATACGTTCCAAAAAATAATACATAAAAAATACTGAAAATTAAATAAAAAATATTAATTTTTACTAAAAAAAATAGTCTTGAACGCAAAACAATAATATTTTTTTAGTAAAGAAAAAAGAAACAAAATATATTTCACAACGACATGATATTTAAAAAGTAAAGTCCTGTAAAATTAATTTATTAATCATGCTAAAGTAATACTCAAAGCTCAGTAGAGGAATGTTGAACTTCAAAAATAAAAGTTTTGAAGTCTTTTCTTCATCAATCCTATTGCGCGGTGTGTAAATAAGCTCCGCACCATTAAACATTCGCTCGCTCGGAACACTCGCCGCTGGTGTCACTAAATATTGCCTAGGTATAGGTAAAAGAAGCTCGTATTTTCCCTTATTTACTTTTCACCAAAAGTTTAAAACAGTGGCATTCAGGTGCTAAGTTAATAATTTCAAATTCCGTCATCGGAATATCATAATAATGTTAAATACGAGTACCAATAGTATTGTGACAGTTTTTCTCAATTTATTGTTATTGACGCAAAGGGTAGATTTTTTTCATTTAGATTGAATATTCGTATTCATATTCGAATTCGGCGAATATTGTTTCAGATATTCGTATTCGCGAATATTCAAAATTTATATTCGTAACATCACTAGTAATTAGCAACAACAATGCTTTGCTAATTCCGCACATTTTTATTCCGTATGGAATACAGAGCACATCCGTATATTCGTCCAATGCTAGATGTAGCGTGCATACTTTAAGCGATATAAAATTTCAACTGCAGTCATTTTTGAGTTCTATTCTATTTAGTTCTAAACTTTTTTTTAAGAAGAACTTGAATAATTCAAGATCTATTTTTATCAAAATTTAGTCAGCTTCATTTCAATGTCTTGAATTATTTTTTTTCACGGCTACATGAATTGAAATAACTTTAAAAATGTCTTCTGCATACTGTCAAGAACTTTTTTATAAATCGTAAAATATTTTTTTTTTAAATTTTGGCTATGCTATTACCAGAGATATTTACGTAATCGAGAACAAAGTCGAATTTTTAAAATTCCAAGCCAAATATCTCTGACAATATTCCAGATATCTTAATAAAATAGAGTATATTTTCTTTCTATGCTTATAAGCTTTACAACAAGTTTAAATGGGATAAAATTTGGTAAAATTTATGAGGCTAACAAGGTTTTTCATGCCCGAGGTAGTCAATTTTGACACCCTGTGGCTCACCGTGTGTTTCAACACGGTTTTCCAAGTTTCAATGCTATTAAAGTTTACGTCCTCCTCTATGATTTTTCATTCATCGTTTTTTAATTGAGTCGCAAGCTTTAAAGATATAGATTTATATCCTTTTTCCAATTGGAACCACTGCGGCACGGCTGAAACACTTTCGTGTATGGTAATATGTGCGCTTTAAAAAATTTTGCAAATTTTAGGAAGATATATTAGTTATTTATTTTTTTTTTCATATGTAAGAGGAAAAAGTTTTACGGTTATATGCAAAAATAATTAAAGTTGCTTTGCCAAGCAATGTTGAGTAAAGTTATATTCTAAAAAAATAGTTATATCAAAATTTTAAAGTAGACACACAGACGTTTGTTAATAGTGCATCTACATCAGCAATTCTGAAACTGGTTTAAGGCTTTAGGCGAGTTTCCAAAGCTATACCATTTACATTGGCATTTTTGTCAATTATTATTAGGTTTATCGTTGACAATATTTTATAAGATTATGTCCTCTGGTTCCTATTAGGAACAAAGTGCAACAACGAACTCTCTCCACTCTGCTTGGTTTAATTCAATATGTTTTATTTCTCTTGAGCTTACACCACTTTGGTTGACTTCATTATCAAGTTGACGTCGCCAATTATGCGATGGGTAGCCCACTCTTCGTGTATTACCCTGGCGGCTCCTATCAATAGCTGCTTTAGTAGTGCCACCTGGAGGTTTTCGCAGCGTGTGATCAATACAGCGCCATTTGCGGAGAAGTATATCCGTGTGGATTGGTCGTTGATTGGTTTGATGCCAGAGTTGCGTGTTGGATATTATGCTTGGCCAAAATATTTTTAAGGTCCTTGGAAGGCAGTGGTTAACGAATACTTGAATGGCATTTATGTCGTGTGGTGTCATGTTCCAAGATTTGCAGGCATATAACAAAACCGATTTGATGCAAGAGTTGAATATGCTGATCTTAGTTCGTTTCGAAATAACAGAAGACTTCCATGCAAGTCATAGTATAACAAAGCCCTGGTTAACCTTTGAAATTCTTTGAAGTACATGGTCACTGCAACCACCCGTATGTGTTTAAATACTACCAAAATAAGAAAAGGATTTTAGTTCTTCTGGTTTAAGATCCTGTATTTTGAATTTGGTGTTATTTATAATGTTGTAGCTCACCACCTTGCTCTTCCGTGCGTTTATTTTCAGACTACCTTTGCAGCTTCGGTCTTGAGGGATTTGAGCTTAGCTGATGTATGACGGTAGCTATGCGACAAGATGCAAATATCGTCTGCGTATTCCAAGCTCTCGAGTTGTTCTTTGAGCCGCCATCTTATACCCCTGTTCGATTGAGCACCATTATCTACTACAACATCAAGAACGATGTTAAATAGAAGAGGGGATAGAATGCATCCCTGCTGGACACCAGTTATAACGTCAAAACTATTGCTCAGCGCATTATCGTGCAAAACTTGACACTTAACATCACTGTATAGACCTTGGATAAGCATAATAATTTTATGTGCAACACCTTTCCAAGCGAGAGCGGTCCAAATTGCATGGTGGTTCATGGTGTTGAAAGCTTTTTCGAAGTCTATAAAGACCATGTTGAGGGGAGATTGCCACTCTGCTGATTTCTCTGTAATTATGCGCAGGCTATTTATATGGTCGACGCTAGACTTTTGCCGATGGAAGCCAGCCTGCTCAGGTCTGAGATCTTTCAGTATAGCATCTGAAATTCTCCTGTTTATAATATGCGCTATTAACTTATTTACTGCGCTAAGAATTGTGATACCTCTCCAGTTCCTGCAAGCCTCCTTTTTTGGGAAGTTGGAGGGTAAGCCAGAACTTTTCAATGAGAGGTGGCAGGAAGTCCGCCGTTATTTCGCAGTCAGTTTTGAGCATTTCAGGAGCTATATTGTCAACACCAAGTGACTTGTTTGCCTTCATGGCATTAACAGCGTTTATGACTGCGGTGATATCGGTGCTCTGTATGGAGATATCTTGATGCATTGTATGAGCTGTATTTGTACAGAGATTTAACGTACTTCTCGGGAGGTTAGAGAGCATGCTGGATTAGTGCTGTCTCCATATTTCTAGCTGTTCATTCTTGTAAGTTGACAGTACACCCTCGTTATTCTTCAGCGATTTGGTAATAAAGAAGTTGTTTCTGGTGAGGTTTTTAGTTATGCCGAATAGATCTTTGGATCTGTGCTCCTCAGAGGCTTTTTGGTCGACACCAGTTAGTTGTTCATGTCAGGCTTGGGAAGTAATGATTACATTTTCGCTTCAATTACATACAAGTAATTTGTAATTGCACCAATTGTAATTAGACTACTACCAAACACAATTACTTCTGATTGTAATTGCTGTATCACCAATTACAGCTATAAATAATTGTAATTGTAGGAAGTCTATTACAAATTACTTGTAATTGTTAAGGCAATCACACATGATTGCTATTACAATTACAAGGAAAATTTAATTTAATTATAATATACTCAATTATATTTTCAAATTTTTGGAAGACTTTTATGTAGCCAATATGACGAAAAATTTCTACAGATTGTGAGAATAAGAAACAATCCCTGAATTTTTTTATATTCACAAGCTTGACGAGCAGCAAAAAATGGCAAAACATCACTTTTACTGTGAAAATACGCGAAAAATTGCCGAATCGCAAACAAGCCGTAAAATTTATTAAACATCGCTAAAATTGTAAGGAATTCCAATATCTCAGAAAAAATCGCGAAAATGATGAAAAGTCGCAAAAACTTAATATTAAAAATATAGAAAAGTCTGAGAGTGATTAAAAATTGGTAAAACTGTTATAAATACAAGAACTGGCTATAAAAAAGCATTTTTTTCGCGAAAATAGCGAAAATTCACGAAAAACAGCAAAATTGCAAACAAGCATTAAAATTGTTTAAAAATAGCTAAAATTGTAAGCAATGCAAAAAGCTCGGAAAAAATCGCGGAAATGAGGAAAATTCGCAAAAACTTGGTAAGATTAAAAGTATATCAATGTCTAATATTGATTAAAAAATTGGTAAAACTGTTAAAAAAGCCAAAAACTGAACAAATTACTTTTATCGCCAATATTGCGAATTTATGTCATTTTCGCGATTTTTTCCTAATTTTTTGCATTCCTTACAATTTTAACTATTTTTAAGCAATTTTAAGGCTTATTTGTAGTTTTGCAATTTTTCGCACATTTCCTCTATTTTCGCGATAAGTGATTTTTTATGCGGTTCTTAGCTTTATTACAGTTTTATCGATTTTTAATCACTATAAGACTTCTATTTTTTTAATATTAACAAGTTTTTAAGAATTATCGCAATTTTCGCGATTTTTTTCATAGTTTTTTGCATTCCGTACAATTTTAGCTATTTTTAATCAATTTTGACTCCTTGCAATTTTTAAATTTTTCGCGAATTTTCGCTATTTTCGCGATAATAGTGTTTTTATTAGTTCTTGGATTTTCTACAGTTTAACCGATTTTTAGTTCATATAAAACTTTACTGTTTCTTCGAAGTTAGCAAGTTCTTTCGAATTTTCGTCATTTATTTTTAAGCAATTTTAGGGCTATTTGCCATTATTAAATTTTTCACGAATTTTCGTGACAAATGTGTGTGCTGTTTAAAATTTTTCGCAAAATGTTTTAATTTTTGCGATGTAAGTAATTTTTCTACTTTTTATCCTCTTTTAGATATTTCCAGTTCATTTTAGAGATATTAAAAATGTTACATTTTCTGGAATGATTTTTGAATTTAATAAATAATACATTTTATTTGTAATAAAATACATTTATAGTAATTTTTATTGTAGTTATTACCACTTTATGAGCAATTACTATTTCTTTTGCCCAAATACATGTAATTGTAGTTGATAATCTTCAATTACAATTAAAATAATTTGTAATTGCTAGTATATCAACTACCCATTACATGTAATTGTAATTGTTCATGCCTCAATTACAATTACATGTAATTGTAATTGCTCTTCAGAGAATTACACATTACAAGTAATTGTAATTGCAGTATACCAATTACAAATTACATGTAATGTGTATTTGAACATGTAATTAATTACAAAATGTAATCATTACCTCCCAAGCCAAGTTCATGTCATGTTCTTTTATCATTTCTGGCACTCAGCTTCACTTGTTTGCCGTGTCGTGTGTAGGCTTCTTCCAACATTGTCTTGCTATATTTATATTGGCTTTTATTTGCTTTCTTTCCAGCTACTCTTTCTAAGAATTATCATTTTGGAGACATCGAAGTGCTACAAGTAGAAATAATTTTATTTGATTTTTAACGAAAACCATATCGTATTGATAACTTACATACTTACTTCCATGCAATTTATAGTTTGAAATTTAATCACTGACATGAATAAAGTATTGATTTGAAATTTCTACTACAATACATTAACACGCGTACGTTGAATTAAATGGCACATATATAAATTCTAGTTTGAATAACAAAAATAAAATGATAAAAATAAACAAAAAGAAGAATAAGTAATGTTTTCTAAAATATGGCGATGTACTCAACTCTCAAAAGCGAATGTGTAGAAGTCAATATGCTTAACTTCTTTAGCAGTTATTGCAGTAGTAGTACCCAGCAAACCAAAACATTCGAAAATAATATCGTATTTGAATGTTGCATACACATTTCTCGGACAAAACACTCGAGAATGGCTATCGAAGTCGGAAAGAGAAAGAGCTGTTGGTTGCTTCTTTAGTTGTCTTGCATCTCTCTTGTTCGTCTTAGAGCAAGAGTGTCTCTTCTTTTTAGCCGAGAGTGCCCTTTAAAATTAATGATGTTGCGGGCTAGAAGATTTGGATGCGATTCGAGCTTTTTTATATATACTGTCACATGGTTCGAAAACACATTCTTTACTGATGGAACATCTAGAATGCAGGAAAAAGTAATTTTTGTCTTTATGTTTTAATTTATCTATTTTAATGTAAATGGAACGTTTATTTACTTTAAATTTTAACTTACGCTGTAGTCAGTCAGATTCGAACACGGTACCTCCAGGCTGACAGATTACCACACATCCACTAGGCTATCGTGAAAAATGTTTGTCTATTCAATTATTGCGCACATAAATGTAAATTACACATTGGAGAAATTATCGAAAATAGTTCGATGCTGCAAACATTCACATTTTATGAAATTTGGGAATCGCGCTTATCGCGATATTATGGACAAAAGCTCGCTTAGCGAACACTCGATTTTTTTAGATCCACGAGCATTTATCGAAGAAATTTGTTTCGAAAATTCTTCGTTTTAGCGAACCTTCTTTTATTTCCAATCTCAGGTTTAGTGGGTATTTAAGTGTGTGAATGAATTCCAGTATATTGTTGCAAAAATTTTAAGGATTACAAAAAGATGCCAAAATGCATTTTAAACGAATGTAATGCGAAAAATTTAAGCACTTTTGCTTACATTGACGTATAAAATTAAAATATATGTTCGGTTTTTTGTTCATGTAAATATTTAATCTTCAATTTTGTATTGATGGGTAGAAAAAGACCGCTAATGCGGAAAATGGTTCTTACGAATACATATCGCTCATTTGCTGCAACGACTTCATAGCTCAAAAAATAAATAGTTTTATAGAAAACGAGTTTAAAGTTTTCAATTTACACACAACTTAATGGAAAAAGGAAATATTATGCCTCTCAAAAAATGAGTATACAAGATATTTGTATGAAATTTCTACAAAATTTCAACAACGATACGCCGAATAATTCTGCATTATTAGCTCAAAAATCACGTTTTATATTTTATGATGTTGTTGCATCCAATGAGCGATATGTGAAAAGTTATAAGTTTAAATTGAAACAAGTCTCCAGAGAGAAACCTACTCATGCAGTATATTATTTTGGAAGTAGAAAAGAATGGTTTAGGAACGAAGTAAGATTTTATTATATTGAAAGTGACCTGCAGTGAGACTCTGTAACTTTTAACAATAACAACAGTTGTTATATTGTCAACTTCTTAAGTTGGTTGCACTAACGATTTTACGATTCTGTGACTTCTTGTTAACAACATTGTTTAAATCGGATATCATGTGGCATCTCTGTTAAAATAAGCGAAAAGCGCAAAGAAGAATATAACAAAAACAAATAAATTTGTAATTGTCAAACAGTATACAGACATGTTCTTTTCATTAATTACGTTGTTTGTGTAAAATAATTGTTAAACTAAATGTTTAAGTAATACAAGTATTGTTATTTAAATATAAATGGTTTATATATTTGTATATTTTTGTAGAAAATTAACTTTAATTGTTGGCATAAAGTACGTGCTACGGCTGAACAGCTGACTTGTTGCCTATTCGGTAACAATAGAAAAATTCTTGTCGTTAGTTAAACAACAGCAAATATTGCTAAAATTTTACAGAGTAGCAAAATCGACAATTTGCTTGTTAAATTTTTTAACAATGACCACTATCGTTAAAATTGAATAGAAAATCACACTACTGACAGGCCATCGATTGAGAATTACTTGACATACGAACTGTGATCTACAGTTCATGTAACTGCAAACAGATGAGCTATCAACGAAGAAAATACCATCCCTAAGAACATGAGAATATTGGCCAAAAGTTCCTCAATTTTATTATAACAAAGTCTATTGTAATAATACAACAGTGGAACATACGTGCGTTACTACAGTTTGAAACCCTATTGTCACGGATGAGCATTTTCTGACAAAACGACATAATTTAAACATGAAAACTACTTGATATATACACATACAATTTAAAATAAAATTAATACTCTGAAGCTTTAAACTCAACACATCTTAAACCTGTCCTCTTTTTAGCATACATAACTTTATCATTTAGTCATATATACATGGTTCATTCTCATTTCAAATGCTCTTTTCGTGTCCGTTGAAAGTATATTAAAATATTTGATAAAATAAACGCATACATTTTAAAATTAAAACTGCTTTAGTATGATTTAATATATTATAATTAAATGTACATAAGTTTTTTTTTGTATAATACTGTCTAATATGTGTTGAGAAATCTATTATGTGTTCAGAAACAATAATACTGTTTTTCATCTCTTCATATAAAATGGCGTGTCCTATGAATTTTTCTACAAACAAGATTAAATTTAAAATGGTTTTAGAATATTTGCATATACTTCTCTTATCCATTCATAAACTTTTTGAAGAACATTAGAAATTACATATACACGCATATTTTTTTAATTGTTGTTGTCCGCCGTCGGGTGTATTGAGCGTTACGCTTTTTTAGTACGCTTCATTACTCAGTTTAATTATTGAAATCTACGAACACGGAAATTTGCCAGACCTAGTTCCGGCCACACAGTGTGTATATTTACACGAAACCATTCCAGCAATTTTTACCCTCCTCATAACTTTGCTCCATAGAAGGTCTCCCTACAGAGGTTACCTCACAGGTGAAATTTGAAAGTTCTACCATAAAAGCTTTTCGAGATATAAAGTTGTAAAAAGTGCATATTTTAGTACATATTCACTGAATGACTCACTAACTCATCAATATTATTGGGCACTTCCACTATAGCTAGAAAGCTGAATTTAGGTCTTGGTGAGCAATTAACTAGTAAAATCTGAAGACGGGTACTTTTCACTTGGAGAGGAGTAGGGTGCCCCTTCTCTGTATGGGGCACTTCCAGTATAGCTAGAAAACTGAAATTTGGTACACAGGTAGGTCCTGATGAGCAACTAACGAAAAAAATTTTAAAACGGGCACTTTTCATCTGGGTGGGACTAGGGTGCCCCTTCTCTCTATAGGGCACTTCCAGTATCTAGAAAGCTAGAAAGCTAAAATTTGGTACACAGGTAGGTATAAGGTAAGGCCAAGTTCCTATCCAAAAATTTCGCCCTTAAGAAGTACTGAGATCAAAATAAGGACCTAGAACTGAGAAGGTATTATACCTATCAAGAACTTGGTTCTTATTTTGATCTCTGTACTTTTACGGCCGATATTTTTTGATAGGGACTTGGCCTTAT
This sequence comes from Panzeria rudis, assembly GCA_956483635.1. Lineage (NCBI taxonomy): Eukaryota > Metazoa > Arthropoda > Insecta > Diptera > Tachinidae > Panzeria > Panzeria rudis. Next base: position 93,701,406 of record OY101450.1, on the reverse strand, counting down.
TTTCGCAATTTATGTTTTTGTGTGGATTGCATTAACAACATACACTAAAATAAGTGCGCAGGTTTGTATTTCTAAATATTTAAAAGTTTCATGAACTTTATTAAATTGTATTATATTGCAAAACTTTTAATCAATTAACAATGCTATGTATTCAAAAAAAATGTATTGTGTGTTATTCATATTTTTTTAATTTAATGGAAATTTGTTAGTGAACAACTAAGGAGTTTATTTTAAAACACAACGAAAGTTGTACATCTGAATTGTGTTAAATTTAAAATACAGTGTGTGTTCTGAAAAATATGGAATTCGTATAAAATAGTATTGAGCGTTACGTAAAAACATTTTTTTAATATTATTTATCTAAAAATTTAAGGACTTTTTTATTTTTCTTGCAAAAATGTTGCTTCTATCGCACTGTGGGTTGTTATAGTTTTGAATAATGCATCAGGTAGTTTTTTTTGTACTTATAATTATTTTAAACTGAAAATAAATGTTTGTAAAGAACTGTTTTGAAAGAGAAAAATGTTTTATTTTTCAAGAGGTCACTGCTTTTAATTACATCCTGCGATTATTATATTTTTTTATTTTTATAGAGTATATGTTTATAGTGCTTTTAAAACTTATATTAATTTTTAGTGCTGTATTTTTTCGCAAAAGACATTCGCAGAACAACCGCGAAAGTAAAAGTAACTCTCAATACACAAAAATGTAGAAAAATCTAGATATATAATTTTATTTCAGGATCTATGGAATGAGGCGAAAACTATAATAAGAATTGTACCTCTTCATATATACTAACACATTAGTTACATTGGTAAACAAAAAAACACAAAATGTACTCTTAGACTTAGAATCAGCCACATATATATCTGTGTATACTACTCACTTAAATTTTTTATATGAAAACATTTTTCAATAGATGTAAAGTAGTTTAACACTCAAGCAAACAATAGAATATATGTACGTTATATACAAACACATTTATGATTAAAATGTAGACGTTGAAGTTTTGCTTTGAATACAAATTTTGGATAGGAACTTGATAATATGATTTTGATGATGATTGATTAAAGATTGAATAAATAGTATAAAAAATAGCTTTAACATAAAAATTATAGTAAAACGAAAAAATGCATTAAAAGAAACGTAAGCTGGCGGATGAAATATTTAAAATAAGAAACCTGATTACACGCTGTAGCAGTAAAAATGTTCCTGAAACATTACTTACTTGGGCTTATAGGCAGTAATGCCAATTTAATCATTTTCTGGCTAAATCTAGCCATTTTTCATCCAGTTTAGTAAGAAGAAAAGTTAATTTAGCTAGTAGCTATTTTTTTAGCCACTTTTATTTTAATTTAGCCATTTTTTAGCCATTTTTTTCATACATGACATTTCTTAACGATTTTTCATAAAAAATGTAAGCTCGCAACAAAGAAACACTTATTTACTACTAAAAAAATACAATAGAGTAATATCCCTACAGTAGATGGAACTGGCACAAAACAAGTCACTTGACCGGTCCCCAGGTGGAAGGGACCAGTCCGAGTTCTAACATTTATTTAATATTTATTTATTTAACATTTATTTAATATTTAATTTAAAAAACACCTTTTATTTAATTTAAAAATAAAAGTTTTACAAGGATTTTTTTGTCGTACGAGGTATATGACATCAGTATATATTTTACCGATCAGCAATATCCGCTTACGTAACATACTCGTTCTTACATGAAGATTAAATTAAAAAAATGTAAACATACCAAATAATGCTCTGTCAGACATTTTGCATATAATTTTTTAAAAAAATTGTTAAAAATTAAAACTTTTAAATCAATCACCAAGATGTAGAATTCTCCTCAATGGTATATCTCGACTTAGTGACTAATTTTTTTTTTAATTTTCAATATTCATAGTTTGAAATAAAGACTAAAGTCTACTTAAACAACAATTTTTTTTTAAATTCAAATTTGGAATAAGAATTTAACTTCAAATAATATTTTCGTAAAGTGATTTTTAGTTTGAAAAAAGAACTCAACTAAATTTATACCTATCGATGTTGTAATTCGGAATAACGATGTAACTCAACTTAGGAAAATAAAGTGTTTACTTTCTATTGCGGAATAACGACATAAGTTTGATTTAGGCAATAATAAAAACTGTATGTTTCTAATTATCATATCTTAAATTGATTTAGGCCATTATTCCAATTAAGAATGTAGAATTATGAAACACTTAATTTGAATTAGGAAACTAACGTCGGTGAATTATGAATTAAGCTGTTAATCCAAAACAATAATTTAAATAAATTACTTAAGCTATTAGGCCTTTTATGGATAGATGTTCTATCAAAAAAGAAACAATTACCAAAAATTTATAGCAAGTAGATTCATACATGCCGAACACGATAACACCAATAACTCAGTTTTGTCGTAACTCGACTTAGACAGTTAAGGCTTATGACCACAGATATATCTAAAAGATTTTACTTTGACTTCGTGAATATACTATTAAGCAAATTGAAGTTTTTATTATTTTTTTTCTGTGTCTTAAAATTTTGTGAATTTTTGTGCTATATTTTGCACAAAAATATACACATTTTCTAGTTTGCCTTAAAAGTGTATCTTATAGCAGTTTCAAATAGCCCTAAAATATTAAAATCGGTGGGGAATTGACAAATTTACAAAATTTGTAAACAAAATTTCAATGTAAAATATACATGTACCTAGGGTTTGGGATTTCCTCGACCTTTGCACTTCCCGGGTAACGGGAACGAAAAAATCACGGAATTCCCGGGATTCCTGGGAAAAGGTAGTTAAATAGATTTATTAAATGAAAATTAGCGAAATTTCGATTGTTTTTATTAATGTAAGCATTCTTTTTTAATAAAAGTTAATATAAAAGCAATTCTAAAACAAATTTTTAAAAATGTTTAAGTGAATTCAATTAAATAGAGTTTAAAGTTATAATGCAGTAGGAGATTGTATAAAGACTAATTGACGACTATATCCTAACTAGTTAAGCATTTTATTTTAAGGCGTAGTAATTATTTTCTATAGAACTTGCCGTAATGTTTCTTATTTTTCTTGAAAATTTTCGAGGACGATTCTTATCGTTAAGTAATTACAAGCAAATTACAGTACTACGAGGGCGGATTGATATTGAAGCTAACTAAGTAGGAAAAAAACATTTTTGTTTTTCAAAAACCAATTATTTCTCAACATAGTCTCCTTTTAGCTCAATACACGATATAGACGATATTCCACCTTTTTTATACCATCTGAATAATACGATTTTGTAAACCCCTCAAAATACGCTTTAGTTTCGGTAATCACTTCTTCGTTTGAGATGAATCTTTTTCCTGCGAGCCATTTTTTCAAGTTTGCAAACAGGAAAAAGTCCCTAGGAGCTAACTCTGGACTATAGGGTGTATGATTAACCAATTTGAAGTGTATTTCATGTAATTTTAGCATCGTATCTAATGCTGTGTGAACCAGTGTTTTTATTCGACACTGAGCAAACGCGGCACCCATTTTGCCGATAGCTTTTTCATATGCAAATATTCATGCAAAATGTTGAACACACGTTCATATGATATGTTTACCATTTCAACAATCTCACGTAACTTGACTCGGCGATCATTCATAACGATATCGAGGATTTCTTGATATTTTCTTCAGCAACCACCTCTTTTGGCCTTCCTGTTGATGGTATTGTTGCAGTGCTTGTTCTGCTGCGTTTAAATTCAGCAATCTAATATTTTACCATATAATCTGACGGAGCAGACTCACTTTAATATTTATCGAGCTTTTCTTTTCTCTCTTTCGCCGTTTTCCCTTTCAAATAATAGTATTTAATCACTGCACGAATTTCACCTTTTTTAATTTTTGAAGAAACACAACAGTTGCTTATTTCAAACGATTACAACAAATAAACTAATCGATAAATTTGGGTGAAATTTTGACACCTGACGTTTTACAGATCGCAATTTCTAAAAACAAGAAAGTTTTTGTATTTGTGCTGCCATCTAGCGCTAGGTAGCTTCAATATCAATCATCCCTCGTATAGTCAGCTGAGCTGAATTTTACATATCCTGTGCCACAGTCTGTCTAAATGTCTTTGATTATTCATTTTATTTATCTTAAAACATCTTCTTCAGGGTTTCAATAATTGCGTCGACTTATAATAAATTAAGTAGTGTCAACTCAAAGTTTTTACAGCTTCTATTAGCTTAAAATTTCCTATACACTTTCCAAAATTTGTTCACCAATTCTGCGGAAAATCACTCAAAGTCCGTTTAATATCGAATTATTTACTTTTGGGAACGATTAGAGATCACTGTTATCATTAATACTCATACAAAGTATTATAGTAATATAATATAGGAAAAGAAATGATTAAAGTTAATTTTATGCAAATGATCCAATTTAATTATTGTCTACCTTTTTTAATAATCTAGGATTTTGATGTTATTTGGTTTTATTCCAAAATTGAGGCTTTCAAGGTCACTTTAAATTATATATATTTAAATAAATAAAAAATTACTCATTTAATATTTGTGTTTTCCATCCTACGTTTCGTTGGTGTTTTTCCAACTTCTTCAGGGATGATTCTTTATTATAATCTGGCAACCACATATTTATAAAAACAAAAGTAAAGTTTATATTAAACAACAATAAATATCTGTCTTATTCCTTTCTTATTAATTTCACTTACATTTAATCTTTAAAATGTCCACATAATTTAAAATATCACTGTGTTTTGTGTAAACTGGACAACCACAAAACACAAACTTAATATATTAAAAATGTATAAATTAAAAAATGTATGTATAAATTAAAAAACTAAAAAATATATCACAGCCAATTTTGTCTCACTATTGTCGTCACTATACTAGAACTATGGTATAGCTAGCATTAATGTTGTCGATGTCATCTTTAGTGTTTATTGCTTTTTCACCTTTTTGTTGGATTCTTAAACTCTCCAAGGTCCAAAACTCTTACATCGTCAAATATTGCTGTATGTCCCCTTTCAATACAGTGCTGGGACAGTGCAGTTGATTGTTTACTTTTCCTTATATCTGCCTTATGCTCATCGATTCTAATTCCTAAACTTCCCTTGGTTGTACCGATGTATACTTTGTCGCACTGTTCGTCGTCGTTACCATTGCATTTTATTTCATACACCACATTACTTTGGTCCCTTGTTTCGATTTTTGTTTTTGTTTGTGTAAATAAATGTCCAAAACTCTTACATCGTCAAATATTGCTGTATGTCCCCTTTCAATAAAGTGTTGGGCCAGTGCAGTTGATTGTTTACTTTTCCTTATATCTGCCTTATGCTCATCGACTCTAATTCCGAAACTTCTCTTGGTTGTACCGATCTATACTTTGCCGCACTGTTTGTCGTCGTTACCATTGCATTTTATTTCATACAAGAAGTTGGAAAAACACCAACGAAACGTAGGATGGAAAATATAAATATTAAATGAGTAATTTTTTATTTATTTAATTAAATATATATAATTTAAAGTGATGCTATAAACACATTCGCCACAGCAGGCTACATGGCTTCACGACTACAAATGCTGTTGGCAGCAATCGTCATCGTGTAGTCAGCTACTTAATTATTTTGAACACGGCAGCTACATCGTAACCAGCTGACATTTTGTTGTTGCAGTATATATTTCAGTGGTGCCACTTTCAAAAGTTTTACTTGTATAAAAAATCGCTTATTCAAAATGTTTTTACATATCGCAAAATGTAAAAACAAGTAAATTTATTTCTTTAAAACCTATTGATTGTTATGGCACTTTTAGTACTTAAATTTTTTGATGTTTTTTCTGTTTAATAAAATAGAATCGTTGAAAATTTAAAACAAAACTGATGAGGCAGTAGCTTTTTTTAACCTTATAATTTTAGTGTAATTTTTTTTATCTCTTTTGGCTCCGGAGTTGGTTTTGAGTTGGTTCAAAACTTTTATTTTTTATGAGCCACAAGTCCTAGAATATAGAACGGATATAACGATATGGATATCAGTTCAAACTGCTCTAAAATACCTTTCTACTAGTATACAAATTTCTTAAAACAATTAACCCATTCCGAGTGAAATGCAATTTTAAAATTTTTTTATCTGACTTTTCACGCAGAAACTCCGTTATCTTAAAAACTGGTCGATACAACGGTACATATGCATGTGTATAGTTTTATAGAGAACTTGCCATACTTTTATTTGGTGTATACTTGAAAGCTGTCACCTATGAAATACGTAAGTTATAGTACTTTAAAGATGAGTTTAAGAGGTAAATGATTAGTTTAATTACGAAATCTCATTTTCAAAGTGCCATAACTTACGAATTTCATCGATGATAACTTTTAAGTATACATCAAATGAAAGCTTGAACTGTTCTCTATTAAACTAAATACATGTTTAAGTACCATAGCAACGGCCATTTTTTAAGATAACGGTGGTTTTACGTGAGAAGTCATATAAAAAATTATTTAAATTCCATTTTGCTCGCAATGTTTTAATGGATTTCAAAATTGTATATACCAGTACAAAGGTATTTTAGAACATTTTGAAAATAAGTTAATTCATTGTTTATATGGCATAGAATACAAAAACTTGGTAGCACTTCTATAGAAGACTTTTGTATTTAAAAAAAAAATTGGAAATGTATAAAAGAACAATTAATTATTTGTTTTAATTGTCATAATTTTCTTCTATTAATTTTTTTCTATTTATTGTTTTTTATTAACAAAACGTGGCAGCACCAAACATTTCATTTGCAAATAGTGCGTTAATCGTGAATAGTTTTCGTGAGTTAATAAATCGCAATAAAACAATTATATGGCAAAAATTTACAGTTTTATTTGCAAATAACCCGTGCGTATAAACGTAGTATATATCGTTTATATCCGTTCTCTATTGTAGGACTTATGATCAATAATATATTACAGTTTCGAACCCCGTAACTCCGGAATCAAGAGAGCGCCGAAAAGAATTACACTAAAAGTTTTAGGTTAAACAGGGCTATTACCCTGTGATTTTTTTAATTTTCAATAATGTTGGTATTTCTGACTTAAGTCAATATTCTATATAACAACAAAACAAATAAATTTATTTATTTAAAAATTCTTGATGCATATATAACATTTAAATTTTTTAATTTTCTTTTTTATTTTACAATAAAAAATATTTCTAATCACTAATTTGCTTTACATATTTTGATATATTGTTAACACTGTTTTTGTTTTGTAGCCAACAAAAATAGAAATTAGTTTAATTTGACTACACCACAGAAGTAGCATGGACAACAACCTGCAGTCGTGTAGCCGTGCAGTCGTGAAAATAATCATTTTCATATACATACATGTATTCTATTTTTGACAGGTTGTAGTCGGTAGCCTGCTGTGGCGAATGTGTTTAATACATGACCTTGAAAGCCTGAATTTTAGAATAAAACCAAAGAACATCAAAATCAAAAACTAGTTTTATTTGCTGTGGTTTAAGCTAATCTATAAGTCTGCATTTCGTTGAGTGCTAATTAATGCCAACTCATCAGTAGATCTTTTCAAACTCGTATGCTAATAGACAAACTCTCAAACAACAAATGAGAATTACAAATACAAAGGCATAATAGATTAAAAAAAACCTATACAAACAACACAGCAAATAATTCTTATTCATTATTAATCCATCTATTTTTCTTACAACATTTATACAATTAGTCAACCTTTTGTGAACAATAAACGTATTTATAAGGCAAAACCCAAAATGTATTAATTTATTCGAGGTATACGGGATTTAGGCGAAGACTTGTTAGCTTGATTTCTTTTAAGTTTATGGCAAAACGAGGTATAAGGGCGTTTAGTGGGATACAAAGTCCAAAAGAAATTTTCTTTCTTGTTACTCGTTTAAACGTATTTTTACTCCCTTCAGCCATCAACTCTAAAAAAATAAAGCTAAAAAGTGATGAAGTCCCATAATATTCTCAAGAATTTATGTTGCAAAAATATATTTATTTGTATTTGACATGGACATAGCCGATGAGTATTCCCGTTTACCCAATTAAAATCAACTCTCCAAAGAAGCTTGAGTTGCCCTCAAACCCTTTAGCGCCTACTAAATTATAGAGTCCACGCTCGGCTGAGAAGAAGAAACACTGTAGGTCTCAGCTGAACGCAATAGACGAAAGACAAGCAATAGAGTTGCCATTGAAATATTTTATATAGCATTGGATAGGCTTAGATTTAACAATACTTTTTGTTAGTTTAATTTAAAATTGAAGATTTAATAAATAATAAACGTGAATAGATTTGAATAAATCGTAACATATTTAGAAATCGTCGGTTTTACATGAAATTAATCGTTAATTTCGACGTGAATATGAAAATCATTAAACCATAACGACCTGTGAGTATTTACTGATTTGTCTGAATTGTTAAATGAAAATTTTTTGTTTATCCGAGTACGTCCAGTTTTATGGAGCATATTATTTTAAAGTTTGTACATTTCGGACCAGTCTATTGTTTGCTGCTACTCTTACTTCTAGCTAAGAAGTAAGTTCAACCAAATTATTTTAAACCTTCTAGAAATGCAATAAAATAAACTTCACATAATAAACATTCCATTTTAGAGTAAAAAAATACTTTTCGTCTAAAATCGGTTGCTTGCCAACCTTGTATTTTTACATTGAATCAAGTATAAAATACATTAATATTATTGCTGTTGCAATCATTGTCATTGTTGTTATTTAGGTATTTGTTATGTGCACTTTTCTTATTTATTTACATGAAATTTTCTGTGAACTTGCTTGTATATATCTTCTTTTATATAAAGTTTTCAATAGTGCACTTGCTTTAGCAAAAAAAATTTCAAAGTTGCTCAAAAATGCTAACAAAAATTCACATTATTTCTGCATATAATAAAAATACAAACATTCAAATTGGCAATATATTTTCTTGTACAATTTTGGAAGGCAATACAAATATGCTATTGTATACAGCTTATTCATATTCAAAACGTTCATTTTTAGTTTTTTGTTGTTTTTTTTTGTATACCAATCTCACTAATCTAATATATATGAAAATTAATGTTTGCTTGTTCGTATTTTTTGCGCGGCCATGCCGCTTATCCAATCACGATGAAAGTTAGTGCACTTAGTCTCTGAAACGCTGTGAAGGTTATAGGGTATGACTGTTTTAAGACTATGACCAGGAGGGCAATAGGGGGGCAATAGGGGGGCAACTTCCGCCTCTCCGCAAAAAATCATACCATTTTTAGTGAAATTTAGAACATAGATAGATCTGCCTATAAAAAGTCTCATAGACTCTGCTTATTTTCTAAACTAGGACAAGGAGGGCGTTAGAGGGGGGGTGGAATTTCTGCCGCCCAGAAACGTTCAAACTTATTTTAATGAAATTTAGAACATAAATATATCTGCGTCTAAAGTCACATAGGCTGTGTGTATTTTAAAAACTAGGACTAGGGCGACAGTGGAGAAATTTCTACCCCTCCGAGACTTTCAACCCGATTTCAATGAAATTTAGAACATATATAGATCTGCGTCTAAAAAGTCACATAGGCTATGTACATTTTGAAAATAATGCCAGAAGAATGTATGAACTTATTCCATATAAAACCAACGAAAAAATCAAGCTTTTGGGACCGGCCCCCCTTACGAATCGAACCAAATTCGGTACGATACTTAAGTCTTCCACAACTAACATTTCACCAAAATTATTAGGGGAATATTTTCAGTGGTTCCCAAATTATGATGCATTTAATGTATGATAAAATACAAAATTTGCTTGAAACTACTTTCATATACGTGGTTATAACTTTTTTAATATCTAAACTAAACCAATAATAATGTGATCAAGTACCTAATAATGTGATCAGGTAACAAATAGCCTGATCTGATAACTTAATCAGGTACCTAATAATGTGATCAGGTATCTAATAACCTGATCTGATAACCTAATCAGGTACCTAATAATCAGATAAGCTACCTAATATCTGATGCCTAAAAAAACATATGCTATCATATATTTCAGACAGCTATTTTGGTGTAGTTACGCTATCTGGTTGTCAAAATGTCAATCAGCTATTTTTGATAGCTGTCACCTGAAATGAAACTCTGTAGTTACAACCATCTGGTAACTCTATGTAGTTACAACCATCTGACAACTGTATATAGTTACAACAATCTGGCAACCCTGACCATCTGCCAAATTTGTTAAAGGAGGATTTTTGGGGGATTTTGCTAAACTTTTAGGAATTCTCGGATTTTTGACAGATAAATGCCTATGTGTAATGGGGACAACACATCTACTCTGGTTATTCGATTTTCGTAGGGTATATAAGAATAAACAACAATAAACAACAAGTCACACAACTGAGCACACCAGTGAATTGTAGCAAGGAACAAAGCAAATAAACACAAACACACTTAAACAAAAAATTTTATATGATTTCCAATCAAATTTCCGACATGTTGATTTTACATTCCTTTTTTTGTGTTTATAATAATTTTAAGCATTGTGTCTATTTAATGTACTTAATTATATTGTTACGTTTTTAGTCCTTTACATAAAAACGGTTTTATTATTTTCACAGGATTCGTTGAATTGCAATAAAATAAAACACGGATATTTATTTTACAAATAAATTCTCAGTAACACTTTATTTATTACTTTAAAAACACGTACAACTAAACGCGATGTACACACTAACTATTCTTGGCGATGTTTATTCGTCTAAGTTTAAAAACACACTTCTTCATGTCGTCTGGCAGCCTCCCCTTATATAGTCCATTATAAAACCTTCTGGTAACTTCGCTAACTTTCTGGAATACAGCCGTCTCTCTTTATCTTTAACTGTACTGTAATTCAGGTCTCTTTTCATCTTTAAGTGTACGGCATGACCATTTTGGTCTTGCTATGGTGCAATGTATGTGCGTGTGTAGATGTATGAGATTATTCTTCTGTTTGTTTATCTTCGCACACACACATACTCTAATGCTTGCAACTTAACAAATTACGCTGTCATCAAGTCTACATCTCTTGCAGTTTAAGTTTAATGTCACTGTTTGTAATTGCGATTAAGCAGTCTCGAATAATCTTGAAAGTTCTAGCTACCGTTTCCTGAAGATTCCGGAAACTTCCTTTTTCCGTTATTTTGAATTCTATTGGCAGTTGTCGAGTGATGCCAAGTTTAATTGTGGTACTTGGTTGCCAGGTTTTGATTTTATTACAGTGATTTAGGGGTATAAAGCAGATAATGATCGGGTTGTTAGTTTGTGTCGTTACATTTGAATCTGCATTTTCATTTCGTAACACTGCCGCCCACTTAAGCCTGTTCGTCCCGAATAGGCACACAATCACCTTTTCCATAGTGCGCCAGTCGTTCCAGGTGTACGATTTTCATTTTGGACCTTGGGCTGTTGTACTTCTGTATCCTATAGACGACATCGTTCAACCTTTTAATAACCTTATACGGTCCATCCCAATGAGTCTGCAATTTTGGAGACAATCCCTTCTTTCGTTGTGGGTTGTAAAGTAGAACCAATTGACCCTCATTGAATCCCTCAGAATTTGCAGCTCGGTCATATCTAGCCTTCATCTTTTCACTGGCCATTCTAATTCGGTTGCGTACAAATTCATGTAGCTCATTTAAATTTTCTTGCTCTTGGGAAGAGCTGGTGCCTTCTTCACTTGTTGGTGTAGGCTTAACGCCAAATTCCAAATCACCAGGCAATTTTAATTCCGTCCCAAAGACAATTTTAGCAGGTGTTCGTGATGTCGAGTCATGTACAGCTGACCTATATGCCAACAAAAATTTGGGAATGTGCTCGTCCCAGTCCCTTTGATGCGCGCTTACCACTTTTCGCAGGTACTCCTCTAGAGTGCGATTAAATCTTTCTACCATGCCATCGGACTGTGGGTGCAGCGGCGTCGTTCTTGTTTTCTTTATCCCATATAATTCGCACATTTCCCGGAATATAGCAGACTCGAAGTTTCTACCTTGGTCAGAATGTAATTCTATTGGAACACCATAGCGACATACCCAGTTGTTGACAAATACATTCACAACTGTCCTTGCTTCTTGATTGGGTATGGCATATACTTCTGGCCATTTACTAAAATAGTCCATCACCACAAGAACATAGCGATTCCCGGCGTCGCTGACGGGAAAAGGACCTGCTATATCCATTGCTATCCGCTCAAATGGTGCACCTGAGTTGTACTGTTGCAGCTGTCCTCGACTTTTTCTTGCTGGTCCTTTTGCTGCGATGCACTGTGGGCAGTTTGCTATCCAGTCGGCTACGGCTTGTTGACACCCAACCCAATAAAAACGCTGTTTTAGCTTCTCCAGCGTTTTTGTCACTCCCAGATGACCGCCACTAGGACCATTGTGGAACTCGTGCAAAACCTTATTCACCTTGGAGGATGGCACAACTATTAGGTTGGAAGCCATTTTACCATCTGCACTTTCCCATACGCGGTACAAGCACCCGTTTATCAGCTTCAGGCTATTCCACTGAGCCCAATAAGATTTCACAAGTGGGCTTTCAGCTGATATTACATTGCGAGCAGGTCTTCTATTTTCCTCTTTGGCTGCTATAATTGTCGCCAATATGGTGTCGTTTCTCTGTGCCGCTGACCAGTCCTCATCGGAATCGATGTGCGTTAGCCGAACATCAATAACGCATTCCTTCTTTTCGGCCTTAACACAATGTCTGCACTCCAAGCTGCAGGGCCGTCGTGATAAAGCATCTGCATTGTTATGCTTTACGCCCCTTCTATGCTCGATGCTGAAGTCGTAGCTTTGAAGACGTTCAATCCAGCGCGCTAGCTGCCCTTCAGGATTTTTAAACTGCAACAGCCATCTCAATGCAGAATGGTCGGTCCTCAGCGTAAAGTGTTGGCCATACAGGTACTTATGGTAGTGTTTTATGCACTCCAACACTGCCAAAAGCTCACGTCGTGTCACACAGTAGTTTCTCTCAGGCTTTGAGAGTATACGGCTATAATAGCCTATCACTTTTTCTGTGCCGTTGACAACTTGCGACAACACACCTCCTATGCCATAGCCGCTCGCATCGGTATCAAGCAAAAATTTTTCTCCAGCTATGGGGTAGGCTAGTACTGGTGACGTACTCAGTAAATCCTTTAGTGTCTGGAACGCATTCTCCTGCTGTTCGCCCCAGTGATACGGCCTCGACTTCTTGGTCAGCTCATGCAGGCTTGCAGCGACGTTGGCAAAATTTGGTACAAAGCGTCTGTAGTACGTACAAAGGCCCAGAAAGCTGCGCAGTTCATGAAGATTTTTCGGACGAGGCCAGTCCTTTACTGCTCGTATTTTATCTTCATCCGTTGAGATTCCGTCTGCCGTAACTCGATGGCCCAAATACTTTACTTCTCTCTGGAACAATGCACATTTCTTCACGCTAAGTTTTAAACCAGCTGATGATATGCGTTGAAGAACCTCTGCCAAATTTTTGAGGTGCTCATCAAAAGTCTTTCCCATCACGACGATGTCATCAAGGTACACCAAGCAAGTCTTCCAGTGAAGTCCCTTCAGCACTCGTTCCATTAGGCGTTCAAAAGTAGCTGGAGCATTGCAGAGCCCGAATGGCATAACTTTAAACTGCCATAATCCATCGCTCGCGCTAAAAGCAGTTTTCTCCTTATCTTTCTCTGCAATCTCCACCTGCCAATATCCGCTTTGTAGGTCCAACGTGGAGAACCATTTCGTTCCAGCCAGCGTGTCTAAAGTGTCGTCAATTCTTGGTAGCGGATAACTGTCCTTCTTAGTAACGTCATTGAGCTTTCTGTAGTCAACGCAGAATCTCGTACTGCCATCCTTCTTTTTGACTAAGACCACGGGCGAACTCCAAGGACTTGCAGATGGCTCGATTACACCATTCCGCTCCATTTCATGGACAAGTTCTTTTACCTCATTCCGTTTTGCTAGGGGTACACTTCTGGGTGGCTGTTTGATCGGCCTCACTTCGCCTGTATTTATTTCATGTTTCACTATTGCCGTTCTCCCTTGGCTTTGATCTTTCAAGGCGAAGACGCTGGTGTGCCTTTTTAGCAGCTGTTTAGCTTTATTTCTATCAGGAGCTGCTAATCCTGCTACCCACATCCCCACATGCTCTTCAAATTGTTCACGTTCTTTTGCGGACATATTGGCTGGTTCTGGCTTTCGCTCGCAGTTTATTATTGCCTCTGGTGGAGTACATTGGCCCATAGCAGAATTTCCGCTGACGACTTTTTCGTTGCCTGATAAATTAAGTACTCTTATAGGGATCTTTCCTCCTTTGCAAGTTTTTACGAGGGCTTTTGCTGTTAATAGCTCGCTCTTAATTTCTGTTGGTTCTACTACCCACAACCGATTGTCCTCACAATCTCCCTCCATGCGTGCCCATATTACTGATTCAGACTGCGGTGGTATAGTCTGGTTTTCAATAGCAACTAGTTTCCTTACGTGCGTTTGATTGTCATATCCAACATCAAGCGGTATTTCAACATTACGCCAAATCATCACCTTTTGCCCCATATGCAGGTTTATGCCATGGTTTATCATAAAATCTGCTCCAATAATAACCTCGTCAACAATATCGGCAACGATAAACACATGTTTTACGCTTATATTGGCTATAGTCACCTTCGCTTCAGTCTTACCGTAGACAGTGGCAGGCTCCCCAGTAGCTGTACGTAGTCTTATATTCCTTAAAGGTTCACACTTCCCCTTCACTATATCAGGCCTGATTATTGACTGCGACGCTCCTGTGTCTATGGTGAAGATGTGCTTTTCGCCGTTGATGTATCCACATGCAGTAAGGTTGCTATTTTTCTGCTGCATTACTGATATGGAGATTGTGGGGCCGTCGTTTGTGGGAGCTAGCTCTTGCCCCTTAGTGCTAGCTCGTTTTAGTTTAACGGGGACTCTTGTGTTGTTTGTTGGTTCACCCGTTTACTATTCCTTGGTGGCGAAACAGATCTGGCTCTTTTTCTTGGCGCCTTGCAGTTGCGCTGGAAGTGGCCAACTTTGCCGCAGTTATAACACTTAGCTTTTACTTTGCCGTCCTTCTCCGCCAATGCTTGTCTCACTGCCTCCTTGATGCTAGAGACTAGATCACTCTCATTTTCGGCAATGACCTCCACGTTCCGCACCTTGCACACCTGTGGCTTCCAAATCACCCTAGCAGTCTCCTGAGCTAGTGCAAATGAAACCATTTCTGCGAATGTAGCCTTTTGTGTAGCACACACTGCAAGCTTGATGTCAGGATCATGGATGCCGTTAACAAACGCCTCTGTTTTGACGTGATCCAGGAATGGATGGTTTTCGCCTGGATACGTAAGCTGCACTAACCGCTCAATTTCCATTGCGAAATCTTGTAGAGACTCATTGGGCTTCTGTCCTCTACATCGCAATTCCATGCGGTATATATCTCGCTTATGTTCGCCACCATATTTTCGCTGCAGTGCCGCCATTATGTCATCAAAATTATTTCTGCAGCTCCCTGGTACGGTTTCAAGTACTTCTGCTGCGGCTCCTTTTAAGGCCAAAATCAGCTCTATGGCCTTTTCTTCACTGTTCCAACCATTTTTGCTGGCAACTGTTTCGAACTGGAACTTGAAGATGTTCAAAGGTGCGCTGCCATCGAAACAAGGCGTCTTTACTCTGCTGGAAGCCTCTGGAATAACTCTCAATGGCCCTCCTTGACACTGAAGATTAACAATTTTTGCTTCCAGTTCATGTAATTTCTCGTCCACATCTTTTACATGCACTTCGACGCCGCCAATTTCTAGGCTATGGAGTTTGTTCTCTAGTTCTGAGAGTTTCTCGTCAAATTTGCTGACTTGTACTTCAATGCCATCTACTCTTCTATTTATGGCCTCAGAAATTTCTTGAAGTTTCTCATTTGTGGCCTTAGATGTTTCTTGAAGTTTCTCATTTGTGGCCTTAGATGTTTCTTCAAATTTTTGCATCATAGCGGCGAACATTGTACTTAAGTCCATGCTGCTTGTCGTGGCACGAGTACATACCTCTATTTCCTCTTTATCCTCAAATTCGTATGTCCCGATGTCGATGCCACGCTGCTTGAACTCATCTATCAGCCTCTTCTGCAGTTCCACTTTATTGCCTGTTGTTGACAGTTCCAGCTTACTCAGCTCTTTTTTTAGCTGCTCAACTTTTAGCTCTTCAAACTTCATGGCTTCTATTTTTTGTTAATGTCCTTTTTATTATTATTAATGTCCTTTTTATTATTATTAATGTCCTTTTTATTAATTAATAATGTCCTTTTTTATTTTATTAATTAATAATGTCCTTTTTTATTTTATTTTGCAATTTTACTTCTGACACCAATTGTTACGTTTTTAGTCCTTTACATAAAAACGGTTTTATTATTTTCACAGGATTCGTTGAATTGCAATAAAATAAAACACGGATATTTATTTTACAAATAAATTCTCAGTAACACTTTATTTATTACTTTAAAAACACGTACAACTAAACGCGATGTACACACTAACTATTCTTGGCGATGTTTATTCGTCTAAGTTTAAAAACACACTTCTTCATGTCGTCTGGCAGCCTCCCCTTATATAGTCCATTATAAAACCTTCTGGTAACTTCGCTAACTTTCTGGAATACAGCCGTCTCTCTTTATCTTTAACTGTACTGTAATTCAGGTCTCTTTTCATCTTTAAGTGTACGGCATGACCATTTTGGTCTTGCTATGGTGCAATGTATGTGCGTGTGTAGATGTATGAGATTATTCTTCTGTTTGTTTATCTTCGCACACACACATACTCTAATGCTTGCAACTTAACAAATTACGCTGTCATCAAGTCTACATCTCTTGCAGTTTAAGTTTAATGTCACTGTTTGTAATTGCGATTAAGCAGTCTCGAATAATCTTGAAAGTTCTAGCTACCGTTTCCTGAAGATTCCGGAAACTTCCTTTTTCCGTTATTTTGAATTCTATTGGCAGTTGTCGAGTGATGCCAAGTTTAATTGTGGTACTTGGTTGCCAGGTTTTGATTTTATTACAGTGATTTAGGGGTATAAAGCAGATAATGATCGGGTTGTTAGTTTGTGTCGTTACATTTGAATCTGCATTTTCATTTCGTAACAATATCTTTATTTCACTGTTTCTAATCTTTGTGATTTTTGGCTTATGTCTTTGTTAAATAAATTCAATATATTTAACTACTCTGTTTTAAATTTACAATAGTAAAATTTTATTCACTGGTTCATACTTGAGATGGGCGCGTTTCGAAAGTTTCCAACACGACACGACCCGAACACCGGGATGTCCAATAGGAAACACGCACGCCAAAAAATTTTAAAAACACGACACGATATAACACGCACAAAATCAAATCCAAAAACAAAACAAAAAACATTTTCTTATATTCAAAGACATATTTTTCTTTTATTTTAACGTTTCATGTTCTATTTGTATTTTTATTTACATATTTTTGCTAAGAAACAGTAACTTATTAAGATTTTCGCTCAATAATTTTGTATGGCAAGCTTCTGCATTCATACATATTTTAATCTTAAAATCGTTTCGTGTTTTTTCGTGTCAAGTTTACTTAACACGACACGACCCGAATACGAACGAAATCAGATTTTCTGTCACGAACACTTCGTGTTGAGTCGTACGTGTTCGTGTAACGAAAAAACACTACATGCGCCCATCTCTAGTTCATACTATCACATTAATTTTCTATTACACTGGTTCACAAAAAAAATGCACCTCAAAAATGAGATGTTTTTTAAGCTAAATTGGGGCTGCTGAACACGAATATGGCATTAATTTATTTTTCTTAAGAACCGTTTTCGAGATATTCGCGAAAAACTAGTTTTTTTGCAGTTTGTAAAGATATTTCCAAAAATCTTGAGTACTGTTTACTTGAATTGAGCAAGTTTGGCATTGTTGCATAGATATGTTTTTCCTCTTTCAGTTCATAGTTATACTGTGTTGATCAGATAAAAATTCACTGAATTACAAGCCTTTACATTTGAAAAAAATTCAATTTCTTGCGTTTTTTTCAAAATTCATCATTTTGAAATGCTCCATTAAAGCAAACAAAAAATTTTAAATTTTTGTTTTGACCCATATCTTAAATAAAATTTAGTTCCCAACATGCAAAAAGTAAAATTGTTAACATCGGGCAAAAATTTAGAAAGTAACAATAGATTTAGTGAAAACATCCGAATTTGAATTTAAAAAAAAAAAATTTTTGTATGGAGTATGAGTATAAGAAAAATGCCAGTGGGGCAGAATTAAATATTTTGGATATATATCAACCATTTCTAACTCTTTAGTCCGATCAGTATAAAATTTTACATGGAGATATCAGAGGAGTGTTCTTATTTAATTTAGGAAGATGGGCTTCCCATATTTCTTAGGTTCAGAGGTATGAAGTGCAAAGTAGTGCACTTCGGTCATGTAAAATTTTTCAACGCTAGTCATTTTTCTGTTTCTCACTCGATTCCAAAAATTTGTTGTGTCCTTATATACCTTTTAAAGTTCTAAAAAAGTCTTTGGTTAAATAAATATCTTGTATACTTAGTGAGGTATACTCATTTTAATTTTAAAATTTCTCAATTTTTCAAATCCTTGGTCCAGTATTTTTAAGATATCGGGTCCAAATAGCAACCGATTGTCACAATTATTTCTTTGTTATATGACCAAATTTCGAATAGTTAAAAAAATAGTTGATGGAAGTATTCTTTCAGAGTGGGAAAATATACAACCTTTAATTTGAAAATTGAAAAATTTTGAATTTATGACAATTTTTGTTTTCTCTATAAAATTTGTTTCTCAAGACATGATTCAGAGACATGATTTTAGAAAAACAACTTGATCGAATTTACAATTTATGGTGGGCAAGCACCCATTTGAAATCGACTTATTTTATAGATTTATTGGAACTTTCTTAGGAATTCTAATGATTGTCAAAAACAAATCATAGTTTTCACATAAATTCCTATATAACTGCAAAATTTCATTGGAAAATATCAATAATGAACGATTTTATAGCATTAAGAAAAAATTTTATATGCACAAAACACCACATAGCACCATTTTTCCACTTGTTTTGCCGTAAGTCTTTCATAAAAATTTTAATTATAAAAATCTGAATACAGTGTTGAGAAGTACACATAATTTTGGTAACTTTGATAAGCGATATGTCGACCTTTCTTTTTTAAACGAGTAAACGTAATATAATGGAAGCAAAAACTCATACTGAATTAAGGACCAACGAATGAAAACTAAAATTTTGATGTGTTCACTAAAAGTGTTGTAACTTTCTCATATTTGGTCCGATGTAACTAGTTTTACGCTTGCTATATTTGCAACAAAATTTTCTTTAAGATGTGGCTCTAAAATAAATTTAATAAAATTTATTTTGCCTTGCTGGAGCGACTTAAAATAGTGAATTTAAGAAAAACGTGGAAAAAATAAAGTTTTTTCAAATCTAAAGACCTGTAACTCATTGAATTTTGATCCGATCAACACATTTTGAATATAGGCTGAAAGGGGAAAAACATATCTATGCAACAATGCCAAATTTGCTCAATTCAAGTTAACAGTACTCCAGAGTTTTGGAAAAAGCCTTATAAACTGCAAAAAACATGTTTTTCGCGAATATCTCGAAAACGGTTCTTAAGAAAAATAAATGAATGCCATATTCGTGTTTAGTGATCCAAAATTACCTTAGAAAACATTTCATTTTTGAGGTGATCGCAAAAAGTTGAAATTTTGTGCATCAGTGCTATCGAATTCATTCAGTAGCTGTAATCGAATAACCTAATAGTACATGCAACTGACAAAACTCGATTGGCTACAAATTCGGTTATTACAATGAATCTGTTTTCTCTGTGTACCATATGAAATTTTTTTTCGAAAAGAAAAACATGTCGCTCCTTTATTGCAACGCAGCTATATCTCAAAAAAGTGAGACTTGCAAAAATACATTTACAGTTTTAAAAATGCCAGCAAGTATGTATATACAATATATGACGGGTATTAGAGTGTATAACTTCGATTTATACTAACATACATATGTTTCTGAAAATATTTTTATATAAGCTGGAACATTTTCTTTTTGACATATGACTATGTTGTATTAAAGGAACGGTTTATATGTGCACTAGAATTTTATATTATACTATTTATTGCAATAGCAGTCTATGCGTCATTTGCACATTTGCATATACATATGTATATCTTTTATGAACTTGTAAAAATTGTAAAGACAATTGATAGGAAATTTGCAACTATCGTTAGATATGTAAATTTAGTCTATAGAAATTTGTATGTTTTTAATGAGCATACATACATTTATAATATTTATGCCTGCAGAGTTTTGTCTGCATAAATTTTATGCTGCAATAATAAATAAATATTGTATCACAAGAATAATAACTGTTTATATGTATGCATGTGTAAATATGTTTAATATTTGTTTGCAACTGAAATTTGCATAAAGACTATACAAAGTATACATATAAGAATAAACAACAAGTTATTTCTGCCTGTTCTGTAAAACGAGTCGATTTAAAAACGCTCGATTTAGAGAAATTAAATTCACTAATGGCAAAATGTTTTCTGACTTTTTTGCAGTTTCATATTTTCCAACTTAAAAGATCATATCTGAAATTAATTTACTATATACGATTTAAAATACATCAATATAGGGGCATTATGTATATTTGGAAAACAAGATTTACTCGGGTTCTATGTATAGAACGGGGCCGATACTTAAAAACATTGATTTAATTTATTTGGAAACAGTTGAATACAACATATTTTTGTGACTCAACATTCCATAACGACTACAGCAGCAAATATATTATAATTCTTATATAATAAATACTCTTAAGAAAATACTATACTGCTTTATTAAATAAATATATTTAAGTGAATACCCACATTAGTTTTGAAAAATAAGTGAACACATTAAGGTAGTTTATGCATTTAGTAGCTCTAATTACACCTTATTGTTATTGGTTGATTAACCATAAATTTTATGTTTATTATTGGTAAGGTCAGCACATGTATTAAATACTAGATGTGCCTGCCTGCTTCGCGCGCCTAAAGATCGCTTTATGACTATAAGGTGTCTGTAAAATATAATAATCGGCCATGTCACAGAGTTCAATTCCGTTCGGAAACGGAATTCAATCATTCCTAATATGTCAAGCCCCAGCTGGAGCATACCGCACCATAATAGCGCCGCCAACAGTCTGGACACAACTGACAAATTTGCGTATTTTAGTTTTCTTTTTTAGACACCAGCTTCTACAAAAATGGGGTAGGTTGAATTCCGTTTCCTAACGGACTCTCTATTCCAAATTTCATGAAAATCGCTTCAGTGCTTTTTGCGTGAAGCGTGTTCGGACAGACAGACAGACAGACAGACAGACAAAAATTACAAATTTTGGTTTTTTGTTCTCTACATCGATTACTGTTTACGCCACAATAAAAATTTTCAAAAAATATTTCATGTACAGACACGCTTTTTACAGTTTTATCATATGTATAGATTATTTGTGTTGAATAAGCAAAATTATTCTGATTGGTTAATGCAGACAAAATTTTACATGAAAATATTTTAAGTAGTCAGCATATTTTTAGTATAAATACTAATAGTTCTGCGCATTTTCGGCTTTTTCTATCACGTACAGATTTTGTAATTGACTTGACTAGTATTTCCACTAGATACAACATTATATTTCACCCTAACTTTGTACATGCAGTAAGGCGGTGGCACAAAACGTTTGAAGAAGTCATAATTTTATATTTTTAGTGTTGTGGTGGACCATATTATTTGCAAAATCTCGCATTTTCTAACAGAATTAACTAAGCTTTGTACAGACGATTGCCAGATCTTTTTTTTAAGAGAAGTAACACAATTAGGCAGTTAATGCCTACCAGTTAATCAATTAATGTGTTACCTTCTTTGGGAAAGGGATAGTGTAGAGAGAACAGGTGGTGAAGTGGTAGAGAGATAGAAAGCTTAATTAATTTACAACTCTGCTATTGCGCGTTTTTTTGTAGAGCAGTGTTGCAAGCCTCTCTGGTGTCAAGTAGAGGCATTGAGTTGTTTAAGTTATGTAGCCATTTTATTAGTTATTTTACTTCGCCGATGGTGCTGCTACAATACCGACGAAGGAGGGTACTGTAAAGTGCATTAGGATATGTTAGTATTAATCGCTGCCGGTACTGCCAAAGTGAGCAGTAATATGGCTTCATCACCTAAACAGTCCAACAACAACAAACACCTAACACACCAATGCACATGAGAAAAATGCATGCTGTTGTTGGCTGGCCTGAAATTAGTCTTGAACTCAAGACCTCAGGGTTTATAGTCAAATGCGCTGACTACTCAGCCAACAGCACCCTCAAGATGTTACAATATTGTCAGTAAAATGCGCTAAAAATTTATTAAGCTATGTACAAACGATTAGTAGATATTACAAAATTGTCAGGTCCGGCTATGTGCAGCACTCTAGATACTTTTGTAGAAAATTAGATCGATAATAGTAGACAACACTTTACTAAAATTAGACACTACTAAAATTAGACACGCATTCTTTTTGTTTCTACCTATTAGCCATATTAATATGCATATGGCTAATAGGTAGAAACAAAAAGAATGCGTGTCTAATTTTAGCAGTGTCTAATTTTAGTAAAGTGTTGTCTACTATTATCGATCTATTTTTTCTGCCATTTTATCCACTTGAACTAAATATGTATGTTAAATTTTTGAAGTCAAATTAGACAAATTATATTTTGTTATTTTAAATACCCATAAAATCGATGCAATTTTAGACAACGAGAAATTTTCAATACAAATTTAGACAATATATCGTCCCCTTAATAAAACAATAGCGCATAATTTTTTTGCCATTTCGAGATAATGGAGTTTAAAGTTTTTGTGTTATTAGACATATGGGAAAACATATATATTTCAGAAAATAATCGATGTTTTTAAGTTGTGGTCATTTAAATATGTGGTGGAATAATTAGGCTACAAGTAGATGATATTTCATTAATTTACAAGTGCTTTAATTGCAAATAAATGGGATTCAAAGTACCATGATGTCACTTAGGCTATTTTATTTGTTTTATAATATGTATGAAAATCATTATACACTATTTTATTTTGTATGGTATACACTATTTTATTTGAATCTTTTACATCATTTATCACCAAATAATTTTAATTTGTCGGGTAAATGTTCATGCACTAAAACAAAGTATTCGTGCTTAGCAATACATTTTATTCATAATTCACAGTCATTTTTTGGTATTTCAATGACACGTTGTTAATTGTTTTGCAATACAATTTTTACACAGTTTTAATTAATTAAAAAATACATGAATAAAAGGCAATATTCATCAATATTCATCTACGGAAATATCCTCCTCCATATCAGGCTCATCCAAGGAATTTTTATTTCCCCCGAGTTGAAGATTAAGATAAAAAGAATAAAATTCTTTGGGAATGACATTTCACCAAATTTTGACCACATTTAGAATCAGTTATGTAGATTCTTATTATGCAATAAAAAAATAATGGTGGGCATGCGTATACACTATTGTTTTATTGAGGGAACGATATGATCCTAAATTTTAAGTAATGTTTTAGAGTGTGGCATTGCACTTACAATAAAAAATTGTCAGCACAAGGTACACTGTAAAACATTTTGTTGAAAATTAGTTCGATAATAGTCGGCAACACGTTACTGATTTTTATCGACCTAAAACTAGATAAGCTTTCTCTTTGTTGATTTTTCAACAAAATATATTTAATACAAAAAAATAAAATAAAAACGTAGCTACCATTCAGCCATAGGCGTATTAAACTTTATGTTAAATTGTGTTCTCTTGGACTAAATATGTTTAATTTGAAAAGTTTTTTCTTTAATAAAAAAAAATGAAGTACATTTTATTAATTCATTACATATATCAAAACAAGAAAAATCCTTAGAATTTTGTTTATAAGTTATTAATATTTACTTACGATTTATATTTAAAACTCTTTAAATGCCAGAAATTAAACGTTGATGAGAGAAGAAAAATATGGCGTGCATCTATTGTTTAAACATTTTTCTGTTGGTTTTTTGACAGATTGCTTAATATTAAAAATTTTAATGTTATTTAGACATACCTTGTTCAAAAATAAATACTTTTAATAGCAGATTTGTATTTTAGCAAAAAATTAGACAAATTATGACTTTTTGTGACATATAACTACAAACTCAATGCAATTTTAGACAACCAGAATTTTTCAACACAAATTTAGACAATATATGATACTAAATTTCAAGTTATATTTTAGAGTGTATATTGTTAGTTCACATATTTGTATCAAAGTTTTTAGAAATGCTTACAATTTATTGCGGGACAATTGTATGATAATAGATTTATCTGACAACATTGTCAGTAAATTGGCAGTTCATACGATTATCAGATGCAAAAATTGTCAGATCTGTTGTTACGCATTATTAGACTCAAAGCATTTATTAGAAATTATCAATTACTCAGTGGAACGGACTTTTTTGGTGCCCTAAATTTGACCTCCGTTTTGTACGTGCTGTTGAATCCACATTACTCTCTTATACCTGCTCGCATTTGCGAAATATCGCAGTTCTTAATTTTTTGGGATTTTTGATCTAAATTTTGAGTGTTACGCCTTAAAATGAAAAATTTTTTGGCAAGAAATGAGTCTACACAAACGTATGTTTCTTTTGAGTATTTTAATTCCAGTGCTTTCTTCGGAATATCTTTCTGATCTTTCAAGGATGTTGAAATTTAGCTGTTTTGGTTTTAGCCTTGATAAAATTGTGTATCACAATAATTCTCAAAAAATTTACACGGTATGCACAAAGCGTTACAGGAGACAAAGTTTTGAATTAGGGGCCTAATTTCTCATTTACTCAAATTTTATAAATTTGTTTTTGTTGTCATACAAATTTCAAAAAATTATGAAAGGCAAAGCAAAGCCTGAATTTTTTATGTGTTTATTCGGTGAAGTATTTGTATGAAAAACAAAAACAAATTTATAGAAACTGAGTAATTTTATTATTGTTTGCTATATAAATTTCACTTTCGTGACGTGTTTTAGAAAATTAGGCCCTAAAATAAGAAATTACTTCAAAAATTGGTAAATGTCCTTTTTTGAAGTAATTATATTATTCTTCTTATTTTTAACATTGATTGGTACTCTGAGTCTAAATACAGCAAAAAAAATTCCACATTTGCAATTTTTCAAATATCGCGAGTTTAATATTAACGCGATATGCTCCATTTTATTGGAGTAAGGATATTTATTTCCAATATTTTTTAACAAATTACTAATCTGTACAAACATATCTTCCATTTGAGTATAATAACGCAAATGTTTTTAGCATTAGTTATTTCAAGACATTCTAAATATGTTCGAAATTTTTCCATAAAAATGTGTTTCTTGTAGTATTGTGTATGTGCTTGGTAAAAATATTTTCAAATATTAATCTAGTGTAAGATTTATAAGGATAAAACTGAAAAAAATTAACATTCAATAACCTTGCACCACAATATCCTAAAACATTATTATTTTTAAAAGAAAGACAATTTTGCGTAGATTAATGATCTAAAAAGTCTTATTGAATTTTCAAGTCCAGTTTGGAAAAATTGAGCGAAGAAGCAAAAAAGAGATAAAAAGCAGTAGGGATGGGCAAGTGAAAAAAATATATCGATATATATCGATATCGATATATTTTTATATATCGCTTGGCATCGATATATATCGAAAAAAAAGTTAATTTCCAAGATCCTTACTGTTCCACCAATATTTCATGGAACATACATCAACAAAACTACACTCAAAGAATCATAATTTTTCGAATAGACAAAATATTATAAATAAAACAAAAGATTTTGTTAGTAATATTCTATTTGCCCATCCCTAGTAAGCAGTGACCACCATCTTCTTATAGCGTAGTATGCAGCTCTGCCTGAAATGCAGGCTGCCATAAGAAGTATGTGTAAAAAAAACAAACTGAAATTCAGGTTGGTAAATTCCTTAAAGAAATTTCCTTTTACTAGTACGCAGTTCCAAAAGAAAAGTACACGGAATTTTGGCATTTATTGTCTATTACAGGCATGTTATAATAATAAGTGGAGATTTTTTTCCGTCAACTGAAACAAAAATTAATGTTCAGACAATTGTTTGGTCACGGAATTTTTGACATTTCAAATTTTTCGCACATTGTAACTAATTTTTAGTATTTTTGTGTGTTGTAAATTAAAAAAATTTATAAATTTGTGTGTATGCAAACAAAACTCTGTATATAATTCTACACGATTATTTTTCCGTGTAGAAATAAATGCAAAACTCCAAACCTAAATTTCAGTGAGAACTGCATACTACGCTTATAGCTGAAGTGTGTCTTAAAGTAAAGGCTTTAGAGGAAAGTTTAATGTGAAAGGCCTGGAAAATCCAGTAACGGCTTCAAAATTAATAAAACCTGCAAATGGAAATTCGGGAGGATACTACCGAATGGACGAGATTCTGCTAGATAATAACAAACATAAGCGCCATGTCGACCAGATAAGAAGTTCAGACTGCCAACCACCAAATAAAGAAATGAATTATTATGACCGCAACCTGTAAACCGAAACAGCTGAAAATACGCCACGAGACAGGAAAGTGACCGATCAAGACCATGTACATCGTACTGACGTACAAATTATTGAATCAATACAGGAATTACCATCCCTCACACCCACTATGCCACAACAGCCACCACCACCATCTGGAGTGGCTACCCAACTGCTGTTGGACGCTCCATCCACGTCGTCCTGAGAACCTGTTTTGTCGATAACAATTATCAAGGTCCGACCAGTCTAAGAAGATCAAATACAACCAGAAAGGCACCTAATCGCCTTGACCTATAAGGGAGGGAAGAGCTGTTATATATCGTAATGCCAACGATAAGTATTACCATGTAGTAACATCAAATAATATGGCAGCCTTATTATCTTGCTGAATAATAAACATATTTAAATAAAGTGAACTATAATTGGAAACTAACTTGTATCTTGGCTTTTTGGGAATGCATAAAACTTATTTTAAATAAAATTTTGAGAATATCTCATATAATAAATTTAATAAAAATAAGAATTTTAGGATAACTTTTTTCATAAATGCAAATAAACTTCAAATGAAATTCTGAAAATTATTCCCAGCAAACACAGAAATACACTACATGTATTGCCAAGCGTATTGCCTGGATGAAAAATATTATTGCGGCAATAGTCGATTTCGTATTGCGGAAGATACTTTCTTCTGGAAGAAACGTGTCTCGATGGCAATACTCTTACGCAATACGAAAGCGATTCTTCTAGATGATAAACTAGCAATATCGCCAGATAACCACTTATAAGAAAATAGGAAGATATCGCTAAAATGTTATTAGGAAGATAAAAAAGAAGATTTTGCATATAAAAAATAATCATTGACAAACACCGATTTTTTGGATTACATCTCTCCTCCTTTTCTGTAAAAATTGCATACATACATTTTGCAGCTAAAATTCATTTGTCGTAGAGACTACGCCCTTTTTTGTATATTTTTTAAAAATAAAATTAATTAATATAAAATTTTTCTTTATATTGCGTAATTGTGTCAAAAATGATACACACTATGAAGAAAATAAAAATATTACTTCGATTATATTCTTCTAGATGACAATTTGGGGATATTGCTAAACTATTGCCTAAGGGGATATCTTCCAATTGTTTGCAGGGAATGTCTTTGGCGACACACCTAATAAAAATGTACTAACATTTCGGGGTTAACAGTAAATTTAACAGCATCAGATTGGTCTTCTCTATAAGCTAGTATATATCAAACTTTATTCGCAGAAGCTGGTACAAAACTCCATTTTCTTTACACTTTACGGTGTCGCGCACGAATTTTGTTTCAAATACGGACGAAGTCACAAATTTAGTAATACACTTTCGTTTTGTGGTAAAGAATATACAAATTTAACTAGAAATAATTTATGTTAATTGCTAGTTAACTATGCAAATTGAAATACTTTGTGAAAGTAGGGTGAAAGTTTAGTAATTTAGAGATAAATTCTGTAACGTGCGACTTTAACTCGCACACAAAAGGTTTCGCACGAATACCGTGTACATGCATGTATTTCCTTTTTCGTTTTGGCGATTTTTATTTGTTTTTGGGGACTTTGTAATTTTAGCGTACTCTTTCGGTTTCGGAATTTTTTTGTTATTACGGTATTTTTCGTTTTTGGTGATTTTTTTAGTTTTGGCGATTTTTTTTTTCGTTTGGGTGCTTTTTTATCTTTTTATCAATTTTTTTATTTTGTTTAACCCCCGTCAGGCAGAACAATTTTACAACGCTAACAGGCGGTATGGGTACAATTTTGACTTCATATAACTATTTTTGGATATATAAGTTCTTATAGCAAATTATGGATGACTTTCTTTCTAATTATATAATAAGCAATGTATCAGTTGCAACAATTCTATTTTTTAGCCCCCGACCAAAAAAGGGGTGTTATAAGTGTGTAGTGTGTGTCTGTGTATTTGTATATTTGTAACCTGTGTAACTGTGTGTCTGTACAAGTCTACGTACAGACCAAACGGCTAGACCGATTTGGATTTAGTTTTTTCTGTTTGAAAGGTGACTTGATTTAGTGTTTTTAGCTATGCTTGAAGGAAATCGGTCCAGCCATTTAAAAGATATCACATCTCTTCTAGATGTATTCTGTCGAATCTGTGTGTCTTTGACTTGATCCAATATCTTCTAACCTATGTTTAAAGAAAATTGGTTCAGCCGTTTTGGAGTTATCATCTATTTTCTTTGGCGGATTTAAAAATTTTTAATTTTATTTTATTGTTTTTTATATATTTTATTAATTTTTAATTTTTGCATGAAACCGGTGTGTGATGAACACTCCAAAAAGGAAACAACTTGTGTTTACTGCCAACAGACTAATAAACTTACTTTATGTATTCAAAAAAAAAACGTTTTATATTCTCCCACGTTCATTTTTATTTAGTTTCTATTCGTTTCTATAAAAATTAGAATTTTTGGATTTTGTAACCATATTTTCTTGTTTATTTTTGTTAATACTTGAAAATTACACATTATTGCTACATTTAAGATATCATGAAATTTCGGATATCTAGTGATAAATGAAAAAAGTTATAGAACTTATAAAATAAAAAAGGAACAATTGTACCCCTTCCGCCTGACGAGGGTTAAGTTATCTAGTTTTGACTTTTTTATTTTAGTTATTTTTATTTTGTTAATTTTACCATTCTTGTTTTTTTTCATTTCAGCGCTTTTTTTTATTTTGTCAATTGTTTCACTTTGGCTGCTATTTTAAATATGGTTTTTTAGTTTTGGCGTTTTTGTGATTTCTTTCGTTTTGGAGCTTTTCTTTCGTTCTAGCGTTTTTTTTTTTTCAAACTTTGGCGATTTTTTTTTCGTTTTAGATATATTTTTAATTTTGTTTTTTTTAGCTTAAGGGTTTTTTTTTGTTTTGGCGACTGGTTTTGGTTTTTGGTGATTTTTTAGTTTTGGCGACATTTTCTGATTTAGTACTATTTTCGTTTCAGCCCTTTTTTTGGCGATTTGTTCGTTTTTGGCTATTTTTTTAATATTGGGAATTTTCGTTTGACGTTTTGTTTTTGTTTTGTTTACATTGTTCCTTCTAATTATTAATTTTGCTTATTTGAAATACCTAATTATTACGGTTCATTATTTCAAAATTACATTACCTGATAGAATGCCTTTTAAGTTTTAGTTAGTTTGCTTGATTTTTTTTGAAATTCATTCCTGCTGCCTTTAAAATACTGCACAAACTGTGAAAATTTTAAGAGTTTGGTTCTTAAGATTTCTGAGATGCAGCTAATTAACAAAATTACGTAGTAAAAATAGTATTACAGAATAAAATAATCTTCAATTTTTATTTTGCTCAAATTTCAGTATATATTGGCATAGTCTGTATAATAATATACTTTGAAAAAATAATTTTTAATTGTTTTTTATATTTTATTTTTTTATAAACAAGCACAGCCCGCTAAGCGAATAGCTTGCCGGAAAACACCCAGGGCCTATGGGGGGAATCGAACCCACGACCTCAGGACTGACAGGATAGCATCGCTACCACTCAGCTACAGGAGCACCACTTCTAGTCTCTTTAAATCAACTGTCTGTATATAACATCAGGATGTCACATGTTTTGTTGGTCGCTTTAGAACACCCTTTAATTTTTTACTTAAATACATTTTTAGTATTCGTTATTGTAACAGCCATAACTACACATTAGTGTTTGGAAATCGGGAATTTCCGGGAAAAGACTATCTAATATTTCCGTAAAAATTTTGCGATTTTTCCATGACAACGGGAAATTAAAAATACAAATTTATTCATATATATATACTTTATATGACATATTTATGTTCGTTTTTGGCTATGTTTTTAATATTGGCGTTTTTCGTAAGTGACAGCCAACTTTATTTTGATTCATATAACAAATTTGTATTATAGTCCTGTGTTTCTTTAATATCAACGATATTTTCAATGATTATTAAAATATTACAAAAGTACGATTAAATTTACATGATGACATTGCTCAATATATTAGAAGTTTGTATAAGTATCAATGTAAAGTAAATAATTGAAACTTAAACGAACTTTGAGTGATTTTCCACAGAATTAATGAAAACATTTTGAAAAACTTAGTGGAAATTTTAAGCCCATAGAAACTGTAAAAACTTTCAGTTGTCATGACTTAAATTAGAATTTAGACAGACTATGGCTCAAGGTATATAAAATTCGGCACAGTTGAGTAGAGTACTTTAACTTGCTTGTCCTTAACGATAAGGATCCTTTCAGAAATATGGCAAGAAAAATAAAAAACATTACGGCTAAAATGATTTGAAGGCATTAAAATTAAATTTTTAACTAAATAATTACGGTAATAGTCGTCAATTAGTCTTTATACGATTTCTCGGGAATTCCCGGGATCGCAATTTTTCTATTCCCGTTTCCTGGGAAGTGCAATAGTCCGGTAAATCCCAAACCCTTCTACACCAGAGCTAGGCAAAGAGAAAACTAAATAAATGAAAAAAAATTTTATGTGTAACTGCCTCTTCCACTATGTAGAAAAAATATTTTCATGCGCATTCTAAGCGAATGAAAACTTATTTTAATTTCTCTATGCTACTTCTATATGAATGGTGACTCGAACGACAAGTCGAAAGAAGTCGTAAGTGCTTTCATACAAAGTTCCATTCCACTATGTCGAAGTAATGCGAAAGCACTGTCAACATCACTCACTTCTCTTTTGCTTGCGACTAGTAAAAGTTATGACAGAAAAGTCAATAAAATTTTTGCAAAGCTTAATATTTCACTTCATTTCAATATATGTTCACTGTTTTATATATTTTTTTTTATTATATATGTATGTACATATTCATACAATTTTTTGTAAAATAAAAAACACTAACACATAGAAATCTTTTGTTCTCTTTATTGTTCAAATCACATCAAAAAAGATAGTCGCAGCTCTACAAGAAAACGATCATTTTTGTTGCAAAAATATAAAAATTTCCTGGATAGCTGCAACCATTTTGAAATATGTGTTCTTTTTGTTAAGCGCAATTGTATTTTTACTTAAACAATTTTGCAGTATTTTTAGTGTTTTTAAAGGAAATCGCCAAGTAAACTATAAATTTGCGATCTGGCATTATTATTACGTATGACATAACAAATGACATAAGGAAGTAGATGCGAATGAAAACGTCGTGGCTCATGGCTACACGTCGCCTGCGCCTGTTCAACACATACATACACATTCTGTGAACATTTTAGTTACATACGAATGAGTAATACCCAATGTCATAATTGTGCTATTATATTATTAATCATACGTCAGATGCTGTCACGAGCGTTATCAAAAACAGTCGAAATTGATATGAGACTTTTAAGTTTTCTTATTATTTTTTTATATAAAAGCCACTACATAACATACATGGGAGCAATTCATTAAACCGACTAACTAATTGTCGATTTCAAAATCATTAATTAGTAAATAATGCTAATTAAATTTTTGGTATTACCATTAATCCAAACAAATATAATGCTTTTTAATGAAAAGGTTTCATTACTAATTATTTAAAAAACAAAATCATAACATTAACTAATGCTTAGAATTTCTCTAGACATTATCATTATGTAAAATCAATCGTACTACATTTCTTTAAAAAAAGTGACAATTTTGAAAAAGGAATACAGTGTACGGACTTCTGGTTATCGAGAAATAATATAATTAAATTTAAAATAATCGCTATTGATGTTAAATATTTTTCTGTTTGAAATAATGTACGATATGTGTATAAAATATTGAGATTGGAAATTTTTTGGGTTTATTTAAATTTTTTTTTTACAAAATTATAGTAATATGGCTAAAAATGCAGTGACAAAACTAAAGCACGTAACCTTAAATATTAATTGTTATATCTGATTGTGAGAAAGTGCATTACAAGCCCCAATATTTATTTCCAAAAATCACTCTAAGATCCTACAGTGAAAGTTTGCATTTACTTATCACTTGTTCCTGTGCTTTTAAAGTCACCGTAACCTTTGTAGTCATTTACTTAACGAAATATCGCGAAATAGCTATGCAGTGCATTTAAAAAGAAAAAATAACAACATATTTTAATAATGGCTAATTGTTGACGTAGACTGCATGAGAACTTGATGTTGGTAGAAGCATAATTTCAAGAATTATATGTCGTTTTTCTGTTTAAGCCACTTTGGCTATCGAACATAAAGTTGGTCGCCCATGAAAATATTTGTTAACACTTTTATGTTGGCGTAAACAGCAATCGACTTAGAACACAAAACAACAACTTTTGGAATTTTCGTCCATCTATCTGTATGTCTGTCTTTCTGTCCGAACACGCATCACGCAAAAACCTCTTAACGGATTCTTATGAAATTTAGTATTGAGCTACTGGGATGATGGTCTTATTAAAAAGAAAAAAATCCTTTTCTTCTTAGAGTGCAAATTAAATTTGGAAACTTTTATATTTGTTGCATGTTTGCAAATACATACATTTAAAAACAAGGGGTGCTTGTCTCAATAAATTAAAATATAATCTTGATTGCCTAATGAATAAAATTAAAATACGTTTTAAATTTTAATTTTCTAGTTCACAAGGGAATTGAAATATTCATAATAAAAACGTTTTATTTAATATCGTTAATTAAGAGTAATTAAAAGCATACATATTTTCAGTCATGCTTTTCATTAAATAATAACACAATTATATAAGAATGTGTGCCACGAATTATGTTTGTTTGTTTATTTTAATGTGTGTGTGTCAAAGAATAGCTGCCCAGTAAATATATTTGCCTTAAAACCGCTTATAATAGAATTGTATTTAAGTCCGCAAAATACTAGTGAAAAGGTCCATTCATCAAATCATTCTATACTACAAATTGCGACTTTTATATGAACTCTATATATTTAAACACGGCCCGCAGCCTTGATGTTGTATTTCTACCCTAACAGGCCTTTCACACTCAACAACATCTAACATCTACCATCAATTTGCGAATTTTCCCATAAGAATTATACAGGGATGAACGGCCAATATATTTCAACATAATTATAAAATAAATGTTCCTATCTCAATTTGTTCCACCCACCATCACTAAAAAGCGGCATAATAAAATGTACAGCTGGCAGCGTGACGTCTGCTACTTATTTTTTGCCCTGGCAGTTTTGTGTATAATTACGTCAAATACGTGTATTTTTTTTTTTTTGGCAATCATAATCTAGTTTTTGTCGTATTTGATGCCCTCATATGGCCACCTGTACATTAGCGCAAATTGATGGTAGACGTTAGATGTTGTTGAGTGTGAAAAGCCTATAAGGGTAGAAATACCACATCACGGCTGCGAGCACGGTTTCCCTTTCTCAAAGAGATAACAAATTAAATGAACTACACAATTTGCACTTATTTTCTTTTAAAACTTTAAAAATGTATAACAAATTAATTTTCGGACGTAATTATGTATATATTTTTTCATATTTTGTTTTCTCTCTTTCGTTGTCATTCACGACGAATTATTAAAAATTTAATTTTTTTGTTCCCAAAAACATGAAAATTTTTAGTAACTATGGCAGCAATTGGAAGAGAATTATTACAAATACAAATACAAATTATATTTATATAAAAAAAGAAACGCAGCCGCAACGGTTAGCTTCTATTTCTACTCTAAAGTAGTTTTCGTTTTAGAATTTATGCGTTTATTTTATAAAATATTTTACTATAGTTTCAACGGACACAAAAGA
The DNA here is from genome assembly GCA_956483635.1 of Panzeria rudis. NCBI lineage: Eukaryota > Metazoa > Arthropoda > Insecta > Diptera > Tachinidae > Panzeria > Panzeria rudis. The sequence goes on along the minus strand of OY101450.1, from coordinate 93,666,982 downwards.
GCATTTGAAATGAGAATCAACCACTTATATTTATACTTTTTTAGGTCTTATAATTATATTTCGATGCGTTTTAAACGCAATAACAAACATATTATTTTCATCTTAATCAAAAAAATTTTGTGAAAATTAAGTTAAATTTATAAGCCTATAAAAAATCAATAAGAGCAAATTTTGAAATATCGTTTGAGAGTTTTGATGTACAAATGGTATACTTGCATTACCTGTTGGACTCATTTGGGAAAGATTTTCTTGTTGTGCAGTCTTATTATTTTAAAAGTTATAAGAAGTTCCACGATATTTGTACATTGCATTTGATTAGGAAGTTGGGAGCAAGCCAGATATCTTGGAAACAAGTTAAATATACTGGTATACATTATTTAATTACATTTTACTTGCCCAAACTAGAAATTTAATAAAAGAGATTTTAAAATATTTTATTGTTCCATTGTTTATGGAAAATATTATATGACAGCTATACCAGCCAACGGCACCCTAAACAATTACAAAATGTTGTCAGATAAAAGAAAAATGATAACTTTAGAGCACGAAATAACAAAAGAAAAACTTGAGCTTCTACATAAAGTGAAGAAAAAAGAAAATATATAAAAAAAACAACAAAAGAAAAAACTTTTATACATATTTGATATTTTTTACCATCAAAAGTTTTGAAAAACGTTTAAGTTGCCAACAAGAAAGGAATGTCTTAAACTATTTTTGCACTCTTCTTTGCAGTCTGCATTTCTTAAAACTTTCTCTTCTTGTAAAACTTTTTCAGCTGGTGAGTATTCTTCGCCTTTTTGTTTCTTTTAACATTTAAAGTTTTATAAACTTGCACATTTTCCATTTCATAATGAACAATATGAAAATATCGTTACTGAACTATAAAACTGTTGTCTGTCAAGTATTTTTTGTGCTTTCTATTTGGAGGCGATAATGTGATTGGCTCTGTATGTTAGTACATATGTTTTTTAGTTCATATTTTTACATATTTTGGTATAAATGCATGTTTTTGCATATATTAGTAACAAAGCATATTTCGCTACATATTTTTAAATAAAATTATAATTCCTACTTTTTTATGTTATTTTACCATACTTTTTTTATTTAAGCAACATTTTTTAAATTAGCCTAAAAATATGTAACATTTTTAATTCCTTTTATTGTGTTAATAGGTACCAGAGAGCAGCAACAAGTATGATAAAGCGGTCTAATTCACTAGCGCTAAATAACAAGTACAAGCCAATCAAGCCTTTGACAGTTTTGTTCACAATCGAGTGCAATACATGAACAAAAAAAAATTAACAACAAGTATATCTTATTCGCAACATTATACTTGCTTTGATTACTATACAAACTATGCGGCTTGTTTACGAAAAATCGCTCACTTGCAGCTCGCCTGTTTTTGGCATGATTTGATTGTGATCTAAACAAAAACACTGGAGTATATTTTTGTGTTTTGCAAAGTTTTGTTGTTGGGAGTATGTATGTAGGTTTTCTTATGCCACTATGTAAAGCAGAAACAACACGAATTAGGATTGTACGCAACAACTACAATAGCTAGGGCTGGTCATAAATAGTAGACTTGGGTCCAACTAGTTCGAACTCGTTGAGCAGCTCGTTTTAGACACAAACCAATGATCAAACCCATTTAAATTACATTTTGATATAGGTTTGTGTCTAAAACGAGCTGCTGAATGAGTTCGAACTAGTTGGACCCAAGTCTAATAAATAGTTTTACAAGAATGATGCGAATTACATGTTCGTTTCAATCCGGTGCGGTTACAATCATACCAAAGAAACTAATCACAAACATTCATGTTTACTGCGAATTAAAACTGATTGTTTGAAATGAGCTATTGCGCTTATAATCATAACTTGTTGATGAACAAAACTAATCGCATCACAAAAAATTAGAGTACGTGATTGGCTATACTTGCAAGTTTGACACTTGTTGCAGCTCACTGATAGGTACATATTGTAAATTTATTAATTACTTGTACATGTGTATATTACAACTATTACCAAAGTAGTTTTTAATAACAATTGAGGGGCTTAAAAGCAAATGGGTACAAGTACGAAAATCCTCAGTAATTAAGCTTCAAAGTTTTGTGTTCCCATGCACTCTTTATATATAATATTTTTGAGGTCATCGTACAGGTCTAAATTTTTGTAGAGTGATAGATATTGGTATTAAGTGTTGATAACTGCATATAACTCAATTCTTATAGTTTTGGCTCTTGTACCACTTTGCTTTTCACCCCTCAATTTCGAAAAGTACTTCACAATTTTTTACAACCATATAGAAATTACAGAAGAAAGGGAATATGAAAAAGGTTTTTTTCATAACGGCAAACACCAAATAACAAATAGCTTATGGTTCCCATGAACAAAATAAAGCACCAAATATACATCTTCTACAATTGCGCGAAGATAAATAGTATGCTCAATTTAAAGGTTCATTTGTTTATGAACATATTTACATAGATATTTTTCAGAAAAATTACAAAAGTAAAAAAATCCACTAGCTATAATTTGCGGAAATACGTGTCTGAAAACGCAGGTGTATTGAACACTGATGGAAGAGTTTTTTTTTTGTGATGTGTGCGAAAATTTTTTTAATCAGTTTTAAGAGCTAAAAAATACTGTGTCCTCAGCTTTTTCACGTTACTTACAGATCTTTTTTACGGGCATATCTAATATCTCTGGTGGCTACACTAGTAAATATCAACTTACCGCGAGAACAAAGTATCCGATTTCAGCCAACAAAACAGCAACAGTTGCATGATAAAATTACCTTCAAACTATCTTAATACAATTACGTAAACAAATCACTGGTTTCTTATTTATTCAAAAATTAGTATCGAAAAACACTGATTTTTTTATGAAAAATTAGAAAAGGCAACTTTTTCTAAAAGCTGTAAGCTACAATAACTTAATCTTTTAAATAGCTTTCTTAAGGACAGATGTTTTTCGAACAAAAAAATAAGCCATAAGTCATGAAGATCGATGGAAAAATTTTGTTTTTATTCATAATTAAGTGAAGGAACTCAATTGATAAAAATCACAATTTTATTCAACAGTAAAATTTTAATTTGTGCGGGTATGTTTCTGTGATGTGATTTTTATCAATTGAATTCTTTCACTTAATTATGAATAAAATCGGGAATGAAAAAATCACGTTCCCGGGAATTATCGGGACTCCCAGGAAAAGTTAAATTTCTAAATTAAATAGATTTATTTAATCAAACTTGGCGAAATTTCGATTGTTTTATTAATACACACAGAAAATTTTCCATGTTAAATCGTCGAAAACAAGGTTAATTTAACATTTTTCCGATTAAAACTTATTTTATTAAAGTTAAAGTCATGTTGATTTAAAACGAAATGTAACGTTTATAACAAACTTATTTTAACAGTGAAAAATTTTATATCAAAGAGAATTAAGGTTAGATTAATAATTTTTCATTTAATACTAATATGAAACAATGGTAATTTTAAACCAGCGTCTGTAAATTTTCGTTGGTAATTCGTTTTTTGTCGTCTATATAGCCGACACATGTAAGAATAAACAACAACAAGTCTCACAACTAAGCACAACAGTGAACTGTACCAATTAACAAAGCAAGTAAATACTAACACACTTAAACGACAAATTATTTCATGTAAATTTAATATGATTTCAAATCACAATTGTGTTTTGTTGATTTTACATTCCATTTTTTTCTGTGTGTACTGAATTTATACATTTGGATATGATCCTTATAGTTTTGTTATTTTTACGTGTTTAAAGAACCGAAAATAAGTAGGTTGAATTCCGTTTCCGAACAGAATTGAGCTCTGTGTCATGGCCACCGAATGAGCTAAAAATGATGAATTGAGATGAATATTCAATGATAAAAATTTTTTCCAACTAAAGTTTTGTTTTTATAGAACGCTTTTTATAACAATTTTCAATGTATATAATTAAGTTTGTGCATTATTGTTGATTACACCAGTTTAGAGTACATCCAGTTCCGGAAAAATTTTAATAGTTACTGACGACATATGTTATACGGATTTTAAATAGGTGAGAAGGGTTTGCCTTATACCACAAAAAAAATTATAAAATTATCTTTAAGCATTGAAAACATTGTTTCCAAATCTGTGATAAAAATCACTATTTCCGTACAACAGAAAAATGTCAATGTGGATGGGTATGTATGTGTGTTGTACGGTAATCTCGATTTTTTCAATCGAATCAAATCAAAAGTTGTAAATCGTTTTTAATGAAAAATGACTCATTATATTTGGAACATATTGACCTATATACTACGTATATGCTAATATAAAACGAGCATTTTTTTTTCTTATTTGTTATACATTTCTTAAGAACAATATTTGAAAAAAAATTGTTGGCACAAGTTTTACGATATCGCTAAAAATGATGGGAGGATTTAAAAACAATGTTGGCGCCGCTTAAAGAAAATTTTCCTGTCGAATTTCGAATTTGTTTACTTACTGGATAGGGCAAACCCTTCTCAAGTTGTCGTGCTATTGTTTTAATTTTTTATATAACGGTATATCCCGAAAATTAGAGCTGAAAAAAATCAGAGTGTAGATTCGAGATCAGCATCCCAAGTCAATAAAAGAACTAAGGAATGAAAACTTTTATGTAAAATTTTTAAAATAGTGTAATTATTTGATTTTAAAAAGTAAAATTGTTTTCTCCATTTTAAAATTAGAGCTCTGAATGTCGTTTTTTAAATCTAGATTAATTTTCCTGAAATTTTACCTCTGTTTAAAACTTTATCGTTTTAGACAATTTCTCTAAATTTAGCATATATTTGATTTATGTAAAGCAGATTTTGCATGGTATGTTTTTTACATCTGACTTGTCCAATTTCTCACTAAAAAACCTTTATGTACATACCGTGTGACCCTATTGAAATATTTGGGGTATTCACAAGGTGTATTATCATGTGATAATATCATAAAGTGCTAATATTTTAGGATAGTTTAAAAACATTGTTGTTGTGCTTCAAATAAAAACGTCCTAAAATAATAAGACTTTTTGTGCTGTGTTTATTATTTTGTCATAACTCACAGTAAAAATCTGTGCCGAACGGGCGAAACTTTTTAGTCGAGCCGGTGATAATATTTAAAATCCGCCGCCATTGATATAAATGAACGTATGTAATATGCAGTAAAGTATGATCTAAAATTGTTCACAGCTTTATAACTTCACATTTAATTACATTTTTATAGCTGTGTAACAAGTAAAAATAAAGCAATCGATACATTTAAAAATATGAGAAAGTGAGAAAATTTTGTTTGTATACTTTAGGTGGCTGGCAGCCACCTAACGTTTTTCCGGTAGCAGCCGCGTGGAAAACTAGTCGGCTCAGTCACCGGCAACAGCTGGTTTTGTTTATGTTTATGAATTTGAACAATTTCATTTTCGGTGTTCGTGGAAATTTGTTTTTAATTTAATTTAAAAAAAGATATTCAGCTGGGTTTTATTTACTTTATTCACAAGTTGAATAATTTAAAAACAAACTGGCTATTATTTTAATTTTTTCACTTGTTCTTGGCATTCTGATTTCAAGTATTTATAATTGCTTTTTTTTATCAACTGACACAAATTTGAAATAGTACACTAAGTTATGAGGGGTTGCTCACAGCAGTCATATTTTTTCGTGTTATTATTTTAAAACTACCTTGTGAATTCCCCAATTGCTTCTGCAAACGCCACATGACAGCACAAAAAAAAACAAAAACTACGATTTTTAATTACAAAGGTGCAGTTTCCATTAATTGTGTTGCTGAACTTCAACCTGCAACGAAAATTGTTTATTCAATTACTAAAATTTTAATCCAAAGAAATTGAATTAAATACTTTGGCTTGAGTTCGGTCTTAATTTAATTTTTCAATTAAATTATATTATTATTTAGAGAGATACGTGAAGCATAAACACAAAGAACAATTTTACTATACGGAGAACACTGGGAAAAAGGGCCAATCTAGCGACGGAAAAATCATATCTTCCAAAGGTATAGTCGGATCCACAAAAAATGTAAATGTAGGCTATAGATCCTGTAAAAATTAGACAGCTAGTTTTAACACTTTGGACTCTATATTTTTTTATATAAGACCAATTTTACCGATAAAACTCTTTAGTCATCGGAAAACGATTACTTCATTGGTATTTTAATTTAATAACAAGTGGTTTCGGAAGCAAATTACAACAAAATCATATTGAAGCACAAACAAGTAGAAAAATTTTAAGAACGTGTATATTTAGAAAGGCTCCGCAGCTAATTTTTGGTACAATATTACTCTATAAAATCTGTACTAAGATTTTACAAAATTTTCATGTACTCTCGGGTATACTATATTTGTATCTCTACAAAGATCTAGAAAAGCTACAAAAAATTTTTTCTGTATTTACGCTTGTAAATCTTAAATGAAATAGCAAATATATAAACCAAAGCCCTTTAAAATAGCTGATATAACACTTAATCAAAAAAAAGTCACTTTGTCCGACAGCGTCCATCATTAGCGATTCAATACGCCAACAAATGTGCTATAAAAATCGATAAAGAATTACAACCCAATTTTTTCAGTGTTTAAAAGGCCGTATTTTCAGAACCTGGTAACATAGTTTAAATTTTTTCAAATTCGATAATTTTTTTTATTTTTCGCCGCTAGATTGGCCTTTTTTCCTCTGTGCGTAGGGTGGAACTTACATGCTTCTCCCGGTCTACTCATCAGTGTTCTTTACCAATGTCGGTAGTTTTTCAGTCAAGTCACTGACATAATCAAATGGTCTTCAACTACTTGAGAGGAAAACTACCGACATCATCATATGATGACCAAACATGAAAGTTCAACCCTCCGTGCAGTAACATTTTTCTTCGCCTACATGCTTCACATTTCTCTCTAAAGAACTACATACATATATAATTTAAACAAACACATATTCTGCTTAAGAATTTTTTGGCTTTTCTGCCGACACACCCAGAGCAAGGCATTGGCAGGAATCGAAGCTGCGACTCCCACTTAATAGTCTAGCAGACTATCGTCTATACTACGATAGTAATTTAATTACAACATTAAATTAAAACCGAACTCGAGCCAAATCTTTAGATTTAACTCATATAGTTCGACTAAAATTCATAACTTAATTGTTAAAATCACAGTAAAAAACGCCTTAAATGTTTTTCCTACCGAAATTAGTTTGATTTTATTCTGCTTTAAAATGTTGTAAATAAATTTTTTTAAGGTAAGCCAAAATTATGATTATTTACAATTTAAACATTTCTTTTCACTTCTGTTGGCATAAGATAAGAAGAAATATCTTTTAAAAGAAAAATGAAAAAAAATGCAAACATCAACAACTTTTAGCGGCGTCATAACTTTTAGTATTTTTTCTTGTTTTTATTGTGAGAAACTGACCACATTGAAATAATATTTTTTATAATTTTTTCTTTATAGTTTATTTTGGTAAAATTTTTTTGAGAACAATGAAATTTGCAGAGGGCTAATATAAGAAAAGAAACATTTGGGGGTTTTATTTCTAAAGTCTGTTTTTTAATCATTAAAAAAAATTATGTTATTTGCATGTATCTTTAAGAAACAAACAGTAAGTGAGTTTGACAAAACTGTGCTTCCAAACTGAATTCAAAATCATAAGTCTTAAGATAATTAGAACAATTAGCAAAATATTGGAATTTATTGATAACTATAAAATATTTCTTATATATATTTTGCAAACTGATACAGCGGAACAAAACAAATTTAGTAAGTTCGCTGATAATCTAACATTAAAAATGTAACGTTTTTTTATGTTTGTTCTATAAAACAATAAAAAAAATTGCTTTGAAAACTTAATTTTTTTAGTGCTCTTATTTTAGGCGGATTTTTTTTCTAGTTCATTTGGTGGCCCCATATATAAACAAAAGTCACCTGTTTTACAGGGCACTATCTACACTCTTGATTTATATGGTACGTAAGGTGCAATCTCTTCCGCCATTAGAGAGGGTGACTTTTCTAAAATAAATCATGCCACCATTTTAGAGATAAAACATTTGTACGTAATTATTATTCGAACTGAAATAGGTTTAAGTCGGAAGTTATTATTTCGGCTTAAGTTCAATACTTGAATTAATTGGCTTTTCTCATATCTAGAATATTGAATTAAAATCAAAGTATCAATTTAGTTCGTTTAGAAAATACTTTATCTTATTAAATTATTAGTTCAATTCGTTTCGTATTTTTGTCGAAAGGGCTCATACAAACACTAACAAAAAATTTGTGGAACTTTAAATATAACAAAAAGCCAAATGAAACTTAAAAGAACATATTTATAGTATTATTCAAATAAAAAAAACTGATCAATAAACTTCAATTTGAACAAGAGGCACAAAGCTCAATTTTATGCTCTCCACAAATAGGGTTTTTGCATTTATGATAAGCTGACTTTGTACATACTACTTTTTTTTCTTTTATTTCGATTCGTAAGATTGCTATACTGCTCTTATTTTCTTTACTGGCAGCATCTCCTAATTGCATATATATTCAGAAATATTTTGAGCTCGCTGTTTCTTCCCATCAAATCTTAGACGTGTCTGAAAAAATGACATCGTTAGTACTAACCACCGTCGATTCGACAAGCAATAGACTTTAAAAAACACACCTTGAGCACTACAAACGCAAAAACACGATTGTTTATGGCAATAACAGCCTAGCAACTAACGTCACAGAAAAGAAAGGGCGGTACTCGTCGAAACAACGAACATTAGTACTGTAGGGTTAAACTCTATTCTTTTATATAGGAAAAAAATATTTGGCTTATTCTAATTTACAACTCATCTTTCGTGCCCTTTGAAAGTATTATATTAAAAACGCATAAATTTTTGAACGAAATCAAGTTTTAAGTCTTGAAAGAACGGAAGCTTATACTCTCTTCGCTAAGTTCTCAAAATTAATAGGCAGATTTTGTAAAAAATTTCGTTTTTAAACGTGTCAAGTTCGAATGAAAAGAAACGCAAATACGTTTCAAATAAATTTTTTTCCATACAAATTTCAAAACACAAAAAGCGTTTGTATTAACAAAGTCTGACCTGTGTTGCCTCAATTGCTCTTCAAGATATTAAAAATATTCCCAAAAACGAGCGAAAATTTTTAACGATTTCAGAATATAAATATTAAACTCTTATAAATACCATATAATTTAGAAAATAATAGTAAGTATGATATTTTCAAATATCTGTTATTAGCATATTTTGAAAACGATAACTTTTATTTTACAGGCAAGTTGTAATAATAAAAAACTGTATACACAGAGGAAACAGATTCGTTGAGACAACCGCATTTGTTGCCAATCAAACTTTGGTGGTTGCACCAATTATTATAGAATTCTTATTGAAGAACTTATTTTACAATAATAAATAATTGCTTTTGCGACCTGTTTAATCGGTTAGGTGTAACATTGTTAATAAAATTAAACACTTGTTAGTTGCAACAACCGATAAAATGTAAAGTAAGAGTAGAAAGACAATTTCTTTCAAAATTGTCAGAATAATATATTTATTATAATTATGCTCTTATAGATATTATTTATTATTTATCCAGTGTAAGGTCGAATAAAGTAACAAACTAATTATGCTCTTATGGTAATGAACATGGCTTGTTTGTTGTTTTGGATTCATAGAAAATTGATAGCGTGAGTTAAAATATACTATATTTGTTCGGCCTAACCATTTTCCAGCCAATCTTTTTTCTAGATTTAGAGGCGCCTGAAATTATCTTCTACTTTACCGCCGAGTTGTAATAAAGACTCTTAGTATGCTCAGTGCTAATTTTGATTGCTGAAGCTATGCTGAAGTAGTTTTCCAAATAAACTTTTTTCCATGCTAATGTATGAAATTTCATTTTCTTTTCCCCATTGACTTTAAAAATAAGCTTCTTATGTCAAAAACTAATACTTCAGTATATGGTCAAATATACCTAACAAAAAGAAACTCTAATTCTATCAAAAATCAATTTATACAAACTTATTGATCATTGGTAATAGAAAATACTTCTTTCAGAGCATTATTATAAATTTTGTCGTAATACAATGCAACGAATTCACATTGTAAATGAAACTATATTTTTGCTAATACCTACTTGAATTCTTAGAAATAATTTTCTTGTAGATTTTTGTTTTTTTTTTATTTTGTCGTCAAGAAGCACATAAAATCTGTTATCAAGTTAAAAATCTTTAAATATGTACTATTTGTTAATACTGACAATTCAATAAAAAAGCATATTGTGGGGTTGGGTATTAATGCATATTATAAGGTCGAATCTCTAAAGCTGAAATAGACAGAATAAACTTAAGGCAAAAATGTGAGGGTTTAAAGAACTACCCAGCAAAAACTTTCCTTACTGGTAGGCAAAAAAGTATATGAGGATATAAGTCGTAACTACTTACAATTTGACTCGATAACTACTTATTTTTGTTTGAGAAGTCCAAAAATAAAAGAGGTAACCCTTACAAATATATTTACTTTTTCGCAGCAATTAACTAGTTATTATTTGGCTTACTTGAAGCTAAAAAATAAGTAGTCAAATAAACAAATTATTATTAAAAAAACGTATACATATTATCTTTTATTTATAATATTTTAATTTCATTTTAGTTTTTTATTTATTTTTTTTTTACACAGCTGGGATACGAACCTGTGCTCGTTCATATATGAAGACAAGAACTTTACTGACTCAGCTATTATTAACTTATAAGTTTAAGCGACAAAATTATTTTCCATATACAAACACATGTTGACTTAAAAAGTGGTTGTCTACTTGTTTTATTAGTATATATATATATATATATATATATATATATATATATATATATATATATATATATATATATATATATATATATATATATATATATATATATATATATATATATATATATATATATATATATATATATATATATATATATATATATATATATATATATGTCTACTCATTGGCGGAAATTTATCATCCGCAGATATCGGTTTTGTAATAATTACAACAACATTTTCGTACTTTATATTTTTGCGGGTTTCAAAGTGTGACCTGAAATATTAGTTTGACAAGAGTAACAGTCATGTGGTTTATGAAAGAGCTGATGATGCCAAGTCATAGGTAGAGAAAAGACCAAACTAACCATTGATTCTTCCATTTTTTAATGCTGCACAGGTATTCACATACTAGTGAATGAATTTATAAGAGCGATTGAAGAATTTTGTTTTTAAAATCTAATATTGCTTTTTAAATCACGCATATGACCGATATCCGCAAATAAGCCCCAAATATTGCAAAATTTATTACGTTTGCCGCTCATTTTTATTTTAATTGTACAATCAATCTCAAGACATATTTTAATTTAGCGGAATGTTAAGAGTGATAGAAATGACAAATCTGGCTCTCAAGCAAAAAGTTTTGGCAATCAATGTTTTATCAATTTTCTATTATGTGCTGAGTTGTGTCTACTAAACTGTACCTGCATCATGCCAGAAACTTTACTTGACAGAAAGCGCATAAAAAATAACACCAAAAACATTGTGAGCACATTTTTGCAAACAACTTTCTTTTAGGCAATTTGTACCGGAATTTTAAAAATAAGGTTTCGTTTTAGTCATAAGTAAACATACCTTTTAAGTAAGTTCATTAATAGTAGGTTTCCTTTATAAAATACTGCATAAAAATATCTTCAAACTTAAAAAATGTCGAAAACACAAAAATTATTTTGCTTGAGAAATACGCACAAATTTCTCAAGGTTACTTCAACAACATTTACACCATTCGAAAAGTCTCAGCTTCGTCTCTCTAAGCTCGCTGAGAAACTTAAAATCAGTTGAAGTTCTACTAAGTTATTGGCCTATAAATAGGGATATAACCGATACCGATACCGATATATCGGCAATAATTCAGATTCACCGATTCATCGGTATCGGCGATATTTTACTGTCAATACGTCGATACTTTTTAAAGTTTTTTCAGATTTTTTTTAACGAATAATTTATTTTTTGCTAATATTACGATGAATTAAATTCAATTCATTGTTTTTTAAATCTTAGTAATATCAAATTTAAATATTCGTAATATCTTACGCTGTTATTTTGTAAAACAAATAATTAATTTTTGCTAATTCTACCATGAACTCAATTTTAAAGCGTTGTTGCTTAAATCTTATACCCAGCAAAAAAAAAAGAAACTAAAGAATTCATGAAAATATAGAATTTACGATCCGGAAGTAGTGCAAATTTTGATAATTTCTAATTAGTTTTACATATGCTTGTCAGTGCAAGAAGCTCCCTTTTTCGATTATCAATCACCGAATTGGAGGCGATGTTAGGAAAAATTTCTTTTTCGGCGTTCGATAATGATTTTTCCTCAAGGAAAAAGAATGAAAAATTACCCGTTATCGCAACTTGTTTTTTATGCGAATTTAAACGCAAAACTGTGTAATCATATAAATTTAAGTGAATAAATATAAACTTTTAGAAGAAAGTTAACAATAAAGCTATTAAGTTATTCAGAAGAATGTTAGTTGATAAATCTTCTTAAAAAAATCGATTTTTTTAAAATTATAAGGGAATTACAATTTTTTTATGACTTAAATAAAATTTTACTTGCTTTTCTACTTATTATCTGCATATTTTTAATAAGGAAACAATGAAAAAGTAGTTCCTTAAAAATTACTTCCAATTTTTTTATACTTGGCTAATTTAAATTTTAAATATTAATAATAATCTCTTACACTGTAATTTTGTATAATAAAAAAATTACCCTACTTGAGTTTTGTTAATTTAAATTTAAACTCAATTTCAATATGCGTATGGGAATCGGTATCGCCGATATTTCTTTTTCAGTATCGGTATCATATCGGAAAAAGGCTTATTGTTACATCCCTAATTATAAGTGCCTTAAGGTAATCAACGATTTTAATATAATTTATTTCACTTCGTATTCAAAAAAATTTTTCATGGAAAGTAAATTCGGGGTTTTTAACTTAATGGCTTATAACATTATTATTTTTTTATAATATCTTGTCGATTTTAAGCTTCTTTTATTCGACACAAAATTGCACTTTATGTGTAGGCTTAAAAGAAGTCCCTATTAATAAAGCAAAATAAAATAAAATTCGTAAAATTACTCCAACTTCCAGAGGGCTAAAAGATATGCTGAAAAAATTAAATTTTTTTTTATATAATTTAGTTAGATGCCCTTAGTCGAGGGATATTCTAAATCGATTAGATGACTTTCTTCCCCACTCATATATCGACACTCCATCCAAGTGTACAATATCTGGTTTATCGGCGCAGAAATGTAAATTTTTGTAATGCCAAACAAAAAAAGCAATTAATACAATCAACATTTACTATATGTTATTTTTTCGAAAAACTAATATTCACCGAAATATGATGACAAATGTGTTTTTTACAATAGAACGACAACCAAGTTACTCTGATGCTCCAAGTCCACCCTTGATCTAATCTTCTCGTTTCAAAAAATTCTATAACTATTTACCTATCATACAATGAAAAAATCACAGCGATGCAGCTGCAGGCTTGTCTGTTATGAGAGCTTGAATGTGGGCACTTTTTGTGCATATTTTCAAGTATTGTTGATTATTATGATTGGTATTTGGATTGGTACTGAGTCGTATGACTAATAAATAATAAAACATACGCACCTGCGATTCCAAAGCAGTGTCCGTTAAAATTGCAAAAAAGTGCTTACCTTAAAGCTGTCATACAAGGCAAACTTGAAGCTACATCGACGCGATTTTTTCACTGTATGATGGGTAAAAAGTCACAGACAAGAAACAAGAAGACTAGGTCAGTGACGGACTTGGAGCACCAGAGCAACTTAGTTTTTGTTCCATAGTAAAAACATATTACTAATTATATGTATTTCGTTAAATGTTAGTGTTTCAAAAAAATACCATTCAACGGTTTGAAAAGTTTTCATATGTTTTCTTTTGCTTTTGGTTAATATCGCAAGTACAAGCAGAAGGAGTCAACATGCTTTTGCAAATCGCAAACAGTCACAGCCGAAGAATCAAAAATTCTTGCTTTTAGAAGTTTTCTGCAGGTTGAGCCAACTATTTAGTAGTTTATGTCACTTTTTGTTGTTGTTTTGATCGTAAGACAAGAAGCAAAAACAAAAAGCACTTGACTGCGATAGCTTACAACCTGTAAAAGCAAGAGGTTTTGCTTCTCCGACTGTGACTGTTTGCGACTTGCAAAAGCATATAGAGTGGCTCTGCTTTTACTTGCTATACAAACCAAAAGCAGAAGCAAATCAAATTCAAACTTTTCAAATCGTCGACTGTTGTTCATAAATCCTTGTGTGATTTTGTTTTGACTGAAACTGTTATATTTTTCCAAAGCGAAATCAAAGGCAAAATCAAATGAAATGAAAATCATTGCAGTTTTTTAAACACAGGCTAAGATCGTGCGATATTGGTGGGCAAATAGCAGTACCATTGCGTGAAATTATTCGTTTTTCATTAAAACTCTTTAATATTTTTTATTTATATTATTCAAATTAAAACAACAAACGTGCTAAGCTGTTAAAGCGGCTGTCAGACAAAACAGTTTTTATGATTAAAAGATGTGATCGTTAAAAAAACATTTATTATGTTTCTCTATTAAATTTGCTTTAAAATTTAAAAAGAACCCACAACATTCAATTCCTGTGGTTTTATTGTATTCGCAACTATTTGCTTAGCATGCTTCCATAATTGATTTTTTCCACAAAAAGTTTCTCCTTCGTAAACAGAAAATACCACAAATTTGATATCACACAGACTTAGTTCATTTAATAAAACCAAAAGAACTTGCATGTGGACAAGAAAGAGTTTTCTTTGAACTAATAGCAAAACATTTTTATTTAGCTTTCAATATAAAGTTTTCCAACATAAAATCATTGGCTTTCGTATTTAAAGTCGAACATTCTTGCTGATTAGGAAAATTAAAAAAAAACGAACTGTATGTATGTAAATACAATCTGAAAATATCGAAAAACAATACAAAAGTTAAAGACCACAACGAGCATAAAGTTAAAGTGGTATTTGATGAATGCTATTGCCTTTGATCCTTGTTTTCGTTTTTAATGAAAACATTAAACTTGATTTTTTTGCTTACGGCGGAAGTTCATCATAGGCTGGCCGTACAAATAGAAAGGAGTTGGTTGCATAAAAGAGTACAATATATTATTGCAAATTATATGCTTAGTGTTGGCACTTGTTTATACACAGAAAAAAACGGCATACTAAATTGTAGTATTTTCAACTTAACTCGTGTACAAAAATTCTTACTTCAGTACTACTATTATATAAACTTTTTACACAGTCGTAGTGTATTGGTATTTGTATGCTTGTTGATACCCATCAGCTAAAGTTACAAATAGTAACGCTTTGAGACAGTCATATTACTAGTTGTAATGGTAGTAGTCAAAAAACGACAGTCATATTACTAGTTGTAACATGACTAGTAACGTTACTGGTCAAAAAAGAAAAAACAACATATTACTAGCTGTATCGAAACTAGTAACGATACTAGTCAAAAAAGCACAATCATATTACTAGTTGTATCGAGACTAGTAACGATACTAGTCAAAAAGGGACATCATTTTCATGTATACGATTTTATATAAAACTTATTTTTAGCTATTAAAAAAATAAGTATAATGTGGCTCAGTGGGTAGTGTACTTGCCGTAAAGTAAGAGGAATGTGTGTTCGTACCTCGGTTCAGTCAATTTTTTTTTAAGAGTTACAAAACTCTTAATCAAAAAACTAGCAAGCGTACTAGTTTACAATAACTAGGATTCCAACTGGGATATATCTGTATACATATGAACTAGTTGGTCTTCTATGACAACCTAATGTAAAAATCAATAGTTCGATATATGAAAAAAGGATAGATAGACAACTATTCTGAAGCAAAAAGCAACTAATATAGTTTCAACTACATACCAGTTGCTTTGTCTGCAGGGTAGCTTCAGTCACATGTTGTGCATATGTTGTTGTCTTGTCGTTGGTTATTCTGTTTGTTCGTTCAATGCCGACTATTAGCCTACAAACGTCGTATTACATGCTGCTGGCTTATACTAGATTTTAACTGTCGTTCTTTCTATACTGATTTAGTTGAGTGGTCTAATACCACGTTCAGACTTACAGTGTTAATCATCTCAATTGCGATTAAGTACTAATCACCACAAAAACGAGAGGTTTTTCCATACACATAATCACTTCAAATTGATATGATTAAAATTTAATCAGTTCGTTAAACACATAAAATTGCCTGAACATACCTTATACAGACTATAGTGTGGCAATGGCAAAATAAAAGACATTGACATTGTGAATAATATTATGAAAAAGCAATAAAAATTAAAAATATTTTAATTAAAACATTAACAAAATGAAAAATAAAATATTCTTTTCCATTTTTAACAATAGTAAGAATTATAAATTTGCATATCTTTTTGTTATTTGCAAGAAGTGAACTGTGAAAGTGTCAAATTATTCACCTCAAGTGTACTGTGAACGGGTTTGACAAAATTTTTAAGCTCTTTGCTTAAACAGGGTTAAAAACTCAGACCTGAACATAGTATAAGGCGTTGGCTTACAAACATGATGAGCTAAGTTCAATACTAGGAATGAACAAAAATAAATTTTAATTTAAAACAAGTAAGTAAAAATATTAAATGTATATAAGTAGTAAATATATATACTCTTAAGTCTGTTCTGTTCCAGGATTAAATAAGTAAAAGTTTGCCTGATTTGGGCTTGATTAAAGTACGCGGCGGGATTGATTATAAAGTACGCAGTTAGGATTGCCATGTACCTGGCGGATTGATTCAAGTATATATGAATCTACATGTAATACGACGTTTGTCAGCTGCTTGTCGGCCGAGCAATGAAAATAAACAACAACAACTGCAGAACAGTGATTTGTGGCTATCATCAAGCAAACAAACATCAACACGTTACGAGTACGACTGTGTATAAAGTATATAAACATATTCGTACTTAAAATAATATATATTTTTTTTAATAAAGGCTAATTAGGCTAAAATTAATTATTTTGCACTTGAAAATTCCGACTTAATAAATTTGATTTCAGAAAAACTGGTATTACCATACTTTTGACACCGCTTAAGATTAATTTAAATACTGATCGATTGATTTTTTTCAGTGTACTAAATACTATTTATTCAATTAGTTTTAACTCAATATTCGGATAATTTTTTTTATTGGAGTTAAAGTTATTGGGGGATATTTATAGTCACACTTTTAATTTAAAACTATTTGAAGTACAACTTAAATTTAGGTACCAACATAAAACTCATTGATAATCATAGTCGATTTTTTGATAATTGTTAAGTAGTTTCGACTTAAACCGAATTTACACGATGAAATATTTCATAAAATGTTCTCTATGAAACTTTTTGTATTTGCTTATTGCAAGCGCGGAAAAGCAAATGGGTTAAAGAAAATTTGCAAAAGCCGTCTAAAATTTTGTTTCCTATCACTTTTCCAACTGAGATTGTTTCCCTGTCCATTCTATTAGCAAATAGAGAAAGTTTCATGCCACAAATATCATGATATATTTCATAATATTTCAGAAATTCAATTTCGAAAATTATGAAAACTCGCTAAATCTTACTAAAATGTTAAAACTTATAAAGAGGACTATTAATTAAAAGTCCCTAAATAAAGAAAGCCAACAACTTGGAAAAATTATAGCTGTGGCGAAAGTTCGCGATAGATTGGGAACATTTGCAAAATTTTAAACAAGCAATAATTATTTAGTTATTTTGGCTGAAATTCTTTTTCAATTTATTCTTTCGATTAAATTATTTCTATTTTAGAAATAAAATTTATTTGTTGATGGTTATTAAGCAATTGTCTATATGCATTTAATTGGCGCTTTTACCAAATCGTCAGTAGACTTCAACCACAACTTTGAACAGTTACAAACCTCCTATTTTATGCACAGACTTTCAAAAACCATTTGAGAAGTTACAAACGATAATATTTTTGAAAATCACAAAATAATAAAATAAGTGTAGTAGGCTTAGAAACTTATACAAAACCCAACAAATATTTTATATTCGATATGAATCTATTTTATTTTTCTATAAATGTATACAATTAGAAATCCATTGGATAACAATAAAAGTATTATAAGGCAAAATGGTTTTTGAAAGTCTGTGCATAAAATAAGAGGTTTGTAACTGTTCAAAGTTGTGGTTGAAGTCTACTGACGCTTTGGTAAAAGCGCCAATGAAATGCATATAGACAATTGCTTAATAACCATCAACAAATAAATTTCATTTAAAATATAATTATGACATTATGTCAAATAATAAATTTCTTAAAGGTTTATTTTAGAAAGAAATTCTAAAGCATGTAATAATGGTTGAACTGACATCAATTCTCTCGAGACCACCACAGTTTTCTCATCAGAGCCCTTTTCCCCTAGACCACACTGCCAGCGAAGGCAGCAACAATCAACGAGCGAAAATCTAGGCGCACGGTAGTGCCCCAGGCCAAGTTCCGGCCACACAATGTGTATTAGTGATGTTACGAATATTCGTATTCGAATCGCAGAATATTCGCCTCTTTCATGATATTCGTATTCGTATTCGTCAAATTCAAGCGAATATATCACGAATATTTTGTGAATACGTTTCAAAAAATAATACATAAAAAATACTGAAAATTAAACAAAAAATATTAATTTTTACTGAAAAAAATTTTTCTATAACGCAAAACAATAATCTTCTTTTAGTAAAGAAAAAAGAAACAAAAAAAGTAAAGTCCTGGTAAATTAATTTATTAATCATGATAAAGTAATGCTCAAAGATCAGTAGAGGAATGTTGAACTTCAAAAATAGAAGTTTTAATGTCTTTTCTCCATCAAGCCTATTGCGCGGTGTGTAAATAAGCTCCGCACCACTAAACAAACATTCGCTCGCTCGGAACACTCGCCGGTGGTGTCACTAAATATTGCCTGGGTATAGGTAAAAGAAGCTCGTATTTTCCTTTATTTACTTTCCACCAAAAATTTAAAAAAGTGGCATTCAAGTGCTAAGTTAATAATTTCGAATTCCGTCATCGGAATATCATAATAATGTTAAATACTTATAGTATTATGACAGTTTTTCTCAATTTATTGTTATTGTCGCAAAGGGTAGATTTTTTCAATTAAATTTGAAGTATTAAGTGGTACTAACTATTTAGATTGAATATTCGTATTCGTATTCGAATTCGGAGAATATTGATTCAGATATTCGTATTCGTATTCGCGAATATTAAAACTTGATATTCGTAACATCACTAATGTGTCTTATTACACGAAACCATTCGAGCGGTTTTTACCCCCCTCATAAAATTGCTCTACTTAATCATAAAATAATGAAACTGTAAACATAAGGTTTCCCTATTGAGGTAACCTTAAAGATAAGGTTTGAAAGTTCTACCATAGAAGCTTCCTGAGATATGAAGGTGTAAAAAAAGTGCATATTTTAGTACCTATTTATTGGCTCACTCACTGAGTGGGTCATCGATGTTATTGGGCACTACGACTACAGCTAGAATGCTGAAATTTGGTATACAGGTAGGTCCTGGCGAGCAATTAACTAGAAAATCTAAAAACAGACACTTTTTATCCTTCTGGACTAGGGTTTCTATTCTTCGTATGGGGCACTTTCAGTATAGCTATAAAGCTGAAATTTGGTGCACAGGTAGGTCCTGATAAGCAATTAACGAAAAAAAAATTAAAACGCGCACTTTTCATCTGGGGGGGACTAGGGTGCCCCTTCTTTGTACGAGACACTTCCAGTATAGCTAGCAAGCTGAATTTTGGTATACAGGTAGGTCTTGGTGGGAAAGTACTGAGAAAAATCTGAAAACGGATCTCAAAATGGACATTTTTCATATAGAGGGACTATGGTGCCCCCTATTTATACGGGCACTTTGACTATAGCTAGAAAGCTTAAATTTACGTATACAGGCAGGTCTTGGTGGATAGTTACTAAGAAAACGAGCAGTTTTCATCAACGGACACTATTTTGCCCCTTAACTATTGGTAAGGGTCCATTTCACTATAGCTAGAAAGCTGGAATTTTGTATACAGGTCGGTTCGCAGCTACCTTTACTTTTATGGAGTACATCCATCGTCGTTTGTGTCCAATTTCTAGCCTACTTACCAATTTTCAGTCTTCTAGGACTTTAGCAAGTACCCTTTCTGTATGGAGGGTGGATACAGATATGCACCCACTTTACAAGAAGTTAGAGTGGAAAGTTTCACATTTCTTAATTGATTCGTTGTTTGTATGCAATTTCTAGCATAGTATCCTTTCTTTATGGCGGGCCCATACAATTATGCACCTTATTTACGAGGAGTTGGAGGGGAAATTTGTCCCCTTTCTTAATTTATTCATTATTTCTGTGTAATTTCTAGTCTGCTTACCAATTCTCAGTCTTCTAGGACTTTAGCAAGTACCCTTTCCGTAGGGAGGGCCGATAAAGATATGCAACCCATTTACAAGGTGTTGGAGGGAAAATGTTTTACCTTTATTAATTTATTCGTTGTTGGTATGCAATTTCAAGTCTACTTACCGATTTTCAGTCTTTTAGCGCTTTAGCAATTACCCTTTCTCTAGGGAGGGCCGATAAAGATATGCAACCCATTTACGAGGAGTTTGGGGGCAAAAGTTTCCCCTTTCTCAATTTATTCTTTATTTGTATGCAATTTCTAGGCTACTTACTCATTTTCAATCTTCTACGACTTTACTGAGGGCCGATACCGATACGTACCCCCATTTGTTTTGCTTCGCTTTATATTTTGCTGAATTATGTGCCGTTGTTACAATATTTGGACTTAAGACAACAAGTGAATATTGACTTATTTAAAAATTTTCAAATCAGTTCCTTTAAAATTCAATACAAAGTTTAATGTCTTAGGGCTATAAGCATAACGAAAACTTGGCATGAAGATAGCATAACTGGTGAAATTGAACTGGTTCTTATCGAGTTCTGTCTGACTATTTGATACTAAAAATCAATGTTCAATATATTGATGCGTCTGGACTACAAGATACAGTGGTTATTAATGTACAATTGTATGGAAAAACTATTTAAAACTTAGTTAAACTTAGCTACGTATGCTAAGTTCCTGCTAAGTTTTGGTTATGCATTCGGCCGTTAGTACCTAGTTATAAGGGTTAAAATTTCTTTGATTTATTTCTGACTAGAATTACTTTGCCAGCGGTCATGGCGCAATCTTTAATTGTTGATGGAGTTTCACAGTCTTTCATATTGATAAAGATTAATGAGAATGGATAATGCTTCTTTAATACTCTAAGTATGGCAATGTATGTTAACAAAATTACTCTCTTCTAATACGTAGGGACGTTGTATTGTTGAGCTTTATCAGGAATATGTTCATGGCATTAATATTCCGGGCTATCTGAAAATCCTATGGCCGAGCAGTATCGTGACTACATGACTCGTCCATATGTGTACGGTGATTATGTAGAGATCATCGCGGCTTCTGCTATATTTCAAGTCCGTATTATAGCAGTTCGGTGTGGGTATATAGAGTTTAATATCAGACGAGAGGAATGGCCGGTCATTGTTCCTGAGTTCTTGGGTGAGAGAGATGAAGGCCATTTCGATTTGCTCTGGCCTGCTGACTCTTTGTTCAACTACAATGCTTTGCCTTACAAATCTCCCCCGTCTAGACCTACTATTAACCATTTGGCTACTGACCGGAATGTAAATATGTACCATAGAGCTCATTGCATAGCTAGAAGTCAGCTAGAAAAGGAAAGAGAGCGACAGATAGAGTATGGGAAGACTGTTGATGAGAATACAAATGAAGAAAAAGTGGATCAGTCTAAGTGGGCAGTTGTCAAGAAAATGGGCCGCCCGAAGGTAAAAACGGTAGGCAAGCCTAAGACCTCAGCCGAAACTAGAGCAGAACAGCTAAATATTCTGCGTCACACCACGAGGTGCACCAAAGGGCTGTAGAGACATATTATGCATCTTGCATGAACACGAGTTATTAAAAAATAAGCTTACGACCAGAGTAGAGAAGTTCGAAAGCCTTTCAGATGACAGTACTTTACAGAACAAGTTGAAATCTCTGGTGGGTGAGTTGCTACACTTAATACTCAAGAGCCTTATCCACAGAGATAAAATCAAACTGAACCATGTTAAGAGGTTCAACATTATACAGATGATGTAGTTCCAGCTGAAAATTTTTGGCCCTGTATCGCTGAGGTTTGTCATCTGGCTGATTCTTCTGTTTTAACTTTGCTATCCGCGTTCAAGTACTTTTTGCAGTTAATACCAGCAACGTTGTTCTCTTCCTTACAGAATGATGTAGCACCATACTTAACTCATTTCAAGTTACTAACTTCGTTAAAACATCATTCACCTTGTCTGAGGACCATTACTAGGCAGTTATACCAGTTGCACCGTGCACGTCAGAAACTTCTAACTATTGACGACGCACTAGATCTAGCTGATGTAAGCAAATTGAAAGAGCTGGGCGACTCTTCGAATGAGAAAGGTGTCAGTGTTGATATGGAAGTGGGTGATATCGAATTTAACGAAGACAAAATTATTGAAAAGTTCAAGTATGCGTTTCAAAATAAGTCAAAGATAAGCAATAACACTCCCAGGAACGAGTGTCTATCATGTCAGCGACTGAAGTGTTTGCATGATGTATCAAAATTAGAAAACCTCCGCAATCTATCAACACTGTCGTTTGAAATAGACTTGAAGAGTTTCATAAGTCCATCAATACATCGCTAAGTTCTTTCATTTGCCACACTTGTTTCAGAAAACTTAGATCTAATAATATGCAAAGTAACTGTGTGTTGAACTGTATACAGTTCCATGCCATTCGCGATGAAATTGGCGAGCTCAACATATTTGAAAAATTTTAAATCAGCGTGCTAAAGCTTTCCAAGTGGTCTTGAGTATGATTCCTGTTGGTAACAAAAAAATACCTAACAAACAAACGATAAAAAAAGTCAAAAGTAGAACTTTTCATCTGCTTTTGCCGCTCGACTCTACATGGAAAAAGCTGCTGGAAAAAGCTGCTCTGAAAGATGATGTTTTTTTTTTTGTAAGACCAGCACTCAGGGAATGACCCCTACACATGCAATGCATTATGCCGGAATTAGGAAAATTGGTTATGGGAAGGAGGATAGAGGGAGTAGTCTTTATGGACATTTGATTTGAACCTTCCAACATTGAAACTGACTGGAAATACCTCTGCAGGAAGCTTATTCGACATACGAACTCTTCAGCCAAAGAACGAATTCTCTCTGTAATGCGTAGTACGATTCCCTGGCGTATCGACCACAAAGGGATATGCTCTTAATGAAGAACGTATAGTTCGAAGAAAAGTGCGGGTTTCGGGAACAAGTTCCCTGATTTCATCAGAACACATTCTATTGTAGTAACGATAAAACAACGAAACACATCCCCTACCTTACTGTCGCCGATGAGCTTCTTCGCTATCTCCTGCACGCGGTCGAGTAACTTCAAAACAGACTTTGAAGCACCGGCCCATACATGAGAGTTGTATTCCATTTTCGGTCGGATATAGGTGATATAAATACTGAGGAGATCAGATGGAGTGAAATATCTTTGACACTGCCGTAAAAACCGAGGCACTTGAATGCTTCTTTTGAGACTTGAAAAATATGATCAGTCCATCGAACGTCACACTGAATCTTCATGCCAAGAACATCAAGAGCATCTGATTCCCCAATATTTACTCCACTCATAACTACAGATGGAGCAGCAACTTCGGTCATGCGTATCTGCGTAAACAAACAGCATTGGGTCTTACGGGGATTGAAATCGACCCTATTCGCACGACCCCATCCGGAGATTGCTATAAGATCACGATTAAGTGTTTCATTCATGGTTTGCCTCATTGCCCCAATCTCCGACAGGCTTGGCCTAGCACTGAATGAACATGAATGGCAAATGCTGCTATCATCTGCAAAAGAGTAGATAGGATTAGAAGTTTGACAGAGAAGGTCATTAAGAAAAATAAGAAATAGGGTAGGAGCCTTGCGGAGCCTTGCGGAGCCTTGCGGAGCCTTGCGGTACCCCTGAATTTATCTTGCATTCGTTTGATGAGATCCCATCTATAACAACTCGTATAGTGCGATCCTTGAGAAAACTCGATATAAACCGAGAGAAGTCATCACCGACACCAAAAGCAACAAGTTTTGACAAAAGTGCACCATGCCACACTCTATCAAATGCCTTAGAAATATCTAAAGCTACCACCTTACTCTCGCCAAAATGGTGTATGGAAAGACACCATTTTTCCGAAAGGAATGCCAGTAAGTCGCCCGTAGAGCGTCCTCTACGAAAGCCATACTGCCGGTCGCTGAGTAAACTGTTGGACTCCAAATACTTCACAAGATGGAAATTGACCATAATTTCCATCACTTTGGAAAGTGCAGAACTTATTGCGATTGGGCGGTAATTTTTAGGGATTGGCGTTACATTGGCAACCTTCAAACACGATGGAAATTCACCAACATGGTACAAAGTGCTGAAGAGGGTTGCCAACGGACGTGCTAGCGTCGAAGAGCACTGCTTCAAAACCAGTGCTGAAATGCCATCCGGCCCAGGAGACTTATTTGTATTGAGATCAACAGCTCTTCATTTTGGTACGTAGTTCTCCTACGAAAAATAAAATCAGATGGCAGGATCTAGTTGCAGTCCATAAAGTGTTTCGTGCTCTTGCTGATTTAAAACAGCACAATGAACATTATTTCAAAACTGTACTTCCTGTTGACCCAAATGATCTTCTTGATGGATTGGATGAAAATATTGAATATAAAGTGGAACACAGGGACACAGAGGCTAATCTGGTGCTTGAAATCACTGCTCAAAAAGATAACAAGAGTGGAGAAGCAATGATCACTCAGTTATCTGAAGAGACAGAGCAATCAGAGTATGAGCAGTATACCTACGGTGACCAACCGTACACTACTATAGTGAACAGTACACTATTTTAGCCTCTTGCCCACTTTTTTTTGTGTACGCTATTTGTACATTTTTTTTAATACATGCCTTATGTACATTATTTTTTCTCACAAATGTTCACTTTTGTGCACTTTTTCATTACTTCCAACCTATTTAGCAAACAATTTGAAATCAGCTTAAATTACATAGAAAGTCTAGCTGGAAACTCAAAGCGTTTGATATTATTACATTCAACAGAGCCAGCTGACAAGTGGTGATAAGCAAAATACACGTGAGCACTGACGATGGAAGTGTAGCGGCTTCCGAAAGTGGCGCTACTCTGTTCTGCTTTGTACGTTGAAAAATTAAGTTGACGTTAATTTGTCCCTTGTTCCTTGGAATATTATTCATGCCCAATTCTTTCTGAATATAACGTTATGAACCTTAGCCTAGTAATCAATTAGTTTTGTTGTGTTTTTTAACCCATAAAATGTGTACACAATTTTTCCATGGAATTAATGGTCACCGTAAGTATACCATGTATCCTTTGAATGAAAAAAAACACAAACTGTGGTTCGGTTACTGCTTTGTAACAGATGTTAATCACTTTATTGACGTGTCGTGATCGCTTTATTGACGTTAAATGTTTTCCAGACTTATTTGCTGTAGGAAAGTTTGGCCAGTTTCATCCACGTCTTGTAAAACTCCGTCGGCTGAATTTATCAAGTTCCAGGTTTCGTCTGAAGCAGCAATATGTGTTCTATCTCCTTAATGATGCTAATATCAGGCAGTTAAGCGCTGGTGTTTTTTATAAGCTTAACGTTACTCAACAAAAAGAAAAGCTGACAATAGCATCTTATTTAGAAAAAATCATTAACGACAAGTTGGAAGGAGACTTACATGCTATATTCAGCCGGCTGAGGAATACCGAACAATTCTGGAAGAAACCGGGAAGTAGCGTAGTCTGCACGAATAAGAACTATGGTCCTCCAGGTGATTTTTAACAATTAGCCCAGCTGAGTGGATGTGGGATGATTTAGGACATTATATTAAAGAAATAAATGGTCCTGAGATGGCCCACAAGTGAGTTAGTTGCACTCGACCCTGTATCTGCATCCTCATTCATCGAAAATAACAATATTGGCGTGGCGTTTACCCCCACGCCAATATTGGAAGAGTCGACTGTTGAGGAGGTGGCAGAATTTATATCGAAATACATTACACATCATCTACGTTGTACGAGCGCGTTGTCAAGTCTCAAACTCATAGGCACAATATCTATTGTTTACGAAAGAAGAAAACTCAGCGCGGCTTTGGAACTGTATGTAGGTGTGGCTTTCCGAGTAAAGTGACTAACACGGTTGAAATTCGCGGTGTATCTGAGTCAATAGCAGCTGAGTCATTATCGTCTAGCAAAAGGTTTTTTAATATTGTTCAATCTAGGGAGTCCAACTTCATTAATGACTATAATCTGGCTGTTCTTCTTGCGTGGAATAGAAATGTGGACCTACAGTTCGTGGGTGAAAAGAGAGCTGTGCTGAATTACTATATACGAAAGTATAAAACCAAAGACGAGAAAAGTCAATCTTTGGCTAGAAAACTTTTCAATTCGGGCCTACGTGCTCTCTATAACCGAGAAAGTGGATCTTTTGAGGCCAGTGATACTCTGCTGTCCATTGCACTTCACGGTACTGATCCTAATACTACGATAAGATGGGTAGATATTAACATCAACAGAAATCGTGGGGTGAAGTCTAAAAAAGAAATTTCAAATATTGACTCTTAGTCAATGCATATTTATTATGATTCCGTTGTTGACACATACTACCCGTAAAGACCTAAAGCATTAAATGACACACATCTATAGGATTTCGCCATATTCTATGATGCCATTTCATCTCGTTCCATTGCTTCGAATGTTGAATACTTCGAGTTGTCTCCATCCAAGTCTCTGAAAAAAGTGTCATTATCTCATCAATCATTACATGATGTCAACAAAATGCCAGAAAAATATTACTTTGCCATTTTGATTTTATTCAAACCTGGCAGAAACTTCGCTGTATTAAAAACTTGCGAAAGCACTAACACTGAAGCGTTTAATGTCCTCAAAGATGAAATAAGAGACGGTAGTAACTACGTCGAGGTTCAAACAGAGTTTGTCAACAACATTGGTAAGGCATTTGAAATGCTTGAGTCGAAAATTTCAGAAATTGAGTACAGAGGCAACGACAATGAGGACGCCATCGAAAACCCCCTTGGTTTCCATCCAGTAGAGGCAGAAAATGCAATGGAAGACTTCCGCCATGCTAATGATTCCATCACATCTGAAGAACTAGAGAAAATGATTAGCAATCTCAACAGCGATCAACATAGAGTTTTAAAATTTGTCACAGAAAGAATTAATACTCTCGAACGAGTATTGGTTTCTATGTGACCACTGCTAATACTTACTTCCTTTTGTGTACCCATACGTCGGTTTGAGAATAGAGCGGGTATTGGCGACTGTGTGGGAGTCGTTTTTGCACGATCGTTTGGGGTGAGACTGAATTTAGTATTGGTGGCCATACAACCCTAATCGGCACACACATACTATTACATTTTGCGCTAGTATGGTAACTCTCGTTCAGACAAAGTTTTTGTTAGTGTCAAGGAATAGCAAGAAACAAGCGACAAATATGTTCATGCCAAACTGGTTGATTTTATTTACTTTTAGTTAAGACGTGTGAGTAAAAACTTGTGAGAGTAAAAGAGTAGAAAGCCCCATATGATATGTTTTGCGGGTTGATGCCATACAAGCACCATGTAATACACAATCTCTTTTTTGCGTCACTTTGGCCGCCATTTCATAATTTCATCCATTTGGCAAAACAAATAATTGTCTTGGGCAGTAGCTTTGACCGTTAATGATTTGTTGTACACCTAATACCCTTAGGATTTTTTTATACTATTGAATTTAAGTTCATTTAATTTTTATAAATAAAAATCTTTGGTGCGTATTATAACACATAAAAAACTATAGTTCGTATCCTATTACTGAATGCATAAATTCAAAAAATTTTTTTAGAAAATGGTACCTACCACAAAATTCGTTAAATTAAACACTAAAATTCGTAAATATTTCATAAGAAAAAATCGAATTTTTTCTATTAAAATTTTGTATTGGAATATTTAAAAATTAAAAAAAAATTGTAAAATTTAAAAACAAATTCAAACACATGTCTGTTAAAATAAAAGCCTATAATAATTTTTTTTTGTGTAACGTTTGAGAAAAGAGCAACGGTCCCAACCAAGTCTAGCACTTTTGGGTATTTTTTTTTTTTTTGAAAAATTAAGTTGATGTTGATTTTTTCCCTTGCTCACTGGAATATTAATCATGCCAAATTCTTTCTGAATATAACGTTACGACCCTTAGCCTAATAATCAATTTGGATTCACAAAGCAAATACGTTCGAAATAATCATATTAATAAACAATTAGCTACTGGCTTGAGCTTTTCACATGTTTACATGTTCATATATACTTAAGTATAAAATCAAACCAAAAAAGTTTGTCTTGAGTAGAACAGAAATCAGAAAAATGGAAATGAAAAAAAATAAACCGATGGCAATGCTGGGAAAGTGCACTTCAATATCAGCTTGAGAGTGATTTAATTATCGTATTCAATTTTCACGAAAAAATTGTATATATAAGAATTAAAATCACATTCCACAGAGCCACCTGACAAGTGGTGATAAGCAAATACACGTGAGCACTGACGATGGAAGTGTAGCGGCTTCCGAAAGTGGCGCTACTCTGTTCTGCTGTGTACGTTGAAAAATTAAGTTGATATTGATTTTTCCCTTGTTCCTTGGAATATATGAATTCGGCATTCCTTCTGAATATAACGTTACGAACCTTAGCCTAATAATCAATTTGGATTCACAAAGCAAATACGTTCGAAATAATCATATTAATGAAATATCTATTTCTTTATATATGAGAATAATAAAAATATATGCTACATATGTATGTGCGTCTTCTACATACATATCAATATTTATCCTCGCATTTTCAGATTAACTAAATAACACTGGCATAAATGAATTCTTATAATTTTGTAAATGTTTTTTAATACTCAAATTTTGAGTACTAACGATCTGCAATTTAGTGTTCCTTATAAAATATTCCTTATCGAAACGAAAAATTAATTAAAGGTAATAAATATTTTTCTTATGTGTTTAAAATACCCTAAAAATAAAAAAATAATAAAAATCTACCTCTTTTCATAGTAAGATTTGTTTGATACTACCTCTTTTTCACATCGAATCTACCTCTAAAGCAGATTTTGGGTTGGCATCATTGGAAAAGAGTGTGTTTCCTTTTAAAGACCCGACCCTGGTCGCGCGGCGTTATAGCGGACAGCGTTGTTACAACTGTACTGGAATATTAAATCAACATGAAATATAGTTATGTTAAACGAAAAAATTTTCTTTGAAGGTTATTGTGAAATCATATTGAATAAACATAAGACACCTGTGTATATACAAGTTAAGGCACCAGTATTATTTCTCTACCTTTTTACATTTTTATATTTTCTTTATCTTACTTTTTCTCAATTCGATATAATTGTCATTATTATTACTTTTAACATTTATTACATTGCTTTACAATTTATTATCACTCAATATAATTAAAAGAGAGCTCTATTGAGAGAAATATGTCTCCCGCTTTGTAATGATAATTCTTAGTAATTAAGTCAGTCTAATTTTGTACTCGGACAGTAAGCTATCCTCATAGTAAGGAGCGTGTATAAAAGAAAATAAAGTAAAGTGAATTAAACGAAAAAGGTAAAAAGTTAATTGGCGCCCAACTTGGGGGGCACGAGGCAAACCAAATGTGAAGTTTAACCTTATAATACTTTTAATTGAAATTTTACTAAATCGATTGTTGCGGCGTTAAAGTAAAAATACCAATAATAATACAAAACCGTTATAAAGAATAAAAAACTAATAAAAGTTAAGGTGACGGCGAAATTCATTCAGCATAAAATCACGTTGTAATTAAAAAAATTTTTCTTGCACTAAAATGTTGAACGTTTAAAAATGCCCAAACAGAATTAAGTTAAGTTTAAACAAAAATCATAAATTAAAATTAAACAAATTTAATTAATAAATCTAATTTAATAAAAAACATAAGATTTTAAGCCATTTAAAAACGAAGCACGTCTGTGACCAGCGGAGTGAAAAACAGATCAGACTTAAAAGTAAACTGTACGTGAGCTGTAGTGTAACTGCATTAAAAATAGCATGTGCTCTATTAAAATTGTTGGCCAACACGATATATCAAATGATCTATAAAGAAAATTAATCAATATTAAAGTTTTACCAACTCGATTTTTCTGTCATTTAAGTAAAAATACTAATATAAAAACGCTTATAAAAGCTTAAAAAAAAACACAATGATATAAATCATTCTACCATAAACCACGCTGTAATTAAAACATTTGCATTGAATCTTTTATTTGTTTGAAATGCCCAAAAACAATAAAATTATTTTTAAAGATTAAAATTTAAAGAGAGTTAGTTAATAATTCTACTTTAATAGAAAAATATCGGACTCTAAGACAATTAAAAACGAAGCAGTGTGTGCGTAGCGAAGTGAAAACCAAATTACACTGAAGAGTAAATTGTAAGTGAGCTGTAGTGAAACTGCATTAAAAATAGCATGTGCTTTATTGCAAATTGTCGGCCAACACGACACATGACATGATCTAAAAGGCTAAAAAAAATCAATATTTATTGATATTAAATAAAATTAAACAAAATTAATAAGTCATATAAAGGAACTACAATATGAAATAATAAAAGTTGCTTAAGATCTTATAACAAGAATATTTTAACACGTTACAAGCAGTGGATGAAAACTATTGAAGAGACTATTCAAAATATATGTATGGATGTTTAGTGCCCTTAGATTGGAAAAATAAACAACGGCTAATTTATTCCTGGTTAATATTTGACTCAACGATTTGTTATTCTATGTACGGTCCTATGAGTGACTAAACTAACGGTGATTTTTGTATGGAGGAACAACTTGCTGAAACCCAACGACTCATTTGTTGCAGTTAAGTAGCTTAAATTTTATTATTACTTAGTTTATTCATTTACTAGTTATCATTAAATAAGTTAAAAATTAATATTTATTGGAATAACTATTAAAAGCTAACTAAAACTTATGCAAATAAAACTTATTACTGAAAATTCTTTATAAATCTTAAAATTGACAAAAAACAAATTTAATTATATTTCATGAGTGTAGACGACCTTATACTTCAAATACAGAATTTTAGCTTGTCTACGGAAATATCTACAGAAAAAACAATGGACCTAGGCGCTGTACAGACTATGCTAAGCACTGCTATCAGGCAAGCAACTGACCAAGTTTGACAAAACTTTGAAGACAAGATCGATGACTTGACGCAAAGATTAGCTATATTAGAAACTCCAGTTCTCGTAGAGGAGCACAAGCCAATTGAAATTAGATCTGGAATAGAGTGTAATGAATCTCTTGACATTGTTAAATCAATCCCAGAATTTAATGGGGACGCAGCTAAATACGTATCTTGGCGCCAGGCCGCAATTACTGCACATAAACTTTATGAACAATTTGAGGGAAGTTCAAAGTACTATCAGGCCGTGGCCATTATTCGAAATAAAGTCGTAGGCGTGGCTGATACAGTACTTAGTTCTTACAGCACCGTACTTAATTTTAAGGCAATTATATCACGGTTGGACTTTTCTTACGGGGATAAGCGCTCAATATATACCCTCGAACAAGAACTTTCAACATTGAGACAAGGCTCAAGAAGCATTGTTGATTTTTACGATGAAGTGGAAAAAATATTGACACTTATCATCAATAAGGTTATTATGATGAATGATGGGAATCCGTCCTTGATCGAAGCTTTGAA
Organism: Panzeria rudis; assembly: GCA_956483635.1. NCBI lineage: Eukaryota > Metazoa > Arthropoda > Insecta > Diptera > Tachinidae > Panzeria > Panzeria rudis. The sequence continues at coordinate 93,634,983 of OY101450.1, read as the reverse complement.
TCGAAAATATAGAGACGATGCCCTGCGTGTTTTTATTTCAGGTTTACGGCGTCCAATGTCGGACGTTTTATTTTCGTGCAAACCCACTGATATGCCCTCTGCCCTTGCCATTTCGCAAGAGCTAGAAACTAATCAAACAAGATACAATTTTGCCTCTACGTTTGCGAACCATTCTATGCATAATACTTTACAAAATTCACCACATTACCAGCCAATCCATCAACCCCCTTTCCAGCAAAATCGTTTCCAACAATTTCCTCACCCTTCAAATTACCAATACAGGCAAACCCAACCAGATTTTTCTACTAGATATCAACGTAACATAAACAGCAGATTCGAGTCCCCACGGTATTTTCTGAACTCAAACCGAAACACAAATAGGGCTAGTCACTTTCCTCAAAATATGCTTCGTACTACAGTTAGTAGAAATAGTGGCGGAGAGCAACAATTTGGGTATAATTACCACCAACATTCTGAACCCATGGAGATTGATATGAGTAATCGCCTGCCTCAAAAATATTCGAAACGGCCCGCTAATTCTTTCAGACAGAATACGGCCAAAGCACAAAGATTGAATCATTTGACTCAATGCTATACTAACCCTGAATATGTTTGTGAAGATTCATTCGAAGACGAAGTCAATGATGATCCGACAGAAACTCTGCAGATTAACGCCTCCCAAAAAGAAAATTATGATTGTAATGTAGAAGATGATATAAATTTTTTAGAAGTGGGTCCTTCCTCCCGTATATAGAAAGGTCATTTGACGGAAGGACGTTAAAGTTACTGATCGATACGGGAACGTCAAAAAATTATATAAAAAATTTTTCTTTTTTAAAATCAGTCAAACAGCTTCAAAAGATGTTTATTGAGAAATCTGTTCATGGTAATTCGAAGGTAACTTCAAACTGTTTAATTAATATATTAGGGAAAACTGCGCCGTTTTTTGTATTGCCAGATTTGCAAACATTTGATGGTATAGTAGGATTTGATTTTTTAAATTAAATAAAAGCGCAGATCGATTGCCAAGAAGGTGTGTTGAAATATGGAAAAGAGAAGGAAAGGCTTGCATATTTTCATTCGGATGCTGTCAATAAACTTCTAAATCATGACACCTGCAATATTCGTCCCAATATAAAGAACCAATTTGCAGAAGCTTTAGAAAATAATAAACGCGTTTTCGCTGATCCTGTTGAGGCTCTTTCATTTGCCACTAATGTCATTGCTACAATAAGAACAAAGGATCGACATCCAGTATATTCAAGAGCATATCCCTATCCACTAGCGCTCAATGAATTTGTAAATAAAGAAATTTCGGAGTTGCTAAAAAATGGAATAATAAGACCCTCCCGATCACCATATAACAACCCTATATGGATTGTGGACAAAAAAGGGTTTTATGAATCCGGAAAACCAAAAAAACGGCTTGTAATCGATTTTAGGAAGCTAAACTCGAAAACTACAAGTGATCGCTATCCCATACCTCACATAACTACAATTTTAGCGAATCTAGGTAAATCGTCATTTTATTCTACTTTGGATCTAAAATCGGGCTTTCACCAGATTAATTTAGCGAAAAAAGATCGGGAAAAGACAGCTTTTAGTGTAAATAATGGGAAATTTGAGTTCTGCCGACTACCGTTTGGCCTTAAAAACACACCCAGTATTTTCCAACGTGCTATCGATGATATGCTGCGAGAGGAAATCGGTAAAACGTGTCATGTCTATATGGACGACGTTATTATTTTTTCACCTTCTGCCGAAAAGCATCTTACTGACATCAACCGAATTTTAAAAAGGCTGTATGAGGCGAATATGAGGGTATCTGGTGAAAAGTCAAAATTTTTCAGAAAATCGGTGGAGTTTTTGGGGTTTGTAGTCTCCGAAAATGGCATTAAAACTTGTCCGGAAAAGATTAGAGACATTGTAAGCTATGAGATTCCAAAAACTATGCGAGGTTTGAGATCTTTTTAAGGCTTGCCGGTTACTATCGTCGCTTCGTAAAAGATTACGCGCATATAACGAAGCCTCTTACAAAATGTTTGCGTGGCGAGAATAGTAATATTTCAGCAAGGCAATCGAAAAATGTAAAAATCGTTCTAGACAGGGCAGCATTAAATTCGTTTACGAAGATAAAAAGCATATTGGCTTCAGAAGATGTTTTGCTGCTTCACCCAAATTTCGATGAACCTTTTGAACTAGCTACCGACGCCTCATCAAGCGCAATCGGCGCCGTACTTTCGCAAAACGGCAAGCCAATCACGATGATTTCGCGCACTTTATCTTCTACAGAGCAAAACTACGCAACTAACGAGCGCGAATTGTTAGCTATTGTTTGGTCGTTGCAAAAATTAAGAAACTACCTATATGGAGCCAAAAACCTTAATATTTTCACGGACCATCAACCCCTCTCGTTTTCTTTGTCCGAAAATAATCCAAATGGGAGGATAAGAAGATGGAGATCTTTTATAGAAGAATTTTCCCCAAAATTCTTTTATAAGCCTGGGAAAGAAAATATCGTTGCGGACGCTCTTTCTAGACAGTATATGAATCATATAGAAAATAGTTCGGCAAGCGTAAATGGCACAATCGGCTCTGATACTGAAACAGCATCGGAAGGTAGGAATAGTTCTGATACATTAACTGCCACAGAATCTTCAATTGTTGCAACAGTTCACAGCGAAATTTCCTCAAGTGAAGTCGTAAAAAGTGTTGTAAGCCCTGTTAACTGTTTCAAAAACCAAATACTCCTGGTTGAAGCTTCTCAGGCAGAAATAACTTCAGAAACCGTATTTCCTAAGCAAACCAGACATTTGATTCATTTTGTGGAAAAAGCCAATTTAATTCAGGCATTAAAAAAGGTTGTAGATCCGCAGGTAGTAAATTGTATTCACTGTGACCATCATATCCTAGGTCAATTTCAAAACGAGCTAGTAAGAATATTTTCTTCTGTTAAATTTGTTCATAGCCAAAATATAGTCATTGATATCCATAATCCAAATGACCAACAGGAAATTATTAGTAGTGAACATAATAGGGCCCATAGGAATATTCGAGAAAATCTGAATCAGATATTGACCGAATATTATTTTCCGGGAGTTCGTAGGAGACTGAAAGAAATGATTTCAAAATGTAAGACTTGTAAGGAGGCAAAATATGTCAGGCATCCGAGAAAGACACAAATAGGTAGAAGTCCCATTCCGAGTGACCCTGGAGAGTTGTTGCATATCGATATTTTCTCTACTGATGGAACACATTTTATTACTTGCGTTGATAAATTCAGTAAATTCGCTCTCGCATTTCCTATTGATTCAAGATCGATTATGGATGTTAAGACTCCGTTACTAAATATATTGAATTTTTTCCCAAAAGCAAAAACAATTATTTGTGATAATGAAAAGTCATTCACTTCGGAAACAATAAAATCTTTACTTGCTAATCATTTCGGAGTTGAAATATTCTCAGTTCCACCTGCGCATAGTTCGAGTAATGGCCAAGTAGAGCGATTCCACAGTACTGAAATTGCTAGATGTCTCAAGGCAAAAGAGAGATACGATGACACGAAAGAACTAATTCTTGTTGCCGTTTCCAAATACAATAGCACATTACATTCCGTCACTGGACAACGTCCTATCGATATATTACATGGCGTTTCTGAAAAATTAAGGTCCGATATAAGAACAAGATTAGCTGCAGCACAGGAAAGGGGCTTACGGTATCACAATACAAATAGGAGAACAAAACGTTTTTTACCTGGTGACAAAGTATTTGTTAAGAGCAACAGAAGGTTGGGAAATAAGTTCAGCAAGCTTTATGTAGAAAAAACTGTAGAAAAGGATTGTGGAAGTTATGTTCTTATCGACAACCGACCCGTGCATAAAGACAATCTGCGATAGAGCCTTCAGAAAAATTTTAGGCCTCGACCCTGATACAAACTAAGATTCTGTATTTCTTTATATTTTTGTAATGACGCTGCAATATTCAATTTTGAATAAAGCTTATATGTTATTGAAAATAGTTTAGATGATTATAATAAAACTTAAAACCGAAACTTAAAAATTAAAACTTAAAACTTAGAATTTAGAACTTAGAACTTGAAAATTGACACTTAAAACGTATAACTTAAGACGTGGAATCTAAAATTACTAAAATAAAAACTAAAATTTTTTTTTAATTTTAAACAAACATTGTAATCAGTGTAAGTAATATCAATGCAATCAATACAAAAAAAAAAATATAAAAAAAATAATAAAAAAATTATTACCTCAGAGAAACCGTAAAAATCATTGTAACAGCCGAGGACGACTGTTTCTAAAAGGGGAGGATAGTTAAGGCAACCAGTATTATTTTTCTACCTTTTTCCATTTTTATATTTTCTTTATCTTACTTTTTCTCAATTCGATATAATTGTCATTATTATTACTTTTAACATTTATTACATTGTTTTACAATTTATTATCACTCAATATAATTAAAAGAGAGCTCTATTGAGAGAAATATGTCTCCCGCTTTGTAATGATAATTCTTAGTAATTAAGTCAGTCTAATTTTGTACTCGGACAGTAAGCTATCCTCATAGTAAGGAGCGTGTATAAAAGAAAATAAAGTAAAGTGAATTAAATAAATTTATTGAATATTGAAAAACTAAAAATATATTGTTTTATTTTAAATTAAAAGACAAACGAAAAAGGTAAAAAGTTAATTTACATATATATTGAAAACAAAAACAAATTTTTGTTATTATTATTTTCAATATAAATACACGAAAGAAATTTTCTTGTCGATATTATGCGACAGGCTATTAATAGTTTTTGAAGACTTGAATTATAAGTACCATTGGAAAATTACTAATTTTATGCCCATCAGCGAACAATCTTTAGTAGGAACGACCCCCGATATTTTCCAATGAACTCTAAGATAGTAAAGAAAATTGAGCCAGAATGTGATTTTACAATTGTTTTACACATTTCTTTTAATTTAATTTTGAATTTTATTGTTCTTGATTTTAATTATTTATTTTCTAATATCAATTAATTTTAAATGTCAAGTAACTGTAAAATTTAATTGATTATCTTAAATTTCTATTCGATTGGAAACCCCAAGGCAGTACTTTTGAAATTATAAACGAATTTTTATAATAATGATTGGTGATCGTAACTGAAATTATACCTGGGGTATATTATTTCAGATATAAAAACGGAATTATTATTGAATTTCTAAATTTTCAGTACTTGCAGTACAATATTAGTTAACTTAGTTTAGTTTTAATAGTTGTAACTGTTTTCCAACTAATGCTGACTTTAGACGACATGTATTCTGACTTGTCAAATTTCCCACTGCAAAAGCTATACATGACGTGTGAAACATATAAAACATTGTCAGATGACATTTCCAGATGCAAAGTCATATGAAAATTTTTCAATTACAGCGTGTTCTATATTCATCTGACAAAGCATATGACATCAGCTGTTTTGAATTAGCAAAAGTGTGATTTGGCTGAAAAAACATTAAAAACATAGAGCGCTTTATATATTTATGAAAATTGTGTACAAACTCATCTGTTTTGAACACTCAGAAGCTATGTCAGATGCAATAGCACATGTACGTGTGAAAGCAAAAACTATAAACCGTCTCTAAATTGAAAATTTTGACAAGCATGCTAAGTTACATATGTCTCACACACCTGACAAGCCATATGTAAAAAACATGTCGTCTAAAGTCAGCATAATATGTTTTCTCTGTGTATCGTTATATAATTTTGATTACTTATAAATGGTTTTCTTTTCAATCCATTATAGCACTCGTTTTAATATAGTATATTTCTTACTATTTGTTAAAATTGTCAGTGCTATTGCATTGCAAAATATTCTTAAGTTTACAGTATAGTAAATGCCTTAACCTATCTGTTAATGCTGACTTTAGACGACATGTATTTTACATCTGACTTGTCAAATTTCCCACTGCAAAAGTGATACATGTTGTGTGAAACATATGAAACATTGTCAGATGACATTTACAGAAGCAAAGTCAGATGAAAAATTTTCAATTAGAGCGTGTTCTATTTTCATCTGACAAGGCATCTGACATCAGCTGTATTAAATTATCAAAAGTGTGGTTTGGCTGAAAAAACATTAAAAAGCAAAGAGCGCTTTATATATTTACGAAAATGGTGCAAAAACTCAGCTGTTGTGAACACTCAGAGGTTATGTCAGATGTAATTGCACATGTACGTGTGAAAGCAAATATTGTAAGCCGTCTGTAAATTGACAATTTTGACAAACATGCGAAGTTACATATGTCTCACACACCTAACTAGCCATATGTAAAAAACATGTCGTCTAAAGTCAGCATAAAGAATTTATTTATTATTCTATTTATATCTAAATATTTACTAATTATTCTTAACATGCACTTATGTTAATGCTTAATGTATAAAATTTAGGAAGGAATATAATTATTCATCACATTTGTATTACTGCTATACCAAAATATATAAATAACAAGTTTCTTAGGATATGGTATCTTAGTGCATTATTAAAGCACACAAGTACATACAATTAACACACGTTTGGTACTTCATATCGGTGCGTTTAGTTTACATTTACCCAGCAAATATTTTTTCCCAAGTCGGTCTGAATTCGGTCAGTAAGTTTATTGCGAAAAAACTGCAGTTTTTCGACATTGTTACAGCTTTCGCTAAAGTTGCAAAAGTTGTTTATATTTTTACAACTTTTGCAACTTTATCAAAATCGAAAAACATTTAGGTAAGAGTTCTTGTGAATTGTAGAAATCCTTTTTGTGTGCCGGTGTAACTAAAAAATGTATGAATACTTTTAAAACTTTTAAACAAAGTAGAAAGTACCATATATAGATATGGTGCAGACATAATGGAGGTGCTCAACATTAATATATATTTGTTTGAAATTTTTAAAAATACCAGTTCGTTAGTAACAGCATCATGAATAGCGGATTGGGAAAAAACAACTTCTATAATTGTGATAATTTTATTGTTTTGATAGCCGCTAAAGCACTATTATAATACCATTAAAAATAAATAAATCATTCATCTAGCTTAGATATTAAAAAAGTTATAACCAGTTATTTCGCAGTTTCAAGCATATTATATACTTTTTCATATATTAAATGCATCATAATTTGGAAACCCCGGGAAACGTTGCTCTAATTTTTTTGGTGAAATGTTAGTTGTTCAAGACGTACCTATCATACCGAGTTTGGTGCGATTCTTGTTTTTTCGTTGGTCTTATATGAAATAAGTCAATTTAAAAAATCATTAAAGCATTTTTTTGGAAAAATGAACAATATTCTAGTTAAATTTCAAAGTTTTTAGTTTAGACTTTTTTACGACTTAAGGGATTAAGATATTTCAAAGTTTTGTTCTGTATTTTTACTTAGAATTTTATTAGCAATTGAATGGTGTACCTTAATTTAAAATCAGATAGATAGCCAAAAAAAGCTACAAGCCAGAAACCAAAATAAGTCGAGGCAATATTATAAACATTTTAATTCCGAAATGAAATATCTCTTAAACCGTAAAAGACACAAAAGCAATTGAGAGCACATTTTTTCTTTGTCATGTTTTGCAAAATCTAGGGCGCTTAAAAATTTTCAAATCGGCCAGTATTTAAGAAACGTACAAGCTGCACAATTTTTTCACACCCGAGGTAGTCAAATTTCACCACCTGTAGCTTCGCCCCTGATGCAGCTACGGACTTTACAATACATGATGATAAAACATAGCCCCTACTGTACAAACCATAAAATGTTCAGACAAATCCATATAGTAGCTTAGAGGTTCCTTACTTATTACCACTTTTTTTAATTTACAGCACTGTGCGCCGCTCATATTGGTGGCTATTCGGGTAAACGCTTCGAAGAATTAAAAAATTTACGTGATAGCAAAAAGAAAATTTCAAAAATTGTTTTTGTTTTCTATACATTTGTAAAATCAAATAAACATAAGAATATTAACGGGCATCTTTCTCTTTTAAAACCTCGTGTTCCCGAATAGCCACCATTATTTCGCATGTTGACTAACATTTTGCTTATACATCTCCCATGTTTTTCACAAACTGAACGGAGTCAGATTTCCATAAACTTTTTATTTTTATTTCCATTTTTTTTATCAAAATTTATTTTCATTTTTACAAAAAAATAAAATAGAGTAATTAATTTTTAGTCGAACTGTATGGTTTTTATGCAAATTTATTTAATTAGTTTGGCTTAAGTTCATTTTTAATTTAATCTATCGATCAAACTATTTTTTATTTAAGAAAGAAATTCTAAAGTATGTGAATATTGAACATTCAAAGAAAAATTTTGATGTACGGAGGGTTGAACTGACATCTGTTTCGTGACCATCAAGTATACTCGTCAGAGTCCTTTAACTACACCACCACTGACAGTCGCAACAACACTGTAGCGAAAGATTATATTAAAACTGAACTTAAGCCAAACTAATTAAATAACTTTGGATAAAAACCATTTAGTTCGACCAAAACTTAATTACTCAATTATTACAACTCTAAAGGCCCTTAGCTAAAACATGAATGTGGACTGTTCAAAAAACTTGGGCAAAATAAACATTCAAAAAATCCCAGCATTGAGAATATCGATGGTATTCCACGCTGGTAAGACTGAAATAAAAAAGCTTAGAATAGTTGAGCATTCTAAGAAAAGACAGTTAGTGAAGTTCCGAAGATTTAGAAAAAGTTAATTAATACGTGGGACTCGCCACAAAATGGCGAATGTCTATTCAACTCTTGACTGCGAACCACCGACTTTGGTCAAGTGGTAAAGCAGAAAAGAATTCTGAAGAGATAAGCTGGAGCTATCGAAACGTCAGTTCAACCCTCAGTGCAGTCAGAAATTTTCTTTGTCTATATGCTTCACATTTATCTCTAAATAAAAATTTAATTTAATTGAAAAATTAAATTACAACCGAACTGAAGCCAAAATAATTAAATTTCTTTGGATATATATCCATACAGTTCGACTAAACTCATAACTTAAAATAAAAAACCTTTAACGATAAATATCAGAAAACAAAAGATGTCAAATGATTGTTTTTCAAACTCTTCAAATTTTAAATATTTGAAAATGTTTTACATCGAAATTAAAGAACAACAACCTTTACTATACATTGGACTTTCCGCGATGTTAGCAACTTTTTCTGAGATTTTGTTATTCTTCACAGTATTATTAGTGATTTCTTAAATATTTTTAGCATTTTTTCGTGAGCATGCGGCTTTGGCGGTTTCTAATCAATATTAAAGCTTGCTTTCAATTTTCGAAATTCTCGCATATTTTCGCAATTTTCGGGATAGGATCGACTTTTTGCCAGTTGTTAGGCTCTTTGCAATTTACACGATTTTTAAACCATATTAGACTTTGGTATCATGCCGCTGTTAGAGAGTTTTTGCAAATTTTCGCCATTTTCGCGATTTTTTTTAAATTTGGCATTCCTACCAGTTTAAGCAATTTTTAATCAAAATTATGGCTGCTTTAAAGCTTTGCAATTTGAGGTATTTTCGCGATGTGCGAAATTTTTCAAAATGTTATAGTTTTCTTACATTTTTTGAGCTTTTAATCAATCGTAACATTGTAATCTTTCATGTACAAAAAAGTTTTTGCGATTTTTTGTAATTTTAATTATTCAAAATGTGTATTAATTAATTCAAAATGTGCTCTAAATGTGCATATAAACATTTTATTATTTTACTGTTTTCCTTATATGAATTTTTCTTACAACACATTTTTATTATAGTACATATACACTTCCCAACAAAAATTCGGTTACCAAATCACCAAAAAAATAAATCGAAAAAATGTTTAAAACTCATTACAACTCTGTTAGAAAAAGTATTTATTTTTGTTCTTGAAGTCCAGAAACGGAGCCATTACATTTTGGATGTTTACATCAAACCAATAAGTACTTTTATTTTTACATAAAATTCCTTAAAATAATATATATGTATTTTTATTGCCTATCTGAAAAATAACTAATTAAACATACAATGTACATGAATATATCGTCTTAAGCAGTAGCAGATCCTTCTGAAGTTTGGTTTTCCAATTTTAAGTGCATATAAATGCATAAATATGTACATTTGTATATATGCATAAACTTCTATGTATACGGAACAGGAAAATATTGTTTTTAGTACCGCGATAGAAACTTTTATTACATTTTAGTTATCTTGAAGAGGGAATGTCCTTTTTCAATTCTTCTGGATCCGCGCCTTGCATTAAGAACCATTAATTGAATTAATTGAAAAAAAGTTTTTCTTTTAAATAACTTTCTAGCAAATAAATTTTGTTTTAATTTGTTTTTGTCATGTTAGAAGTTTTATATTTTCAATTTGGAAATCGAATATAAATGTGAATAAGCCTACAAAATAATGAGTGTAGGAAGTTGTTCAAAAATTATATGCTAAGTTTTTGCTGGGTTTTTCATTCGATGAAAAAAATAGAAAAGCGTTTATATCTTAAATAAAAAAATACAAATGGATAAATATAATTTTTTAATCAAAAGTGTTTGTTTTTTGATACGAAAAAAACAAAAAATATGGTTTTAAAAGTATTAAAATACAGCCTCTAAACAGATACCACTTATGCAACGTATTTTCATGTACAATTCATGCCAATATTTTTATATGTATTTTGACATAATTCCGGGTGAAATGTTGAACAGAGTACCAGCCAGTAAATCAAATAAATTGGTTTAAAATATAAATTCCTTATAATGTCTCGAATACATATAAGAAATTGTTTTTAACATTAACGTTAACCTTAAAATATCGCTTATGTTCTATATTAAGAAAAAAAACTTATTTTAAATATTTTTTATCTAAACTCTTTCATTTTATTCTTAGTCCTTATGATACTCACATGCAAGTAGAGAAAAAATAAAACTAACACAACTAATATAAGGATAATAAATAGCTCAAACGTTTGCAATTCTTTGGAATTCTATGGGTTGCAGTTTGATTTAATTTAAATTAACAAATGCTATAGGAATATACACAAACATCGATTTAAGAAGAAATCTTAATAAATCTTTAATATTTTAAATGCATACATTCACAAATATTCAAAGCTTTTTAGGAAAACATATTTGGTTTTATGCAATAGCTCGAATTTTGGATTGAAACTTTAAGTCTGGCGCTTTTGAGGGGGGTGGGGTTGACTTTTAACTGAAACACACTATTTTGGAAAATCTCCGTTAGCAACTCAATAGCAATTAGGTATATTTTTATCGTTTGTGGGAAGGGGATATCCCTTTTTCTTCCTCCTATATCCGCACCTGCTTTAAATAGTCGTTTATTTACACCAGTTGTGATCAAACTTTAAATTCTCCATAAATGCGTGCATATGGTGCTTTTTCAACATCAACACACCTACACTGCGTATTACGCTCACAGCCTATATATTTACCCACGAAAATTAACACACACAGCTGAAAGCTTATATGTGGGCACCACTGATTTGCATACACCACTTTTAGAAATACTGAATATGCAAATACATGGGATGGTTACTTGGAAAGAAATTGTTCTCTTTTAAAGTTAATTAAATTATTATCGCACTTGTTTAACATATACTATGTACCTCGTTTATAAGCATTTCTTATTTGCAAATAAAAATGTAGTGTTGCCGAGTATGAATTTTTATTGTAACTTACTAACTCACGAAAACAATTGCTGATTAACTAACGCCCTATTTGCATATAAGAAGTTTGACGTGCCACCTTTACACATGTTTGTTAATAAAATATAATAAATAGATATATATATATATATATATTAATAAATAGTCAAATATTCAGTGAATTAATAAATGACAATAAAAAGTATTTGGCAGCATTTTACATTCTTATTTGCAAATAAGCACTGCGCATAAGCGTAATAATAGTGTATTAACTAGATATTCAAAAAACTTTAAAAGTAATAAAAAATTAGTTGCATTACGTTCTAAAGTAAATCCATATACAAATTATCTGGTATGTGATGGAAATCGATCGATTCAAATCGGCGCCGATTTCAAAAACCAATTCTGCTGAAAGATGACTTATTTACGTTTCTTATCTTTTTTTATCTAAGAAAATATTCAAATAAAAAATTGTAAGCCTTGGAAACATTAAAAGGGGTAAATAAGTCATCTTTTAGTAGAATTTGTTTTTGAAATCGGCGCCGATTTCAAATCGAACGATTTCCATCACATACCACTATATATTAAATTCAGCAAAGTGTGACTTTGGCTCGCACACGGATCCCTTATCGTTTTTGTCCTCTTTTTCGTTTTGGCAATAATTTTGTTTTGCGTTTTCGTTTAATTTTAAATTTCTAAATTTTTGTTGATTTAGCGAGTTTTTTTTTTGTTTTGGCGTTTATTTCATATTGTTGATTTTATTTTTTTCGTTTTTTTTTTGCGATTTTTCGTTTCTTGCAATTTTTTTTTGTTTTTTGTCGAGTTTTTTTAGTTTTGGTGATTTTTTGGTTTTGGCTTTTTTTATTTAACCTTTTTTGCTTTTAGATAATATTTTTATATATAGCGATTTATTTTGGTTTTGGCGCTTTTTTCAGTTTTGGCGCTCTTTTCGCCTTTGGAGGTTTTTTCAGTTTTTGGTGACTGTTTTAGTTTTAACGATTTTGTTTTTGCTTTCCTTTTTTCATTTGGCGATTTTTTCGGTTTTTTGCGATTTTTTTCGCTTTTTTTTGTGCTAGCGCTTTTTTCGTTTTGGTGTCATTTCCCATTATTAACGATTTTTTTTCGTTTTTTCCGATATATTTAGTTTTAGCCATTTTTTTAGGTTTTAATGTTTGTTTTCGTTTTAACGACTTTTTTGTGATCTTTTTAGTTTTGGTGATGTTTTGCGTCTTAGCGACTTTTTTCATTTTGGTGTTTTTTCCTTTAAGCGCTTTTTTCAGTTTGAAATTTTTTTTTTATTTGGAATTTTTAGTTTTTGCGTTTTGTTAAATTTCAAGAGTTTACTACTCTTGAGAAATTGCAATAACTGATAGAATACCCTTTAATTTTTATTGATTTAAATATCAGTGTCAATTAGTGTATTCCGTATAATAATACACTAACTTTGAAAATTTCAGGTGCCTATATATGTAAGTTTCTGTATATTACATTCGTATTTCAGCATGTTTCGTTGCTCGCTTTAGAATACCCTTTACCTTTTTAGTGCCAAGTATTTGCTGTTCTAGGGGGCAAAGTTTTACATATTCTGTGAAAATTTCAGGTCCGTAGCTCTTACGGTTCCCGAGAAAACATCCTGTGATAGACAGGCAGACAGACAGACAGACAGATAGACGGACAGCGTAGCAAAAACAATAGGGTCTTTTACGCTTTTGGTGCACGGAACCCTAAAAATAAGATGTATGTTTGTTTGTTTATTTGCAGATTATTGTAACGGCATCACGCCTAAACAGCAGAACCGATTTAAATAATATTGGGTACACAGATAAATATATGGCCCAGAATTAATATAGGCTGATTAGTTTTACGAATTTTGGTCCAACAGGGGATAAAATTGGTAAAAATGGGTGTAGCCAGTATCGAAACCTGATACTCCTTTAAACACATAATACCCTATCTATTGTAGTGTTTATGTATTAAGTATTAGAGAAACCACCCTAGAACATATTAAATTTTAATCTATAACCTATCAGTGAGTATCTCAATTATGTCGATAGACCACCTCCAATGATAAATACATGTAAAAGTGTCACACAGCTTATGGCATTTTCTTTTTCTACGAAAAAATTTTGCATTGTTTGCACGTTTCAATGAAAATTTGCAATATAATTATTTTTCGAGAAGGTAAATTTATTAGAAATTGTTGTATCATCCCTTGCGAAGGTAAATTTTTTGTTTTAAAGGAATGCTAAATTGCGATTTTTTAATAAAAAGAAAAAAATTTTACATAATTTCTAAAAAAGAAAACGCCATTAATCTTAACTTGATTGACCCGAATTTGGCCTGAAATTGGGTCTTCCACGCAATGACAATGTGTGTAAAAACATTATGAAGATGGAATTTAAAAGAAGGCGTAAAGATGGATTTTATAAGGCCTCCATACTACTTGTTTTTACCACTGCGACATTAGAAATAATATTCCTTACTTATACAATCATTTTACTTACACATACAATCATAGTATTTTAATGCTGAAACACCCATTGCCGCATCCCTGGGGCATATTGCAAACATGACCGATACATTTTAAACTTTGAATTTTAATATGAATTACTTTAATATGAATTAGCAAAAGTTAAGGTATTGCTGCAAACCACAGTTTCAACATTTTGCTAAATGAAACATTTAAACAAAATTGAAATGTGTATTATTAATATGTAGAAAGGAGTAAGCGGAACAATTTTGTTGATTTGATTGGAGCAGCAAATGGTTTAAGATGCAATGAATAAAACGAAATTTCAAAAGAATATACATATTTAATAAACATTAAATTTTAGCTATTTTAATTTTTGAACTTAAACTCAAAAATATGATACAAGCCTTTCAGTTTTTCTTGCTTTGTTTTTTTTTCAGATATGGAAGAAAAGCGACACAAATATTTTTATGGGACTATTTCCTAATTGGTATTAAGCGACCGTAGCTCTAGCACTTTATATGAAAAGCGGCAGTCAGTTTCACATGACTTTGAGGTTGCCTATCAATTTAATTCCCTGTGAATTAAAAAAATAAAATGAGATCATTTTGTCCAAAATACTAAGCTCGTAAAAAACTGCTTTTGACACGAAAATGGCAAAATTCGTGAAAAATTGCTATATTAAAAACAAGCTCTAAAATTTATTAAAACCCGTTAAAACCGTAAAGAGTGGAAATATCAAAAAAAAATCGCGTAAATTGCGAAAATTCGCAAAAACTTGCTAACATCGTGAAGATATCAAAGTATAATATTAAGTTATCATAGCTTAAACTATGTAAAGCTCATAAACTTGCAAAGAACGCATTTATCCCGAAAACAGCGAAAGTTCACGAAAAATTTCAATATTCCCAAACTGCTGTAAAATAAATTAAAAACTGCTAATATTGTAAGGAATGCTAAAAACTTAGGAAAAATTGCGGAAATTGCGAATATTCGCAAAAACTGACTAATATCGGAAAGCTACCAAGGGCTAATATAGTTAAGAGGTCACTTGAATTATAAAAAGGGCAAACACTAAAAAAATAATAATTTTTCGCGAAAAAAAAACGGAAATATGCGAAAAATTACAATGTTGAAAACGAGCCAAAAATGTGGATTATAAATCGCTTAAGCCAGTAGAAATGACGCAAACTTGAAAAAATCTTATAACTGAATGAAAAAGGAAAAATCTAAGCATTGTGTTTACGTTCGTTTAACTTTGTTGCTAAAGGCAAACCATTTAAGGATTGCTAAAGTTAGTAGTTTAAACGAGTACCCCTATTATATAACGGTTATAACACATTTTACATATTAAAGTTTAGTTACACAAATTGCTATACAAAGGGTGTGTTTTTGTCAATAAATATTCATGATTTCACTCCTAATATAAAATCAATTCTTAAGTTGTAAATTCCCAAAAATTTGGATGTGGGTGATTTCTTTCTAAATGTAATTTTTCATGTCCCGGACTGTTCTGTTTTAAGGCTCGTTTCCGCAGACCTCTTATCTTACGCACAAACTTTCAAAAATTATTTAAGAATTTACAAATGATTTTTGAAAATTACAATAGTAAGAGTAGTAGGCTTATAGTATGTTTCCACCGGCATTATTTCGACCAATCATGGTGATTTGAGCAAATCATGTTGATTTATGCATACGACATTTTGCATACGACCACCAAATTACCTTAAAGTAGGTGATTTATTTTAAATTAAGTCGGAAATACTCTTTTTCGAACTGGATTTATCTACGCAACCTTGCTTTTAAAATTACATCCCTGGATCATCCATCAATTGTGATTGACAATTTCGAAAAAATTACAACAGAATATTTAATTTATTTTAAATGTCGAACTATATATGGAAAAAACTCAATTACAGCTGCTGCGCACGGCTTATAAAGTAAGTGCGTCATTTGACTACGAAAATTCTAACACTAAATCACTCACAAGCTCGGTGGAAACACTTCGAAACGTATACAAAACACAACAAACAATTTGTATTGGCTTATAAATGCTTCATATGACGCCTTTTATACGAACCATTGCATTAATAACCAGAAAATTGACAAATGTGGCATAAAAACCAAATTTTTTGAAAAGAAAAATTTAAAACATTTTTTCGAAAAAATCACAATATCACGAAAAAAACCAATAATGCCATCTTAATCATAAGATGAAAATATATATGAATTGGCTAATTGAAATTCAAAAAAATTACGATAAAAAATGTCTTCAGGACTAAACCAAAAACACAATATTTTTAATATCCTTGCGCAATATTTAAATAAGAGTAAGATATCCTGATATACTCACCAATGTGACTCTACTCAAATAAAAAAGATTTTTGTCTAGATTAATAATCCAGAAAGTATTTTAAGCTTTGGAGGACCGTTCGTTAAAACATTAAGCAAATAATACAAAAAATGGTGTAAATTATGCAGATATTAAATTTAACTACATCCTTACAACTAGAGCTGCTAGAAAAAACTAATAACGGTATCGTAATCAGCAGATGAAAATAAATCAGAATCAGCGATTTTAATGTCAGAAAATAAAAAAATCACAATTTTGTTGTGCTGTGTTATTAATACAATTCTAGAGAAGAGAAAAGTATAAGAAACATAAGCATGAAGGATTTCGTAAATATGTATTACGAAATATTTCGTCACTTCACAGCGCCGAAACCAAATAAAATATTCGGCGTGACGGTATTATATTCGAGTGCAAATACACTTGAAAGTGACACACTTTTGACCAATTTCTCCGGATATATTTCTTTTGTCTTCATCATATTTACTACTACAATTAATTTTATGGCTATAAGGTATCCGTAGAATATAATATAAAGCTCTTTACATATTGTTTAAAATTACCGTTATACAAAATAAACAGTGCTACACCAACATTAAAAAAAGAAGAAAAACATCTTTCAAATTTCTATCAACGTTTATATGTATATTTTTGTAAAATTGCGTATTTTCGCTTGTTCTAGACTTCCGTATACCAAAGGTGAAAAAGAACTCTATTGTTTTCGCTACTCTGTCCATCCGTCCGTCCGTGTCACAGTGCTGTGTCCCATTGACAAAAATATAAAATGAAATTTGAGTCTTCTTTGTGGGTGAAATTTATATTTTTGCAGTAACAACAAACTAGCTGAATTGTACAAAAAAATTGTTTTAGAAAAAACTCATTATATCGCCACCAGATGTCATGAAATTAATAAAATTTTTTTGGTAGTTACATATAAAAACAATAATTTTTAGGGGGTTTACAAAAAAATTTGTTAAAAATCCAGTTTTAAAGATATCTTTTAGATATTTCCGCCAAAATAACTTATATATATGTGCGATAACATAAATTATCAGTTTTGTATAAAATGCTGCAATAAACATTTACAATAGAGCATTGCAAACTCAAATTTTTTTCGCAATAAAAAAATACCAATAGTTTAATAGAGTAGTAAAAAAATTTTAATTGATTATAATAACTTCCATTAATTTTTGAAGCTGCCTATATAATGTAGAGAAAATAACCAACTTTTTCATTTAAGCTAAAAGTGTGACTTTTTGTGCAGTCCAAAAAAAAAGAAATTTTTACACTTTATACTTTTATCACTTATATTCAGTAAAATGTTCTCATTTTTAAGTGGGTGACTAAAAACACATCTAGTTCTAAATTATGGAAGATAAATATGTATTAAAGATTTAAGAGATTTATTAATAAAGCCTGAAATGCGACATAGTTTTTATTGAAATTTTCAAAAATACAAAATTTTGATCTAAAATATATTAAAAAATATGTTAAGCGATTTTAATTTATCTTTGATAATCCCGAACATTTTCCTTCCGCATGGAATACAGAACATACCCGTATAATCTAATAAATCTACATGATAATTTGAGGACTCATACTTCCTCCAGGTGCATCCAGCACAACTCTAGAGGCTTTTTGTATAAATGGTTATACATAGGTATTCCAAGTCAGCCTTCTGTCAAGAAAATCACATAAATACCTGACATCCATAGAATGATGGATATTGTACCCACATACAAAAATAAAGTTTACTCCTAAAGGTGGTGATGCCTGAGAGAACACAGCCGAATTTTCTAGTCACCATAATCGGCATATCCAGTCAGTTCATGACCACTTTCACTACGAACGTGGAGAAGTGCGTCTATCAACACCGATAAGGGGAGTTGGGATGGAGGATACCCTTTGACAACCATAATACATTTAAGTTCAAAAACTAGTGTCACAATTGTTACTTTTCATTACGAGTTTTTTGTATAGGAATTTTACTTAAAAAAAGAGTAATTTAAATATTTCGGGACTCCCCGGAATTTTTTTTATGAATCCCGGGATTCGGGATTTGTCAATCCCGGGATATTCGGGATCGGGATCTCTATTCAGTAATAATGAAGCGTATCAATAGCTGAATTATTTTTTTAATATACAATTAAACTGTATTTTCACATTGACTCAATAGTTTTAAACATAGTCGTATTCGTCTCTTCTGGAAAAACTAAATTCATGAGATATGCGGTAAGTTACGCAAACCACAAACATACACATAAATCAAATTTATGTTTTGCAGATTAATTTTAAATTGTTTTTAATAATGCTTTCATAGAAACGATGAATTTCTTTTTGCGCTCTTACTCAAAAACACATTTTTCATTATTTTTAAGCCTAAAGGTTTAAAATCTTTCATACAAAGAAACGTGACCAAGTTCGAGTATGCTGTTGTTTTCAAAATATCAGGTATTATTTAAACAAAGAACAGGAAGAAAATTAAAAAAAAGATTTATTAATACTTTGGCCTTATAACACAACAACTAAAAAAAATCGTTTTGTGAAATGCAAAACTTTCATGAAACATACATCAGTACAACAAGTGCTCAGCCTTAGGTAGCCAGTCCCAACTTGTATGTGGAATATCAGAAAAACAAGTTTTTAAAGCTAAGTTTTTCATTTTTATTTCTCTAATGCTTTTAGAGAAAAAAAATTTATTGAAACGTTGTTTACAAAACTGCAGCAGTCAGTACTATAACTAAATCAAAATTTAAGTCCCTTTAAAGGAATATTTATAAAGCATAAACCCGAAAAAGAGAATGCAGAAAAAAGTTTTAATGAAAGATTTTTATTCATCTCTTTGTAAGAAGACATCATAAAATGCTAATCGTGTTTAATTTTCTAGATTATTGTTTAAATTATCTTTATTTATTATAACTTTTGAGAAGTGTCAGCAAAAATAGAAAAAAAATTTAACTAAAAAAAACCTCAACTGCTTAGATGTTGAGTGTTGAAAGCCACAGCTGCTAGACTTAGATTTTAAACGGCACAACTGCGGAATTGATAACAAAGTTAAATATCAGAACGAATTTTGTTATCGCTTGTTATGAACACGTTGTGATTGGGAACTACAAATAATAAACTATAACTAACAAGTATCTATAACACAACAGTTTCTTGTCTATGCTAGCTGATGCATATCTACACTGAATGGTGTATGTCTGTTCTACATGCCGCTGATTAAAGATACATTTGCTTAAAAGATCTCCAGAATTCGAAAAGAAATTTAGAAAAGTTTTAGAAAATAGAATTTATGTCTGTATTTATTTTATGTCGTAACCATAAAATCTATAGTTTTTATGTATCTACAATTTTTAGGGAAATTTATGAATAGATTTTTGTTTTTCATATTTTTTTACTAAAAGTTTCATTTTAATTTCTATACAAAAGCAAAACACATCAAGATAATAGAGACAAAATTTAACTAATCGCAATGTGTATTGTACTTTATTTGACTATTGATTGATGAAGTTTTCTTTTTCTGCATTTTATTCACATAAAAAACATTATTGACCCAGAACATTTCTACTTAAACTATCTACTTCTCAGTAAAAAATAAATAAATAGAAAAAAACAACTAAAAGAACATTTTGCAAGATAAAACTTATTTCCTCTTCTTTTTGCCTTGTTTAAAATAAGTTATAGATGCATAAACATACAATGATTAATAGAAAAGCAAAAGAAATTGCAGTTCATTAATTTAATTAAACAAGAAAATATTGAAGCTTTTATTGATTTTAGCTGTATTAAGAAAATATTTTCTTTGTGAAAATAAAATTAAAGAATGACGGCTGTATGAATAACCAAAACTTGGCTGCAACTTAGCATAAGTGACGAAATTGAACTGTGTCTTAGAGTTTCTCCATACAATTGGACATTAAAAACAACTGTACCTTGTAGTCCTGACACATCCCTATATTGTACACTGATTTTTAATAAAAAATAGTCCAGTATAATTCGTTAAGAGACAGTTCAATTTCATCGGTTATGCTATCTTCATGCCACGTTTTCGTTATGCATATGGCCCTGAATGACTACTCTGCGGGAAATTTCGAACCAATTGTCTTCAACGTATGACTAATGAAAATGGAAGTGACACAATATATTACAATATGTTATGTTATTTAAAATATTTATTATATGACATAATGTCATAATATTATTTTAAATGAAATTTATTTGCTGGTGTTTAAAAATTGTCTATATGAATAAGTATAAAAATAAATATAGTAGGCTTTAAAAATTATACAAAACCCTGCAAATAAGTTGTATTCGATATGAATCCTTTATTTTATTTGTCTACACCTTTATACAATTAAAAATCCTTTGGATAACAATAAAAGTATTTATCATAGATAAATACGTAGATTTCCAACTCTCGGCATGTCTATAAAATATTGACAACTCTCTTACACGTAGAGGTCTTGTATTTTCAACAAACTTGAGAGAGGCGATTCAACACACATCACCAGTGTGGCCATATCTAAAAATATTTTGGAGCTTTTTCGAGAAAAACAAGAATAATTCAAAATCAATAAAATTGAAATGGTTTCTTAGCCCTGTTCTGTATTCCATGCGAGAAAAACATCTTCGGAGTTATCAGAGCATTGTTGTTATTTAATATTTGAAACAACGATAGTATGACAATTCCGAACATTTTCAATACACATGGAATACAGAACAGGCCTGCGTATAATAGATTACTATCGCGTAATCTTCAACACATGAATTTAAGTTTACATTTGTTTGCATTTTTACCCTAGAGAAATTAGGAGCATATAATATATTCTTAGTATAATACTATTTTATAACCGTCTGAATTTCTGTATCTCGACCAATTTTGTAAAAAAAAGTATTCATTATGTTCATAGATTTCCTCTTCGAAAATATATATCTAACACAAAAAACCCATTTTTCTATTGTAAAGAATGAAAAAATATCCTTTATTCTTAAATGCCCTCAAAATTTTCAAAATGATATTTGAATATCTGTAAAAATTATAGCCGTTTTTTAATGATAACTAGCAAATTATTCGATATGAAAAACTTATAACTCACAACAAACAGCCATGACTACTCGTACAGAGACTAATGTTTTCATTTCTTTTTCAAAGTTGCAATTAAATGCGACAGTTATACAATACAAAAATGAAAACGTTTGAAATGTGTATAAAAATTACACGAAATGAAAGTAATAGCATTTTCCTACCCCGCACTGCTGAGGCCAGTGACATGAAATTGTACACGGTTATAGCTAAGGTGATGTCCGTGTTGGCTCCTTCGAGAGAGGCTCCAGGGGTTCCTAAAATTGGTAACCACGGGTATGACAAACTTTAAAAAAATCGCCAAAGCTACATTTCTTGTCCGATTTCCAAACCCTTTCCCATTTTGGAATCTGTTATCAAAGGCCTACATTTGCCTCACTTATTTATTTTATTTATTTATTTATTTTCGATGTCCCATACACAAGACTTAAGTCTTATATTACAGTATGGAACTGAGCATATGTAAATACAATAAATCAGAAACCAAAATTAACTTGGATTTAAGTTTGCGCTTTTAAAATATAAAATATAAAAAAAAAATATATAAAATGAAATTTAAAATCTAATATAATATAGTTTCAGAAAGTTAACCAAATTTAAAAAAAACCAGCTAAAATAATAATAATTAAAAAAAGAAAATAAAATAAAATATGTAAGTTGAAAAAATTAAAACCTAAAACCTACAGTGTTATACTATCAGACTATCAAAAAACAATATATGTATGTAAAAATATATTCAACGTGAGAAATGACAAAAAATACTTTTCCTAAATTGACGTGCGTTACTAATGGTCTGAATTCTATAGGGGATTCCATTCCAGAGACTGACAGCATTAATAAAGAAGTGGTATTTAGAAACCAGAGTTCGATGACCAAACGCTAGAAGTCTTTTACCTCTAGCAAGCGTTGAAAAGCTTAAACGTTCAAAGAGATGTTCAGGTTGATGTGTATATATAATTTTATGCATGAACAGTAAAGTGCGCACTCTTACATAATCATCAAAAGTAATGCCATAAAGCAAGGTTACGTATGGGGAAATATGGTCATAACTTCTGAGACCATATACGTACCGAATAATGTTATTAAAGGCCACGTTAAGTTTTCTTTTACTTACGCTATCGCAGCTGGCAAAAAGTTCACAGCCGTACAATAAAATCGGTATTAAATACGATTTGGCAAGGATTATTCTAATTTTAATTGGAGTACAATACTGAGTTTGCCAGAGATTTCTTAACATTGAAAACGTTCGACCGCATGCAAAATTAACGTGATTAGACCAAGTGAGAGTGCTGTTATAATATATACCAAGATTCTTAGCAGAATGTACAATATCTATGGACTGGTTGTTTAATGTTAAAATCGGATTGCAATCAAAATTTGTTAACCTCTTTTTAATAATCAGGCACTTGGACTTAGTAGGATTAATTGCTAGACCATTAGCTGTGGCCCACTCGTAGACATGACCTAACTCCTGATTTAAGGTCCTCACACATTCATTAACGGCAGTATTGCAACAGCTAATATAAAGCTGAACATCGTCCGCATACAATCTAATCCTGCAGTATTCGAGTTTGCCCTGAAGATCATTCACGTATAGTGAAAAAAGGAGAGGACCTAAGATGGAGCCTTGCGGAACACCTCGAATTAATGACAAAGATGTTGAAACTGAGGTAGGCGTTTCAACATATTGGTATCTATCGACTAAGTATGAATATATTAGACCTGAGGCAGTTGATGCGAATCCAAACATATGTTTAAGTTTAAGACACAAAATACTATGGTCAACCGTGTCGAACGCTCTGGAGTGATCCAAGAGAACTAAAAATGTAACATTACCGCACTCTAACTGCTGTCTTATATCTTCGCCAACATCTACAAGAGCCGTTATAAAACTATGATTTTTACGAAGCTAGATTGCCGATCAGTCAGCATATTATTGGTTTCAAGATATTGTGCAACTTGATTATGGATTAATCTTTCAAAGACTTTGGATAAAAATGGCAAGATTGCTATGGGCCTATAATCAGAATTGGATTTAGGAGTAGGAATAGTTTTAGCCAGTTTCCAAATTTTTGGATACTGGTTGGTGGTAAAAATCTTGTTAAAAACAAAAGTTATGAGCGGAAGAAGTTTTGGAATTAGAATCTTCAAAAACCTAGGATCTATTCCATCTACACCAACTGCATTGGATTTTATTGATAGCAAACTCGATAAGACATCAAATTGCCTTACGTTGGAAAAATTTAAACTATTATGTGAGATATCATTACGGTTTGAATTTCCCTCCGAGAGTTCAAAAGTTACAGGCCTTGCAAAAAAAAATGTTGCAAATTTGGCGATCTTATTCTGGTATTTTTTAAACTATGCAGTTGTCTTAAGTCGCACAATTATACCAACTTAATAATAATCTGCACAATTCAACAAAAAATTTCCAATTTACCGAATCAATTTATCTTAATGCAGTGAGAAATGGCAGCAGTTTCAATTTTACACTTAAAAAAAAGTTGATTTTTTGTAAATTTTTTTTTTTGTCAAAAAGTTACTATCAGTATTTTGATTATAAAAAGTAAGTTTCTTCAAAGACCTTAACCATGTTAACATGATTTGGATAGAGGACAAAAAAAACCAAGCTGAAAAGCTGAGCTCTATCTATAATAGTTCCCCCACAGTAACCCCTAGAATATGATCATTTTTAAAAATATTTTTCATGTTTGCATGAGTGGTACAAAAATTGCAAAGCTGTGATCTTAACTTTTCAGCCGGAACTTTAAAGCTATATTTGATAGCAACTTTCCATATGTCGCGGTAATGGGCGCCGCGACTAGTATAGTCAGGAGAGGAAAAATACCGAAAAAAGTCAGATTTTCATATGACTTTTTGTTATTACTAAAACAAACTTACTTTGAATTATATTTGGTCCAAGCTTCAAACTGTTTTTTATTAGTATCTATACCATCTTAAAACGCTGAAAGTTTCATAGCGGTATCTCAAGTAGTTTTTAAAATATTGCGGGTCAAAAATTAAAAAAATTAACGAAAAACCTTAAATTTTATTAAATTGTTGATATTTTTCCTTGAGTGATAACAAATTTTGCGAAACTCTAAAAACAAATAACAGGTCTCTACCTTTAAAGTTATATAAAATGTTTTAAGCAAAAGTCTAATGCGTTGTCTGTTATAGCGCGTACAATGTACACACTTATTTAATAATTTGCTGGTTTCCAGTAGAAATATAAAATTAGAGTTTGTTAAACGTGGCGTGTGATTGATATTAATTCAGTTAAGAAAAAATATTAAAAACCAAATCTTTGTTGGATTGATATTGAAAATAGTGTAAAAATATGAATTTTGGTCTTGAGGTCTTCATTTTCTTTGCGTGATAATAAACAACGTATTAGACTTTTGTTTGATAAATATAGGTCTAGAAGGAGCCATAGGCTATATATACCTTTTGTTAAATATGCCTAAGGGGGGGTGGGGGGCAGAGGGAAATTTTGCTTTATTGCATTTTCATTGGCCATTTGTCTAAGCGTATGCTTATATATAGCGCGACCATAGCTGCGGGTAAAAGCTAGTTTTCATATAATTTGATATTTATTTTGAAACAAAATGCTAGAAAATGCCCACTAAATAATCAATAAATGCTAAAAATAATGCTCACTGCTAAATGGAAATTTTGTAGCTAAATTAAAATAAAAAATGCTATATTTAGCTGCAAAAATGCTAAAATGGCCACAGTGCACATCACAGATCGTAATTTTTGCACTTAAAAATACGGTAAAATTTATATATTTTGCACACACAAACACTTTTTTTTATTTTACTTATTTTTTTATTTGTTTTGTGAAAATTTTTATATTTCTTCTTTCTGTAATTCTAAAATATTTTTTTCAATTTTGTTAACATTTGTGTGTTGAAATTTATCAAAGTTTTCTACCCTTTCTTTTATTCAACAGTATTGCATTTGTATTACTATTTGGGATGAATATTTTTATTACCAATAAGAAAACTGGCAAAAAAATTTTTAGCAAATCAACATTTTTTGAGCTCAAATGTAATAAAATTGATTCTAAACTCATATTTTCATTAATTAATGCAAAATTAATTATATATAATAACTAAAAATTCTTGTTTAAAAAATATAAATATTGTAAAATATTTTTTGTACAACTAAGTATGGTTTTGTGCTGTGGGTAAATATTTATTTAAACCAATACTAATATGAAATGTTCTACTAATAATACCTTCTTAGACTTAGGTTTTTTTTACAACCAACTTAGGTTTCTGACAACTATTTGCGGACAGTCAGGCTTTTATGTTATTCTATGTTATTTATACGACAAAATCAAAAACAAAATTCAAATTAAACCTTTGACGTATTGATAAAATTTATTGAGAAAACTTTTTTGGTTTGACATCAGCGGGGCCATTTTTGTTCCGACATCGGATTTTTATTGAATTGGTTGAATATAGCAAATAAGATCCTGTGAGCTCTTGAATATCTGAACAACTGAAGTTCAGGTTTGACGCTGTTTTTGGAGGATGTTGTTGGAGTAAGTGAACGGACTTCACCAGCATTTTGAGCTTTCACATTTACTTTGCTTATGTATGAGATGTTCCAGTGATCATCAAGATGTAACCATCGCATTTTTCGGATGCTGGGTGTACTATTGTTACAGAAATTTTGGATGTACTCAAGAGTTATAAAGTTCCTACATTTCATTTATATTACAGAAAACGTATTACTTAAATTTGCCACAATCTTCTACAAATCTTCAGGTACATAAATTTGCCACATTCTTTTTTTTCACACTCCATGAATGAATGCACAGAAATTTTTTTTTAATTTTATTTTCAAACAAGCATTTGCTAAAATTACCTTTTAAATAGTTTATCTAATTCAACAAATCTTTAATTTTGAGCTCTTTTTTATATTAAAAAACAACAGCAAAAACTACTTTTGTTTTCAGTAAATGTGTTGTTTGAGTTTACAAAAATCATTCATAGGAACCGTTTCAGTGAAAACTTTGTCTGGATTTATAAATTACTTTACTAAGTTATTTTATTATATTGATTAAGCTCGATTCAGACGATGAAAAACGTATCAACTTTAAAAGAGAACTTAAACAATTTCATAGTGTTAATTTAGTCGTACAATCAATCACTCAAACGAGCTTTTGTAAAATTATAAAAAAAACATTGAAAATTTTGATATTAAAGAAAAACAGGATTATAATACAAAGTTTTTATATGAATCAAAATAAATTTGGCTGTCCTTACTTACGCCATTTTATAAATATGTGTGTGAAAAAAGTTCATGTATCTATGAAATAAGGTGTACTTTCAACTTCCCATTTTCCAGGGAAAATCTCAAAAATTTCCCGGAAATATTAGACAGAATTTTCCTGGGAGCTCCCACCCGGGAATTCCCGATTCCCAAACCCTAGTTATGAATCATTACTTATTATTTACGAAATTAATTTTTGTTTTAATATAAGATTATGACAGTATATTTTCTTGCTTAATCGTGATTAACCGATTATCGCGATTAATGGAATAATTTTTAAATGGAATTGCAATTATGAAATTTTGCGATTGTTCGCAAACCCTAAAAATGATCTTATGTGTTCTTTTACCAATTACACCGATGCATCTGGAGTTTAATTGCAAGGAACTGCTCAGATGTAAATGCACTTTTACTGGGAAAAACCCCGCTTTTTTTCAATGAAATTGTTGAGACATTTTGTAGGTCCTTTTTGAGACAAAATATTTACTAATTCATTGAATTTCTTTACTGAAAATTAAATTTAGTTTTTTTTGTGTACAGGCTCCAGTTGATAAGCAGCACTTCCAAATTATTTCTGAAACAGGTGCTAGCAAGTGCTATAATTAGACGCTTTAAGCGAAGAACTTTTCTGAGTTTTAACAACTTACGTCATGTGAAAAATGAATTTTAATATTTGTTTGAGCACAAAGGGTTTTGAGTGATCATATGACCTTTGTGCTCCAAGCACAATAGGTATTTTAATGAGAAGTACTAGAATTGAATGCCATATCTCGCCCTCGGATAGAAATTCCACTTTTAATTTTTATGCACTGAATTTCTCTGAACTTCATCTGATAATTCTATGTATAAGCTCAATTAAAAAAAGAGAAACTTGAACCCTTTGTGATTCAAGTCCCTCCTATTATTATAGTTTAAATACCGTCTTATAAATATTTCGTATTTCGTTATTTTATTTACTTAAGTGGAATTAAAATTAAATTGAATAATGTTACAATAAACAGCATTCAAAAATTTTATTTAGAAATTGGAGTTTATTTAAATAACCTTAAACTACGACATTCATGTTAGAGGAGAAACTACACTACAATTACACTGTAATACACTAAAATATAATTTAGCGGCTCTCAGCCACCAATTCTCTTTGGTTGGAGCCCATAGAGAAAGAAAATACCTATAGTTTTTCTAGGTCACTTCGTAAAGTGATTTTCTATTTTTGAAAATCAGTTAGTAAATGGCTAAGTTATGTTGGCTTAAGTGTAAAAAAACTAATTTTTCAACAAAATTTTATTTTTCGCCGGCTTTAAGTTGCTTACGAGATACTAAGCCATTATACAAATTTAATTTTATGAAAAGCAATATTAAATAGCTTTCCAAAACTGTTATCAATAACATGAAAGCTGGCTGTATTTGGAATGAAATAAGCCATAAATCATTCAAGTCGTTCGACGAATATCGATTTTATTAAAAATTAAGTGAAGTAACTCAATTGACAAAAATTGCGACATTCATACATCACACATACACATACACATATATTAAAATTTTTCTGTTATATGGAATTTGTCATTTTTATCAACTGAGTTACTTTACTTAATTTTTAATAAAATCGACATTTCGCTACCTCAGAATACGAATGTCGTATGTCAAAATTTGCGATTTTGGTATTATTATATATTCATAATAAAATTCGCACGCTCTTTCTAATGGTGTTAAAATTCGCACGTTCTTTCTAATGGTGTTATCAGTTTCTTCCTAAACATTATATTTTCGCAGACGTGCATTATATTTGTTGTAAAAATTCAGAACGGTACATCTTTTTTGTAGTCTCCTATAGAAATTATTCATATGCTTGATGTTATATTGTGCCAAATTAGAGGATGTTCATATATGATTGGCATTTCAAATAATTAAAAAATATATTTGAAAAAGTTGAATTTAACCCTTTGTTACCAGAAGCTTCAAAATATTTTTTATATACGTAATTGTTCAATTTTAGATGATCTTTACACCAGGCTAAAATAATGTGGCATAAGCATCAATGGTCTCGAGCAAACTCACTTCGTTCTAGATATTGAACTCCACATATCGTCCCTACCATATCAAACTATCCAATATGCAAGATTTTTTTCTTAGATTCATCACCATGATTCTCCTATGGGCGCTATACGCTTCGTTGGAAAATGTTGAATTTCTCATAGAATATTGAAAACTAATTCAGAAACATTTGAAAACTTCTACGTTTAGGAATACGCTGTTATGAGTTCACTACTGGTAGGTGTTTGAGCTCTTTTTAGAAGTACCGTTTTGCATAATAATTTGACGATATCAAAAACTGATTACTAAAAAATTATAGTTTCTTTTTGAAATATGGAGCTGACATCCTCAATAAAATAAATTCAATGATGTATGCAATTTATTAACCTGCAATGGTTTTGAAATTTTTTTAGTTACTCACATACATAAATGCATATGTACATCTAAAATCAAAATATTAAATTTAGGTATCTCTTTTCTACAGTATAAAGCATAAAAAAGTTTATAAAAATATTTTTTCTTTAACAGAAAATATATTACTTTTACTTAATTCTAAAAGAAATCAATACCAGAAAAAGAAAAAAAGTTAGTTTCAAATCAGCCTTTTTCTGTATTTCATGTGATATCAAAACGTTCGGAATTGTCATATCATTGTTGTTATAAATATTTATTTGTGACAACAATGCTGTCATTCCATATTTATTTTACATCAGGACTAACTATTTTAGAATAAATTCTTGTAAACCTTATGACCAATATTATGTACGAGCGAAAACCTGCGGATGGCATAGTTCACCAAAATTAAAAAATAAGAGTTTGCTATTTGTTTTCTCCAGTCTAATAATTTTATAAAAGTTAATAAACAAATCTTTAATAATAATTTTTACTTAAACAGAAGAAAGCAATACCGATTATTTGCCGACGACTTTGGTCAACATATTAATTAATTTAATAATGCAATTAATTACCTTTATTTAAGATTCTATAAAACATATATGTAACATCGAATTATAAAGGGTTAATCATGTTATCAAATATAAGGTCTGGCCATATTAAGAAAATATGAATTTTATATTTTTTCAACAAACATAAAAACTTTTCAAATTATATTTTTGAATTTTGGTACTAGTGCTATAAATTTTAAAACAAAAAAGCTTTAATATTAAAACAGAAATTCTAGAACAGGTATTTAAAATACCTCTGACAAAAAATATTTTACTTAAAACATTTGAGTGATAGTTATCATGAATTCGAGAATAGCACTGTATATGGCTGCATTAACTTTTTCAAAAAATCTTCGAACAAGACTTAATTTATTTAAGCTAAACTAAGCTGAACAATTCCCAAAATAAAAGAATGAATTGTGACATCAAGTAAAATTCTTTAAAGTTAAGAACTAAATCACTAAAACTTTAATGTTTGCAATAAGAAAATGTATGTACATATGTGATTACAAGTTATTCCTTGCTACACTCGATTTGTTGTACAAAAATAAAACTTTATTTCACTTTTAATATAATTTAAACTAAGCAAATAAAGTGTTACATTAATGTGGCCAGAAAGACTCTGTTTAGCATCAAATAAATAGAAGTGAAACTTAATTCTTGAAAGTGAAACTAAATCCCTTAATACAGATTTTCGATGCAATGAGACTTGTTAACAAACAACAAGATAAAACAATCTAAATAGCAATTTTCTCTAATACATGATAAACATTTTTGCACAACAAAGCATTTGAGAAGACAAGCAGAGACTAAACAGAACATTTTACAACCCACAACACAGTGCAAAAGAGATTTAAACGAATGTCTTAATAAATGGATGGGATAAAATAATGAAGTGAAAAGACCTCTTCAAGTTATCTAACAAAACTATGCTCAAGACAAAAATAGAAATTTTCAAAAACGTTTGAAAAAAAATTTAATATAAAATAGCAGAACTAGCAATACTATTTATTTATAATAGAAAAAAACAACAAAACTTTATTGCGACTAGCAGTAGAGATTTCAAATGGAATGATATGTAATATAAAAACTTTAAATAGCTGAAACTAATATATATGTGAACTTTTGACAAAACAACATAAGTCAAATTTTAAAAATTTTCAGAAGAGCAAAAATACTGTCATAGTGTTGAATAAAACAAGTTGTGTATGTTCCTAAAGAAAACTAAATACTAGATATAAATATAAAACCATTTTGATTGGTGTTTTATATAGAGTTTTTTCCTTTTTTCGACGTATCTGAAAATTTTCCGATAACTCAAAGTGCTATATTCGGCTGTGCGGAATCTTATATACCCTTCCCTAACGAATGGTGTATATAACACAGAAAATATAGAAGCCCAAATCTTAACAAATTTGTAGACCTAAGTCTAAGAATGGATTAGTAGAACATTTTGTATTAGCATTGGCTTAAATAAAAATTTCCCCAAAGCACCAAAACTATACTTATGCCCGCCATTGTATCAAATAGATATCTCTTTGCGGATAGTTATATGTATCTATAGTGTAAAAATATTTGATAATTTTAAGTTATAGGCATGGAAACAACAAATATGCAATTGCATGTTTTTCCTGAGCGATCCATGTAGGTAGTCACAAATAAGATATATATACGTTAGGAATTTTAACATCGATTTGTGCATATTTTACCCTTTACAGCATGTTTTTGCATATTTTATACCTAGTCGCTTATTTACGGTAGTTTTTCTATTTTGTGTGACATATTTTGGCTTTGTTAAATTTTATTTTTTTCATTTTGGGGGCATATTTTTAAGTTTTTAGTGCATATTTGTGCATATTTATAGGCAAGAATTGAAAAAGCAAATGGTCTTTTATCGCCTACTTTAAAATATCTAATGTGTAAGTCATGCATTAGATACCTATTTGCTGAAATTACGGGTATTAGTTGTACAAAAAGTGTATAACAAAATTTGTATTCTTAAACATAAATGTTTTGGTTATATACAGTTCATTTCGCATTAGTTTATGCAAATAAATACAATTTAGAATCATTTGAGCTCAAAAAGGTATTGATTTTTTAAAAATTTTTTGCAATTTTTCTATTTGGTACTAAAAATTTTATCCCAAATAACTATTTTATTGATTTTATTTATTAACTATTAATTCATTTGCTATAATTTTTGTTTCGGATATTGATTCTAATATCTTATGAAAAGTAATTATTTTAAATTTAAAAAAATTCATCTAAAAAATAAAATTTTTAGGCGCCGTAATTTGAACCCGGCTCCTTCGAGAGGAAAATAACTACAGGGAACCGCTTAACGCTTTTAACCAAACGGCCACAAAATCTGAATTGTTTAATTTCATTATATATAAGTGGCTTGTGTTTGTATGTACACGCAAAGAAAAAACATGGTTGAGGCAACCATAACCGAAGAGCAACATACTATGATTGAATATAAGTTTGAAAACAGCCATAAATATAGTTCAAAAAAACCATACACATGGTTCAAGCAACCATATGTATGTTTCAAAACAACGATATATATGGTTCAAAATTACAATAAATGGTTTGAAATAACCATATATATGGTTAAAAGCATCCATATGCATGGTGCAAGCAACCATGTATATTGTTCAAAGCAACCATATATATTGTACAAAATTACAAAATATGGTTAAAAATAACCATATAAATGTTTCTAAATAACCATATATATTGTTCTATATAATCTTATATATATTGTTTTCTTAACCATAAGTAGATTAAAAAATTGACAGGACCTAAAAAATTTTATTATTTCAATTTAAATCAAAAACAAAATTTTTCAGCTGGTCAGTGTGTTGAGTCTGAAATAAAAATTATTGATGTCTATTCGGGAAAACGCGTCGAAGTAGTGAATAATTACATGATAACAAAAACAAAATTTCACAAGTTTGTTTTGTTTTCTATACATTTCTAAAATGAAATAAACGTGAGAATTTTAAGGCGTATCTCTTTCTTTTAAAACCGGTAAATTTTGTATGATAAACAAAAACAAATTTTTTGAATTTATGCAGTTTTGTTTTTGTTTGCCATGTAGTTTTCACTTAGTCGACGCGTATTACCGAATAGACACCATTATCTATTTTCACATAGATACATACATATTTGTTGACACATGTTATATTTGCAGTCGGTCATGTTCTGAAAAACATTTCATTGTGAAATCGGCAACTTTCAGGATAGAATCCAACTAAAAAGCTCACTTATCGGAGGTTTTAATTCCATAAAACCTTAAAAAAGGTAACTGACAACTAAAAGATTTGATAGTTTGAAAATTTGGAATTGCAATTTTACATTACCCAATTAACACCCTATTGTCGTTCTCAACTCAATAACTGAATTTAATCGTCCGAGAGTATTTCAATTTCTTCAAACTTCATACGAATTTGTGTGCTTTTTTCAAACTTGATATATTAGGGGCTTGTAACGCCATAATAACTTCAACGAAAGCTGTTGTCCTTCAAAATACAAAAAAAAATTGGTAAATCAAAGTTTGTTCGACTATCAGACGATCAAACTGAGTTGAGTTGAGAACGGCAATAGGGACATATATTATAAATATTAAGAGCTTAAACAGTCACACAAAATTTAAAATAATTGCTTGAAAAAAAGCATTGAGGCGAGAACGACAATAGGGTAATTGGGTAATGTAAAATTGCAACTACTGATTTTCAAAGTAACAAAACTTTTAGTTTCCAGTTACTTTTTTTAAGAAGTTTTTTACAAAATTTAGAATTAAGTTATATATATATATATATATATATATATATATATATATATATATATATATATATATATATATATATATATATATATATATATATATATATATATATATATATATATATATATATATATATATATATATATATATATATATATATATATATATATATATATATATATATATATATATATATATATATATATATATATATATATATATATATATATATATATATATATATATATATATATATATATATATATATATATATATATATATATATATATATATATATATATATATATATATATATATATATATATATATATATATATATATATATATATATATATATATATATATATATATATATATATTAGCTAGTAATGTTAAATAAAAACCGTTTTCCAAACAATCAGTTTTCTCTGTGTATTTATAAAATATGTATGTATATTAAAAATAATGGTATCAATATGTCAAACAAAATGTCGTGTGTGACAAACAGATAAAAATGACCATCAAAATGAAAACTTTGACCATTGGTACTACACAGAAAAAACTATAATTCGTATTCTATTGCTAAATTCATAAATTCAAATATTTATTTTAAGGAAATGGGACGACCTAGGACAAAATTCGTAAAATTAAACACTAAAATTCTGTATGGGGATATTTAAAAACCAAAGAAAAAAATAATAAAATTAAAAAACAAGTTCAAACACATGTGTGTTAAAATAAAAGCCTATGATAATTTTTATGTACCCTTGAGAAAGTGATTTATTTTATTTTAAAAGCTATTTTCGTAATCTGTGATTAACTACACAGAAAAAAATAAGTTTCGTTTTTGATAACAAAAATCCCGGTATTCAATAATTTTTTTTTTTCTATTATTTTATATATATATATATATATATATATATATATATATATATATATATATATATATATATATATATATATATATATATATATATATATATATATATATATATATATATATATATATATATATATATATATATATATATATATATATATATATATATATATATATATATATATATATATATATATATATATATATATATATATATATATATATATATATATATATATATATATATATATATATATATATATATATATATATATATATATATATATATATATATATATATATATATATATATATATATTTATATATATATATATATATATATATATATATTTATATGTATATATATATATATATATATATATATATATATATATATATATATATATATATATATATATATATATATATATATATATATATATATATATATATATATATATATATATTGTCATAATTATATTTTAAATGAAATTTATTTGATGATGGAAAACGTGTAGAAAAGTAAAATAGATTCATATCGAATATAAAATATTTGTTGGGTTTTGTATAAGTTTCTAAGCCTACTGCACTTATTTTATTCTTTTGTGATTTTAAAAATATTATCGTTTGTAAATTCTCAAATGGTCTTTGAAAGTCTGTGCATAAAATAAGAGGTTTGTAACTGTTCAAAGTTGTGGTTGAAGTCTACTGACGATTTGGTAAAAGAGCCAATGAAATGCGTATACACAATTGCTTAGTAACCGTCAACAAATAAATTTCATTTATATATATATATATATATATATATATATATATATATATATATATATATATATATATATATATATATATATATATATATATATATATATATATATATATATATATATATATATATATATATATATATATATATATATATATATATATATATTAGTTAGTAATGTTAAATAAAAGCCGTTTTCCAAACAATCAGTTTTATCTGTGTATTTACAAAATATGTATGTATATTAAAAAGACCGGTATCAATATGTAAAACAAAATGTCGTGTATGACAAACAGATAAAAAATGACCATCAAAATGAAAACTTTGACCATTGGTAGTACACAGAAAAAACTATAATTCGTATTCTATTGCTAAATTCATAAATTCAAATATTTATTTTAAGGAAATGGGACCTATCACAAAATTCGTAAAATTAAACACTAACATTCTGTATGGAGATATTTAAAACCAAAGAAAAAAATAATAAAATTAAAAAACAAGTTCAAACTCATGTGTTAAAATAAAAGCCTATGATAATTTTTTCTGTGTACCCTTGAGACGGTGGTTTATTTTATTTTAAAAGTTTTTTTCGTAATCTGTGATCAATTACGCAAACTTTGAGGGGTCTTGCGTTATGAAAAACCAAAAACTAATTTTTTCGGGACACACTATTTGCGTTTATTTGTTATTCTTCACTAAAAGAAGATTCTTATTTTGCGTTAAAGCTATTATTTAATAAAAATTATTCAAAATTAATATTTTTTGTTTCATTTTCTGTATTTTTTTAAATTTTATGTATTAATTTTAGCACCGTATTCGAAAAATATTCGCGAAATATTCGCTTGAATTCATAAATTCTGTCTTTATTCACAACTAATTGATAGCACCTCATTTTAGAAATCCTAATTTTCATACAACAGCAAAATTTTAATTTGTGTGTGTTTGTGTATGTGTTTTTTATTAAAAAAAATTAATTTTTGTCAATTGAGTTCCCTCACTTAATTGTGATTAAAATTAAAAGTTGTTAGTCGATTTTAATGAAGTATGGCTCATTTTATTTGTAACAAATAATGGTAAATCTCGAGAGCCAGAGTCTATCAGAAAATCGAATTTGTAGGCATTGAAGATCAGTACTATGTATGTATATCCAAAGTGACTGGGAAGCCCCAGCTGTAAAATTAATGTTGGCCAGTGTAACAAAATAAATTCAAAATGTAACAAATATATAATTGATTTTGTTGACCTTTTATGTTTTAGTTTCATATATGTAATTCTAATCTGGCTTGAGCTCTGAGGTCTGATTTCGACAGGCCGCTACACCGTCTCATCTTCGTTCTTGTTCACTTTTACTACTTATGAAGGTGAATGCTTTTTACAAGGAAACATCAGCTATTTAACAAATTTTTGTCAGCAAATAGAATACAAGACTTTTTTCACGTAAACTCCTGCATTCATTTCAACTCAATTTTAGTTAGTTTTGAAATTTCTCCATCTGATTTAATCCAGCGAAATCAGTAGTACTGAGTACACTCCACTTTGAATTTACATTAATTCAAATATTGAACTAAAAAGCCGAAATAATAAATTTCAGACTTATACCTATTCAGTTCAAAATAAAATTACGTATAAAACTCTTTTTGTTTATTTTCTTTTTTACTGTTTTTTGTTTTTACTTAGTCTATCTGATATAATGTGTAGTAATTTATTTAATTTATTTAACGAACATAATTTTTTTTAATTTTTCACCTCCTATGTTGCAGAAATACAATGTACAGTCTTTACAAATTTGTCAATTTACATAAAAAGGGTTTTATTTTGACGTGAAAAATAAATCTCCTCAAAAGGGTTTTATTTAATGACGGCAAAATAAAACTCCCTTTTTAAGAGTTTCATCCGACATTTTATCTTTACATTGAAAAATAACTGTCTTAGATAGATTCTTTATTTTAAATTCACAAAATAACTGTTATAAAATAATTTTTTGATATCGATAGCTGTTACTTACGGTCCCTGGAATATGTAGAGCAATAACAAAAAAGTGCATATTTAACTAAGAAAGTGCATATTACTACTAATTACTTGCGACGCAATATAAAAATTCTAATGCAGCTTTATATTGTTTAGTGTGGCAAATCTTATGGATATGATGAAATATCAGATTATTTTTTATTGTTTAGTATTACTAAATATTAGTTTTCATTTGGAGCATAGTAATGAAATAAATATGTGCCACGCATTACTTTATAACCCATTAAAAAAGTACTACCGATTACAAAAATGCAAAAATTTTTTGCTGGTAAATTAAGTTTTCGAATTCAAATTTCTTCAAATGGTACTAAATGATCATTTCTGTTTGTGAATACGCTAAAAATATGTTATAATTAAATTTTATATATGCTATAAATCTTCAGCTATTTAACTTTAGCACATAAAATTTCAAGTCTTAAATTCGTAATTATCACTTAAGTAAGTTAAGTTAGAATAATAAAACCTTAATGCTCTATTGAGAGTTCAATATTCGCTTATACTTCTTAAAATATAATATTTGTTCTTGTGAAAACATTTAAAATATTTAACATTTCCTTTTCTTAATCTACATCAATCTACCCGTATTCCATTTATGAAATTGTCTATTGTCTTTTAACCTGTCATGTAAAAAGAAAAAGGAAACGAAAATGGAAATGGAAATAAAATGGTTTGTCTTTGCAAGGGTACTCATTCGGTTAACCGTTAATCGGTTAACCGGTTAATTACTACCCGATTAACTAACCGGTTAATTTAAAATTGGCTTTTTTCGATTAACGGTTAAACCGCTTAATTTCAGTCGATTAACCGATTAACCGACGTAAATTTTTTTTCGTATTTTGTAGTATTATAACGTATTTTTTGTGTGTTCAATTATTCGTTTCGTCTCATATACAAAATGTATGTGTTTAGAAATTACTTTTCATACAAACAAATAAGTGTGTTCAGTGATTTTAACTTAAGTAAATCATTAAAATCTTTGTACGTGGCTATAAAAGAATTTAGTAAAGACTCTGCTACGCTAATTGAACTTGAGAGAATTATGTATTAAGTTTTAGTTTAATAGTTTTATAAAATCTAATAATACTGTTGCCAACGATTAATTAAAAATCTAAGGATCTGATTTAATGAGGGACGAATTAAATTACTTTATACCTCCACTCAGGAAAATTTCCATCTAGCAACAGTATTTTTAAATACAGTACGAAAAGGGAAACCAAGAAATTCGGAAATAAACTTTTTTTCGCTGAGGTCTGCCAGAATGAATTAGAAACAGAAGAAACTATTGATAGTAATACAAGAAATGTTTTAGCAGAATTAACCGAAACAATTAGAAGAAAATTAAAACAGGGCTCTAATGGCGTAATGGAATATTTTATAAGTTCAGAGAAATCCAGGAAAAGGACTGACAAACTAGATGTTCTGTATTATTGATTGCTTTCGATGTCTTCAACATCTCCGATAGCTGAAAGCATTTTTTAAGCCAAGTTTTATCAAAACGAAAAAAATTATTTTTCTGAAAGATTGTTCCAGAAGATCTCCTTAAACTCTTGAAATAACTGATATAATGATCTCACAAACTTGTTAATTTTTAATGAATACATATTTATGATTTTTTTTTTTGCTTGATTAAATTCAAGAACTGTTATGTTTGTTATATTATTGTTTTTTTACTAATAAATTCGAAATAATAGATAATTTATGCAATTTTAGTTGCTCAAATTACTTGATTTATGAAAAAACTTCATCAATCGGTTAACCAGCTAAAACCGCAATTAACCGATTATTAACCGATTAAGCCAAAACCTCGATTAATTAATAAAGCGATTAACCGGTTAAAGTAGAGACCCGATTAAATGAATACCCTAGTCTTTGCCATTTGTGATAACCCAGGAAACAATTTTGGTCGACATGTCTAACATCAGAAAAAATCTGAGACTTTACCAGACAATCAGCCGAGTTGTCTAAAATTCCATCAGACATATTTCGGAGCAGTTGGTAGTTTTCTGGTACGACGTGTCTGCACATTATCTGAAATATTATCCGATTAATATCAGAATAGTCTGCAGATTATCCGAAGGTAATTTAATTTCCTTTAAGGCATTTAACACAGTAGTCTGCATATTTTCTGGTATACGTCTTACAACTTTTTGCAGTCACTTCTGCACATTGTCTGATTTTAGTTTTCGTTACAATTCTCATTTCTCTCTTGAGTTTATATGCACAAATATTTGAGTTTTTAAACTTATAAAATATGGGCATATGTTTTCTGATGAGCTGCCATAAGCAGCATAACAATGCATGGAGAATTTTAAACGACATTTCTGATAAATTTTTCATTTTAGCGCCGACTTTTCTGCGATATTAATGCGCCAGGACGTAAAACGTATCAGATAAATCGGAAAATTTTCTGATGTTTTGTCAGACATTTTTCCGACATTTATAAGACATTTCAAAAATTCCTTTAGAGTTTCCCTAGGAATTTCGTCGGAATTCGTACAGAATTCTGTTAGACATTTCGGTATAGTTTTTAGAATTTCCTCAGATAAAGAGATCCGGTTTCTTGTCAATCACTCATATGATTTTCGTTACGTTTTCTGACCGACATTGGATACGAGTTCGGCATCTTGTGCAGACTTTCTGACCGACTTCGAACTGAAATCGGCAAAAATTGTTTGCTGGAAAAATAAGTGTTTAAATGTTTATGTGTGTGTGTTTTTTGTATTAGCAGTCAAGTAAGTAATGTCACATTTTATGGACATAAAATTGTCATCCACGTGTAAAGAATTCAAAACCGAGAACAAAATCTACAGAACGTGTTCATTAAAGTAAGAAGAACAAACAACGCCACCAACACCAGCAATATTACTACTAAAATTTATTACTTCCCCTAAAATCATCAGCATCCATTGTTAAATAAATATTGCGAATATTTCAACGTCTATGGAAGAGAAAGGAAAAGAAAATGTTTGTCAAAATTACAGAACTACAAGCTACTAACAAAAGTTTAGAATGAACCCAATGACCTGCTTGATTGTTGTGTTATATTTCATTTTCCAGCAACTAAATATTTCAGCCGGAGCTCATCCAATTCTTAATGTGTACTTGTATGTGCAGTAACAACAAGTGGCTTCAATAGTCTGTTATTGTCTCAAGAATTTTATGCTTCAAAGTAGGGGTTACAAACTGATGATGATAGTAATCGTAATCGCAATAGTAATCGAACTAATTAATCGCGCGATTTCGATTAAAGATTATACTCTTTTCAGGCAAGGAGTTTATGTCAAATACCTTCGCCTATGATATTTTTTCTAATCTAAGATTAATATAAACCGTTTGATGTTGCGAACTGGGCAAATTTAATTAGTAAACATAAATATATACATTATTTATTAATGCTATCCGTAATTGAAGCTTTTGCGGTCAACTTATTTGCACTTTGTACTCCTCTGGTAACCAAATAAAATCATATATTAAGGAATGAAAATATATATGTGAAGGATTACAATGTTGCAATTGATTAAAATCCACAAAAAATTAAGAAAACCAAGCACTTTGGAAAAATTACGCCTAATGCGAAAATAGCAAAAAGTTTAGAAAGATTTCAAAGTTTTAAACAAGCCATAATTTTTATTAAAAATCGCTAAAGCTGTAATGAATGCGAATAATTCGGAAAAAATCGCGAAAATTGCGAAAGTTCGCACAATAAAAATTTCAACTCTTTTTGTGGTTATTATTTATTATAAGAGCTGATGGCCTATGCAGCCAATGCTCATATATAAATAAATTTAGTCTAAGAATTTATTCTGTAGATTAAATAAATTAATAATAATAATAATAATATTTATTATAGCAAAACGGCAACGCCGCTTTAAATAATTTTTTAAATCCGACTTATGTAAATCCCCCTCTTAAGGTCCTTAAAATTTCTTATTACTTAAAGTAACGAAGAAAAACTTTTTATCACTCACGCTCACGTTTTCACACTGATAACAATTTTGAAGCAGTCCTTTCATTAAAGAAAGTCTTATTTTAAATAAAATGTTTAAACAAAATTATATATTCGATTTCTTCCCCATACACAGAAAAAATATTATATATATCCAACGAATTTTTCATAAAACTATTTTCATTCCAGTTAGGAACTTTTACATAAATTAACTCATATTTCTTTTTTTAACAACTCTTTCCTTTCTGCCAAAAAGATGTTGTAAAAATTAACTGTATTTTTACTTTTTATAAATCAAAAAACAATTTAGAATTTGTTTACAAAAAAAACTCAAAACATTTTTCAAGGCAACTTAGATTTCATAAATTTATTTATTAAAATCTAAATTCATAATGCGCATGCAATAATTCCTGATTTTTATTTATAATATAATAAAATATATGAACAATAGATTATGAACTTTTTTCATACTATTTGTGTTCAAACTTTTTTCTGTGTATTCTAAATATTTTGATTTTATTAATATGATTATTTCGAACGTATTTGCTTTGTGAATCCAAATTGATTATTAAGCTAAGGTTCGTAACGTTATATTCAGAAAGAATTGGGCATGATTAATATTCCAAGGAACAAGGGAAAAATTAACATCAACTTAATTTTTCAACGTACACAGCAGAACAGAGTAGCGCCACTTTCGGTACGTTGTATTTCCTTAGCAAAATTCGTTTTGTTAACCCGACAATTCCCAGTGTCATGCATATTGACATCATTGAAAAATAAATTTTATATTAGTACAAAGGTAACACCCTGTGGCAGTGGTGGCAGAAAGTTTCGGAGAAAAATCTTCATTCTTCGAAAAAAAATTTTAATTTTAGAAAAAAAAATCTTCAAAAAATTTTTATGTGGAATATAAATATAATTCATGGTCATATGTATATAAAAATATAAAAATTAATATGTAAACATCGAAATCCAAAATGCAACTTATATTAAAATGATAATGTATTAGATGAAATTTATTTGCTGCTGTTTAAGCATTGTCTATATGAATTTCATTGGTACTTTACCAAAATGTCAGTAGACTTCAAACACACTTTCGAACAGTTTCAAACCCCTTATCTTATGTACAGACTTTCAAAACCTATTTGAGCATTTACAAATATGTAAATAAGTACCGTAGGCTTCGAAACTTATAAAAAATTCTGAAATGGTTTTCGAAAGTCTGTAACTGTTCAAGAGTGTGTTTGAAGGCTACTGACGATTTGGTAAAGCACCAATAAAATGCATATAGGCAATGCTTAAGCACCAGCAATTAAATTTCATTTAAAATAAAATTATTACAATATGTCAAATAATAAATTTCTTATAATATATTAGTTATGTATTTAAGTTACATTGTACATTTGAGAGGCTTAGTGCAATAACTCGATAAGCCACATAAACAAAATATTGAATAAATCGACTTTTAAGTTTAAACAAAATTTAAAATTATATATCTTTTGGAATATTCTACTGTAAATACGCACCACAATTATTTGCAAAATAGTAAAATTTATCCAAAAATATCTCTCGAATGCAAAACTATATTATCTAACAAGAGAATGAGCACATAAAACCAATTTTTGATATCATGTAGCCTACCAAGTTATTGCAGTAAGCCCTTCATTTATAAGATCAAATATATGTACAGTGCGCCCTCGGTTACTGCAACCCTCGATGAGCGCAACCTCGATAATTGCAACAACTCAAATCTTTACATTGTAAACTCAGTGAATGCAACTTGGCAACAATTTGTGATTCATTAAACGCTACTTTTAAATTTTGTCGTCGGTTGTTTGGTTGTTTTCTTTTTATTAACTTCAAAGAAGCTTCTTCAAAATCTTCGTGAAACTGCAGCGCAGAAAAAAATTTCTAGTACCAAAAGTATAAAATTTCTGACTTCTTTCTATACCATTTTACAAAACTATGAGCCGATTCAACTGAATGTTAGTTATATTGTTTATTTTGTAAAATCATAAGAATTTGCTATACATTTCAATATCAAAACTTTAAGTTTTAAAATTTTAAAACAAGGAAATTTTTATGATTTTACGAAATAAACAATACAACATTTAGTTTGAATTAGCTCTATAACAAATACCCCATTACTCATATTTTTGTGCATAAAAATTCGTATTTTTTATTTAATTTACTTATTGGGATTGTATTTGTTAATCTCTTTCTGTATTTCCGTATATTTAAATTTACTTTTGAAAATATCCGTTCAACGTTTGCAGATGAATTAAGGAGACATATTAAATTTAATGCAAATTTCTACAGCTTTGGAAACACTAACTCGCTATCTGCTCTAGTATTTTGACATTGCGTGCCAAAAGTCTTCCGCAGTAACGTTTTTTAAATTTCGAAAATATTTATTAATATGTGGTTGAGCTATCTGAATTCGCCATCTAAATTTTGAACCTCAGTGTCATCAATTAAATTTGGAAAATGTTTTATTAGACTTATACCATATTTACACTATGCAACTTTGTTGCATGCAACTCTCTTTTTTCAGTGAGAAAGACAGAGAAGAAATACAAAATGTGTACATTTCTATTTCAACACTCTCACTTAAAATAAAAATTGCATGCAACAAAGTTGCATAGTGTAAATATGGTATTATTAGGTTTTTTTTTTGCTCTAAAAACGCCATGATACATTTTTATATACATGCATAATAAGTATACTTTATATATTAGCAAATGACAGTTCTCTACAGTACTTT
Organism: Panzeria rudis; assembly: GCA_956483635.1. Lineage (NCBI taxonomy): Eukaryota > Metazoa > Arthropoda > Insecta > Diptera > Tachinidae > Panzeria > Panzeria rudis. The sequence goes on along the minus strand of OY101450.1, from coordinate 93,590,973 downwards.
ATTCTTTTATTGAGCTAACATTTAGCTGACATAGATAAATTTCGTTAATAAATTTGAAGAATCCGTGTGACAATAATAAGTGTTAAGCAACTAAACTCAAAAAATCTTCATTTTGGCAAAGAGATCTTCAAATCTTATTTTGACTAAATAATCTTCAAAATTAAGGTAAAATCTTCCTTCTGGCATCGCTGCCCTGTAGTGCCTATGTTTTTTGTTTGGAAACTCTGTCATTTAGTCAGCTGTAATATTTTTTTTAATTTTTTCAAGAGGTATTTTGGTTTCAACATTCTGGTGTGTCTTGTTATAAAGAAATTTTTTTGAAAATGCTAAAAGGTTAAGTATCGCAATAATATTTGTGAAATAGTACTGTGAGATATTCAGACTAATAAAGTAAGTCAGTATCGTCAAAAAATACATTGTGATCTAGCAAAAATTTAGGGTAGTTTATCAAGTGTCACCTGCAGCCTTTTTTTACGATATGACAAAAAACAATATGATATACTCTGTTGTCATATCGTAAGTTTTTACGATATGACAACACTGCGGTATGATAGCACCGTGTATGGCTAACTTAGTAAAAAACTTAGTAAAAATCTTACGATATGACAACATAATATGTCATATCGTTTTTTGTCATATCGTAAAAAAAGGCTCAAAATACCATCGCTGCCTACAGGTGGCACTGTTTTTCGTTTTCAAATGGTTTTCACAACATGTTCGAATATTAATTATAGTGTTATTATATTATTATTATATATAAAGATGGTAGTCCTGTTTCTAAATACACCAAGTAATTAGAAGTTGTTGCAGGTAAATTGAGCATTTTAACATAAAAGCGAAACAGCTTTTCCACTTCATCATATATTGCGTAACCCTAAACTTGAGCAGCACAAAACATAATTGAACGATAGGCTGATTGAAATATTTCAGCTTATTACTTTGACCAAGTTAATTTAATGGTAAATTTTGAAGCAGATAGCTTATTTGTCAAATATTTCTTAAACGACAAGTTATAGGTGTTGTCCACGCCAAGATATTTATTTAATGAATTCAATATTATCATTACCAAAATTCCATTTTAAATGTTTAGAAGTTCTCGATGTTCTCCGAAATATCATAATTTCGGAGTTTATCAAGTTAACCGGCTAGCTCAACTTTGCATAGTATTTATGTAGTGCATCAACCATACCTTTTTAAAACAGTAGCCGTATCTGCAAGAATGACAATATCGTCGGTATAAAGCACGACCTTTACAACTGTACCAGCAACATTTAACCCTCCTGGAAGCACATTAATAAGATTGTTAAGATACAAGAAGAATAAAAGTGGGCTTAAGATACATCCTTGTTTTACACCATTCCAACGACAGTCCTAAGTTTGAGCGCTTATATAATAAATTGTTTCTTGGAATGGTGTCAAAAGCAGAGGATAAGTCAACAAAGAAGGCGTACGTGTTTTATTACTAATCTTGGCTCAAATCGTTACATCCGTGAACGAACAACTCGTCACGTAAGAACGTCATTTTCGGATTATGACATACGTGAACGTACTTTAATCCCAACATTTTATACGATTGACGTGTCACGTAATTAATTTTAGTACGATTACCGAAACGATCACGGATGTGACGATTTGAGACCTGGTTTAGCTCAACCATATTTACCAGGTTAAATATATTGTCTACCGTAGAGTAACCTTGTTTTTTGTTCCTGTTTAATAGGATTGTGTTGAACATTTTGCAAGAGGTATTAATTATAGATAACTCACGATAATCGAGGAATTATTATAGACTTGCGAAAGCTTGATGAAATATATTCACGTAAAAATATTATATTAAAAATCGACAAGATTTCCTGAATAAAGCATGCAGGTGCGTATTTAAAGAATTCACAAGCAATTCCATATTCATCTGAGGCTTTATTATGTTTTAAATTTTTTATAACGGAAACAATTTCGAAAATTTTAATGGCAGCATCTAAGATTGGACCAGTGTTGTATGACACGCACCAGTTTATTGAGTGGTAATTTGAGTTTTGTAGCATAGAAGCTAAAAGTGACAGCTTTTAAATTATCTTTGATAATCTGATTTTGTGAACGAAGTGATTTTGCTATCTCCCACCAATCACTACTGCTTTTGACTGTATTTAGTTTGGCCAAGTGTTGATTGTACATATTCAGCTTTTTGCTGTGACATAATTTAACACATTTATCTCGAGATAAAAAGTAGCAAGATCTATCTATGGTTGTGTGTTTTTTCCTGTAGAGGCTAAGCTTTTTTAGCATATATATTCGAGACCGTTCATATTGACAATCAAACCATTTCTGTTTAGGCTCAAATTTATATATGTTAGCCTTAAACGTAACACCTTGTTTTATCTTAGACGTTACTGCTGAAAACAAGTCATCAGTAGGTACATTTGATCGTAAATTAACATTAGTTGAAAGACCTGTAAGTCTTTTCATATATTTTGATGCGTGGCTACTATTACAGTGCAATATATGTAGTGATATGTCATCTGATGACTCGAAATATTATTATAGTTATTTACTTGGTTAATGACGCTTAACGTATAATCGCAATTAATCGCACATTTTCTAACTGTAATCGTGATTACGAAAATCATTAATTGTTTGCAAACCCTACTTCAAAGCACCATTATTATTTATAGCTCAAACTATCACGGAAATTGTGGGTCATGCAAAGTTTATTATCAGGTTTTAAATGTATATTGAAGAAAATTGAACGAAATTGACGTTTAAGTGAAAGTGTATATATTTTCTAAATTGATGTATAAAAACAAATCGTTATTTATCGTGTCGTTCTGTGAAACGGTGAAATGAAACTTTTTCACATTTTCACAGAAGTTTTGAAAACATCAAAATCAGTGTCTATCCCTAATAGCGCTTCCAAAGTTAACATACTGCCCTTAATTTATAAATAATAAAATAATAAAGCATTCTTTCGCGTGCAAATTTACTTTTACTACTAGCGAAATGTTTTTCATTTCGAAATTTTCTATGTAAAATATATTTTCATATGAAAATTTTGAGACAGTTAATTTCACTAATACACAAAACGAGAATCGATATATATCGATGCCGGTCGATATTTCAAAATATATCGATATATGCTGATATATTTTTTTACTTGCCGATCTCTACTACGGACCCCCATATAACAACCCTTGCTGTACAGTGTTATTAAATCACCAACAGCATTGTCAACATTTAGATCTGAAAAAGCACTGAAACAAGGAAAAAGCGCGTCGTTTTTGTAAAAAAATACTAAATTTCAATATTTTCGTTTTATTTAAAAAAAATTCTTATTTAAAGCAATTTGAAAATTTTTCGGCGTGCGCATAACATGCCTTAAGAATTAGTCCGATACTTCTTATGGTTTCCATTTGATAGCCCTCTAAACTTGAGCATATTGACCATTTTTGAGGTGCTATTCGAAAGGTATTTATTAAAAATTACATACCTTCCTGCTACAGGTGTCTCTATATTGCCAAAGAAACCTTTATTTATATATATTCTGAAAATTTTTATTTTAATTTTCTTTATTTTTTTATGAAATGCATGACATGAATTTATTGTGCAAACGTTTCAAGTTGGGTTGAAAACAGATTCAAAACTTACAGTTGTTTCTTTATGATAACCCGATTATAATTAATATCTGATTACGCGCTCTAAAGTTATTAATCTTGAATATGACGAAGGTTTCTAAAAATGGCAGAGAGTTTTAAGTTTAGACGACTATAAAATAGAAATCATAAAAAGTATCGGGTTAATTCTTACTCCACGTGATGCGTGGTCGAGTTTCGTTCAAGTGGGAGTGGTTAAAATTATATACTCTTGTTGTTGGGTCAAAATTTGGAAAAGTACTAAAATCGGAAAAGCACAGAGTTGACAACGCTGATCAGTTATCCGCAAGAGTATGCTATGATTTTTGCACAAATAAATATGTTATTCATGAACTGAGCAATCAATTTTCTCTTAAAAAATCTATAAAAGGTATGCAATGCTTTTTTCAACTCGCTACGTATAAGCAATATTTCAATTAATCAAAATAAGTATTGCTTATACTACTTTACAAAAAAAAAGCTTCCAAAGAAGTCAATATGATCCTGAACTTAAGATCTCGATCTTTTCGATGATTTCTAAAATTCAATGAATTTGAAGTCATGTTCACAATGTTGGAAAAAAAATATTCTTTGGAACTGTTACAGATGTTATTTGTTCCAAAGTCTATTGTTCATTTTGATAAAAATCGTATTTTATATTTCTACACAGAGAAAACAGATTGGTTGAAAAACTGTTAGAACTATTGAATAATACTCTCAATAATAATTTTTCCATTCTTAATAATAAATATTAACAAACCCAATAAATTGTCTATATTTATAGCAGTAATTCCATATTAAAAGTGGAAACAAGTTGTCCACAGCCGACAAATTGATTACCCTTATCAATTTATAAGTTGCTGAAATTAATTTATAGATTTGGAAGACATAACTAACTTTACTCCTATATCAGTAGTGTATGTTAGGAATGGCAACTGAAGAATCTATTAGAGCAGTGGTTTTCAACCGGTGGGTCGCGACCCTCTGATGGGTCGCGAGCTGATCTATATAAAATAGATTAAGGGTTTTCACGAAAGCGGAAGAAATTGCCTTTAGTGCAATTGCGCAAACTTGCGAGGCGTGTTTCATGAACTCCCTTTGAAACTGTTGTGCAACTTTTAACAGCCAATGTCAACTTACTTCTCCAGCTACTTCTTGTACTTGCCTCTGCATCACAACAACAATGAGTTATATGAATTTTTTTATCACATTGCGTTTTTTTTCTCTATTTCCTTATTTTTTCACATAAATTATTTAAAAAATATTTGTAAATTAAAATTTTTATTTATATTGTTATGACGTTTATTTTTATTTTTCAAATGCACAAATACTCTGCAAGCTTACGAGCCTGTCTCGTATATTTTTGTTAGTTGTGCAAATGTATTTTCAAAAATTTTTTGACAATTCATTTACGACAGTGGAAATAGGCACAGTTTGCGAGGGTTTTAAACGTGCTCATGAGGACCCTTATTGATTTTTGTTAATATTTCATTTTTTTAATTCAAAACATGAAAAAAAATTTTCAATTCAAAAACATAAAAGTACTATATCAATGCGAACGCTGGCCTTGCTTATTTTTAATGAAATGCGAAAAACGCGGTTGCAATTGTGATACGCAAACAGTCAAATCATTTTCTAAATTTAGTTTATTTCTTTTTAACCGACTACAAAAAAGAAGGAGGTCATCAATTCGAGTGTATGTTCTTTCTTTACTTTTTTATTTTTTTGTGCACGCATAACTCTGTCATTTGTGAACTCATTTTTGAAATTCTTTTTTTCTTAGAAAGGGTTTGCCTGCAGTTTGGTCCCATAATTTTTCTCACCCCATGCATAACTCTGTCATTTGTTAAACGAATTTCAAAATTCTTGTTGTATTTGAATGGGTTTGACAAAAATTGGTCTCAAAATTTTTTGTCGAAAATCGGAGCGGGAAATTTGCATCCTCCCTCCCGGCCCATTCATAACTCTGTCATATGTGAACCGATTTTCAAAATTCTTTTTTTTTTTTTTGTTTGGAATGGTTTGCTTAAAGTTTCGTCGCATAATTTTTCTACGAAAATCGGTGGGGCAAGTCTTCCACGCCTCCACAAAAAATATTTATTAGAGCACAGTTCCTCCATTTGCATATCGATTTTCAAAATTGTTTAGTATATGAAAGGCCATCAAGTATATTGCTCTTTGTAATGAAGTCGGTATTTTTTTTGCCAGAATTATTTTTGTTCACCATTTGTGAAAAAGTCATTTCGCACAGATAAGATGTTGAAAATTTAATTAACATTTTAAGTGTTTTTTTTAGTTATTTCAGGATATTCTGCCTTTCGGTTTATTTTGAGATACATATTACATTTTGAGCATACTGCCCGCTGCCAGCTCACATAAATTTTCTTTCAAATTATTGGCAGGATCGGCGAACTTAATGCAGTTAGTTGTGAATGGATTTAATACCCAGCAATCACCATTATCTTCTTGCGGATCTTTTGGAAAATAGCGGTATAGTTCCTTTTTAAATTTTGCTGCGCTTCTTTCATGGTAGGAATAAAATCGCTCACCAATTCATCGGATGAAATTTTTGCTGCAATACTTTCAAAGCTACTAAAAGAATCAAACTGCAGAATTGAAGAATCTAACATTCAGAGCAAAAACGTTAAGGGGTCGCCAGATGTTTTGAAAATCATTTTGGGGTCGCGGCTTCAAAAAGATTGAAAGCATCTATATTAGACTATGAACTATTTTTACTCCTACTATATTTTCAGTTCTAACTTCCAAATATATAATAAAAGAAATTTGTTATAATAAAATTAAAAATGTAATTCTATGTTCCCAACTGATCGATAATAATGGTGATTAATGTTAAGTCAGTATGACATACATGCATTAATTAAATAATTTAAGAATTTTGTTGAAAACTTTTTATTTAAAAATTACCACAAATTATGTTTATTGAGGAAACGTATGTGCTATGCATGGTTCTATTAAGCTCCAAATAATTATCTGTATATACATTAGAGCAGGGGCTCTCACCAAATTTCTATTCACTGACCCCTTGTAAAAAATTTTTTTTCGCGGAACCTCTCTGAAGCCCAGGTTGTATTTTTTTTTTAGGTTGAATGAAAAACTCATAAATATGTTTAAACCAAGGGACGAAAAAATTTTTTATTTTGTTTGTTTCTAAAATATTTATCATTGTAGTTCACAAAATATATTAAACTGTACAGAAAACAAAAACATATTTAAAGATATATATAAAATAAATATCGCTCAAGTTCAATATAGTTTATTTTGAAAATTTTGTTTCTAACGCTCAATTCACAAGAAAACATCCACAAATTTAAATTGCCGTGATGGGGGCTTATTACAATATGTAAGCTAAACAACAAGAACGTTTACTAGACATTACACTAATAATATCTTCATTACCTTTTATAAATTTTCGCGGATATGCGATTTTTTCGCATCTTTTCACATTTTTTATCTTTAAGTTTTGACGATATCTAGTCAATTTTAGGGCTGGCAATAACACTCAGTACAGAGTCTGAGGCACTTTATATTAAGCAGTGAAGAATAAAAGATCGCACTAATATTTTGATGTTCGTGTTTGAAGATTTCAAAACATAAATAGATATGTATGTATGTAGGTATGTAAAATAAAAATAAATAACTCATAAAAAGAAGTATGTAGATCGAAATTAAAAACTTTTATTATTTTTGAAAACACTGTTTTTCAGCTCCTCACACGGACCCCTTGGATGGTTGCTACGGACACCCAGGGGTTCACGGACCACCATTTGAGAACCGTTGTATTAGAGTGGGCCAAAAAAATTTACTTTGGTTCTTTTTTTAAGTATATCGAAAATATTATTTGGGATGAAAAAAAAGAATGATTGTCAAAATTTGAGCGCTTTATATTAATATTAAGAGGTCTATCATCGCAATTTAAATTTTTTTTTTGTCTATGCAAGTTTTTGATTCCCAAACCATCAACCCAAACGGAATTGATCTGAACATATCTTGAAGCAAATTAAAAGCTCTATGAAAAAAGTCCTTGTGAAATTTTTGTCAAATTTTGTCTTATAGCCATGCCCCTAAACTTGGTATGATTTTACAACTTGATTTTTAAACTTTCGAATTTTGTAATTCATGTAAAAATTAATTTGTGGAAAAAGTCAATATATATTCTTAAAGGAAATTAAATTCTCTACAAAAAAGTTTTGTAACATTTTTAGCTAAATTCACTCGTTCAAAAGTTATTCATAGTTAAAGTTAAAGTAAAAACTAAACTTTAACTATGAATAGCTTCTGAACGAGTATGTTTAGCTAAAAATGTTACTTAACGTTTTTTGTAGAAAATTTAATTTCCTTTAAGAATAGTTATTGGCTTTCTAATTAATTTTTACATGAATTACAAAATTTGAAAGTTTAAAAATCAAATTGTAAAACCATACCAAGGTTGAGGGCATGGTTATAAGAAAACGGTTCATCTGACAAAAAGTTTCACTAGGACTTTTTTCATAGAACATTTAGTTTGCTTCAAGATATGTTGAGGTCAATTCCTTTTGGGTTGATGGTTTGGGAGTCAAAAGTCAAAAACTTGCATAGACAAAAAAATCTAAAATTGCGATGATAGACTTCTTAATATTAATATAAAGCGCTCAAGCTTTGACAATAATTCTTTTTTGTCATCCCAAATAATATTTTTGATATACTTAAAAAAAAACAAAAGTCAATTGTTTTGGCCAACTCTAATATACATATGTGTTAATACGTTTACAACAGAATATGTATGTTCTAATGATATGCTGACGCGCAACTAAATTAAAGACTTTTTTAGGTTGAAGCTGTAACTATGTGCACATACTGCGTTCAATTCAGGAGTTGACATCTTACTGAATCTGATGAAGCAACAAAGTTTAATCAAAAGCCAATTTAATACCCTGCGCCTGTAAACATTCTTAGCTTATTGATATCTTGCAGGTAAGAAATTGATTGATTTTGATGATTTCGTTCCTTTAAAAATTAATTATGTATATTGCAGGCAATCTTGGAAAAGTGAGCATATATGTATAAGGCAAGTAACATCCTGAAAATACATATATTGCAATATTCTTATAATCAGATTTATAAATGTATTTGCTCTTTTACTTGTATAACAGGAGAAGATAAATACGAGTTCTCTCGAATTATTTTAGATGTTTTCCTATAATATTCTGATTCAAGCAAAATTTGACCGTCGATATCGTCCAGCATTTTGAATATTCCCGTGTTCCTTTGCACGCTTATTTGCATTCGCTATAGTTTGACGAGACCTCTTAAAAATTCACGATTTGTAGCAATTTGGCTTACTTTAGTGATAAATATTTAAGCTGATTTTCATAAGATAAATGATCAATTACTTTAGTGATAAGTGTTTAAGCTGATTTTAATAAGATAAATGATCAATAGACTAAATACATGAGATCCACATAAATATGTCTATTATTGGCCAAATATATAATTCTATACCATTTAAATTGGACAAAGAGTTAGTTTAATGAATACCTATCTACAGTGTACAGCCACAAAAAATATTGGTTGGAAAATGGTTAGGCCGATAAAATATTAGTTGAATAGAATATATATACACTCATAGTATCAATTATCTATGAATCCAAAAAATAATCCATGTTCATTACCATAAGATCATAATTGTAATAAAGATATGATTCTGACAATTCTTAAATTGATTAGAACGAAAGGTCATATGATTTTGTCATGACTAAGTAGCGAATATGATTAGTACAACCGAATAAAATATTATGAATTGTATCTTAGTACCAATTATTGGTATTTGCGACCAAAAATATTATCTTTCTAAATTTAATTTACTATTTGCCGGTAGTTGCAAGTGGTTCATTTTGTTATCATTTATACAGCTAACCGATTAAACGGTTCCCATTAGCCATTATTTATTATTCTCATTATTTATTATTGCAAAATAACTTATTGACAACAAATTCGGTTGTCTCAACGAATCTGTTTTCTTAATGTATTTATAGCAACGAAAAATAAAATAATATTAACATTATCGGTTCTGTTCTCTGTCTTACAAGAAATAAAATCATGTATATCTCAAGGCATTGTTGTTATATTTATTGCAGAACAGGCCAAAATATTTTACCTTTTATTATAAGTGATGATCCTGATAAAAAATTAACCTTATCTTACGGAGACAGAAATTGAGTAAGCTCCATTTCCTAAAACTAAAAATGTAGTTTTGAGTAAATGAGCTGTAAAGTTTGACAATATTGTGGAATAATCCCGCAGTAGGTTTTGAAAAATCTCTTTTTAAGGCATTTCAGAGGTCAATATAGGGATAATACCACCTGCAAAGTGTGGGAAACATGTATAAGCATTGATAACAGACGCAATCTCAAAATCGACAAAATTTGCACGAACATTTAATTTTGGCTTTACTGAAAATTCTTTCTGGTAAGTTAAGGTTCCTTTTCATCACAGAATATGAAACAGAACACTCAGTCTTCATAATGTTGTTGTAAGTTGCCAGTTCTAATTAGTAGTCAGTCCTTTTCATCAGGATCATCACACTGGTTGTGGGTGAAAACAACACGAACCAACCAAAAATCTGCCATTAGATTTTTTATATCAAATTAAACCTAAAAATATCAAAAAAATCAAACTTTTAATTCAAAAAACAATAACAATTTTGGCCAACTTTACGGGCCAAATAGTCCTCTGTGCACCGGAAATGAAATTTTTTTTAATAATTTATTTTCTCTGTCATTTCCTCCATAATAACATGAAAAAAAGAATAAAAAATATGAAAAAAAAATGTTTTCAGTTCGTTACATTATTTTTATTAAGAAAGAAGTTTTCAAAGGATGTAATAATTAATAAAGAACAAAGGCACCCGGCCAAAAAACACTTGTTTGACATCACACTATACGAGTATTAAATGTATAGTTGTTGTTGTTATTACATTTATTTTTTCTACATACCGTCTTACATGTGCAATTAGAACAGGAAAAAAGTCTGTCTGTGTAGTATATGGTACAGTAAGAAAATAAAAAAAAAACATCATTTATTACTTTGTTCATGTTTAAGCTTTGATATTGTTTAAGCTTCTCATTGATTTAAATAAAAGTTTGCTACAATATCTTTAGCTTTTCTATGAAATTTTTGGGTAAAGGTTCCCTGATGATCTGCATTTAGCCCCAGTGAAATGCGCATAGGAACTAGCTAATACCCCTTAGTAGTCAATGTCAATGTGTTTTTATAAACATTTAATATTCTACTGAATAAGTAAAATATTAATTTTGGGAAATAGTGCGATTATAAATTTAAAAAACATAAAAAAAGACAATTTTGTTGACTTTTGTAAGGGTCGAATTCAACATCGGTGTTTTCGGGATCAACCACGACCCCATCGTCAGAGCTCTTTATACTCTAGGCTAAGTAAGTAAAAAGAGTTTAATGTAAATTGGTTTAAAGTCGGATATTTATCCAGAGTTCGGAGTTCCGCAATCCTTTTGCTCATTACGCATTGCGCATTTTTACAAGCGTACTCAAAATGCGCACAAGCGCAAGGAGCGGAACGAAAAAAAGGAGCAATTGGTTAGCGCAGCGCAAGCGCATTCGATTTATTGACACCGCTCTTTGCGCAATGCGTACTTATTTATTTTTTGTCTAGCGCTTTGCGCTGCGCATTGCGCATATTGAGCGCCGCATGCTCTTTTTTATGCCAACAGTGGTTATTTTGAGTTTATTCACTGCTGTAAAATACATACATCTTTCGTTGTGACGTAATTTTAAGACATTTGGATTTGTAGCATTATGTCGTTCTTCTTTAGTTTTTTATTCTTGATCCTATATAAATATGATGCCCTAAATCGGTCAAACTTCCGGACCGGAACCGGAAATATGAACCACACTACTGACCCAACTTCCGGCCCAGACCGGAAACGAAAATATGAACTGCACTACCGATCCAATTTCCGATACATCCCCTAAGCCGGAAGTGTGAACTGCACTACTGACCCAATATCCGGTCCAGCCCCTAAAGCGTAGATGCCATACGGTGATATAAGAAACGATGGCATTTAATAACTCCATGGAAATAAGGCCCATTGCTTTTTTAAAACTTTTCACTACTGAAAATACGCCATGCGCATTTCATGCTCTTTGGCTATTTTTGCGCAGTGCGTAAACAAAAAGTGTAGCGCAAAAAAAAGCGCGCTTGCGCGGTGCAAGCGCAATAATAAATTGGGTCCGCTCATTGTGTAAAGAGCAAAAATAAAGCGCATAATAATACGCTTTAAACGAAAAACAGCAAATGTGCTCAAGTACAATATTGCACACACATACTTAGATACATGACCATGACAGCGAAAGGCGATAGCAACACAAATTTGAATCATCTGTTCCCGGTAATAACAGCGAATTTGTACAACAATAAACACTTCAACGAGCTGTTGTAGCCAAGCATTCAAAGATGCTTTAAACACATTCACCACAGCAGGCTACATGACTGCAAATGCTGTTGGTAGCAATCGTCGTCGTGTAGTAAGCTAATTAATTACAGGAAATCCTCGATTTAAGAGGGCGCACGTTGGGTTGAAATTCCCAATAATGGCTCTTAATTGAAAATTGAAAATTAATATTTTTAAAAAGTAATCAATTACAGGTTATAGTAAACAAAATTGTGCATCATTTTCCTTTGTTATTTACTTTTCGAGTTGTGCGTTGTTAAAGTTGAACATTTTTTAAGTTTTTAATAAACTTTTTATATTTTAATAGCATAAAAGTAATATTATTACGATGGAACCTTCAACCTCAGGTATTTGGAAACTCAAATATGTATCCCAGTTAAATATTTTTGTTGTAGAAATATTTTTAATATTTTTTGGACAATTGGTCTAAAAAACAATCATTTTTTTACTTTTAAGTAGAAATTCAAATTCGGTTTGGACAAGCTTTGGTAAAAAAAATTTTTTTATAGTTTTCTATGATATGTCTACTTACAAATCATATAAAAACATTTTGCGGGTTTTTTGCGATAAGAACGAAAAAAAATAGTTTTTCAATTTAACATCAAAGAAAAATTCGTGTATGCATGTAAGTGTGTACATACATATGTTTGGTATGTAGTTTTGTTATTGTTTATTTTTGTTAATTTTCTCATTATCAATATTCCTATTTGTAATATTATTACCCAGCAGTTCCAAACTGAAGGTCCGTCTCCAATACTGGTAAAATAACATAGGACTTTAACATGTACTTGTCATTGGATAGGCTAATATGTTCTTTTGAAGCAACAGCGAACAGGTGCTTGACTTTGCAAAAGCACATGTTGAAATATCTAGCCTTTTAATAAGTATTGGAGATGGTCCTTCAAGTTTGAACTGTTGGGTATGTAAAGGGTGGCGCATAAGTAACGTTAAGATTTATTCAATGTATAACTCTTTTCTTTCTGCTTTTATTTAACGTTGGCATTTATTAAAATTTAGAATATAGTTTGGAAATATGTTCACATTATGTTTTAAAGATAATATCTTTCAAATGTAGCCCATTGTTTGATTCTACCTGACGTGCTCTTTCCAGAGACGAAAAAAAAGACTTAAATTAAAAAATGTATTCACTGATCAAATCTTAACGTTACTTATGCGCCACCCTATATAATTTTTAGTACTTTTAACATAGTTGGAAACGTGAATAATTGTTTTTTTTAACTTTCTTTTTGTTTGTTTCAATTGTCTGTTTTTTTTTTTGAAACTGTGGTGTTATTGTCTAAAAGTGATGTGAATAAACACTACTCGTTACTCGGTACAGAAAAAATACCATTACTTTAAACTTCTTATTTTAGGAACAAATTCTGGTATTTACATTTCCCGAAGAGAGCTTTATAATATTGGGTGTTTTTTATTGAGGTATAGAACTTTAAGTTGGCATCACTTTTTTAACTGGCGGCCATTTTGTCAGCTGTCAAGTGATTAATATTTAGTTTGGTTTGCCATTTTATCATGAACAGGTTGACAAAAGAACAACGCTTGCAAATCGTGCAAATTTATTTCGAAAATAATGGTTCAGTTCGCGAAGTTCAGTTCGCGAAGATGAGGCTCATTTTTGGTTGAATGGCTACGTCAACAAGCAAAATTGCCGCATTTGGAGTGAAGAGAATCCACATGAGACCCTTGAGACGCCATTACATCCACAAAAACTGACTGTTTGGTGTGCTCTATGGGCTGGTGGAGTCATTGGGCCATACTTCTTCCGAAATAATGCTGGAGAGTCAGTTACCGTTAATGGAGACCGGTATAGAGCCATGATAACCGACTATTTTGTTCCCAAATTGGATGGCATGAATGTGGATGAGTTGTGGTTCCAACAAGACGGCGCTACATGCCGCACAGCGCACGTCACAATCGATTTATTGAAGGAAACATTCGATGAGCGCATAATCCAATGGTGATTTGACACCATTGGATTATTTTCTTTGGGGATATGTGAAGTCGCTCGTCTACGCCAACAAACCAGAAACGTTAGGGGACTTGGAAGCCAATATTCGTGGCGTTATTGCCAACATACGGCCCCATATGCTCGAAAAAGTGGTTGAAAATTGGACCTGTAGAATTGGCTTTATTCGAGCCAGCCGCGGCGGCCACATGCCCGAAATCATATTTAAACATTAATGGCATAAAATTATCCTTCCAATAAAGCCAAATTGATGGACATTAAAACGATTTTCTTGTGTTTTATTTCAATTCGAAGTTCTATACCTCTATAAAAAACACCCTGTATAATGAAAAACGCAAACTCTATAAGAATTTATAATAAAATAAAGTTTTTGCAGACTGAATTAATTAAAAGGTACAATCCTCAAGAGAGCTTCTGGACAAATTGATGCATCAAAAATTGTTCAAGATATAACAATTTCCCCAACAAAAGCAAAGAAATATAGAGAAAGTTTTGGGAAAGAAGAATCCAAAAAATTAACTGCTGAAGAAGCTCTTGCTGTATTAATAGATGCAAAATTGTCAAGGTATCAATACAATATCATTCGAAGAGTTGCTCCAGAAAAATTTCCGCCATATACAGATATACAAAATGCAAAAACAAAGTGCTATCCTAAACGTGAATGCATAAAAATTTGTGAAACTTCATCTGAAGTAAGTCTTCAAGGACTTTTAAACCATACTGTTGAGCGGTTAACAATTTTAAAGGAAAAAGAAGTTGGCAGTCTGACTGATGAAGAATTACGTAACATTAAATTGTATACAAAGTGGGGCTTCAATGGCAGTTCAGGACACAGTTCTTACAAACAGGCATTTCATGATTCTGATGCCGATGATTCTGCAGTATTTATTACATCTGTCGTCCCTTTAAAGTTAGTAGCCAATGATAAAATTATTTGGGAAAATCCTCGTCCATCTTCAACAAGATTTTGCAGGCCGCTAAAAATAGAGTTTAAGAAAGAGACAGCAAAGGTTGCGAAACTTGAAAAAGAAAGAATAGATATAGAAATTAAATCACTTGTTAGTTCACCTGCTTTTTTAGGAGAGAGGAACGTCCAAGTAAAACATGAACTTATGTTAGTAATGATCGATGGAAAGGTATGTAATTCTATAACAGAAACAAAATCAACTCAAAAATGTTATATATGTGGTGCCACGAGTAAAGAGTTCAATTCAATCGATAGCATGATCCAAAGAAAAGTTGAGAATAATACTCTGCAGTTTGGTTTATCCATTCTGCATGGTTGGATAAGATTTTTCGAGTGCCTTCTTCAGTTGTCATATAAAATTCCAATCAAAAAATGGCAAGCAAGGTCCGAAGCAGAAAAAAAAATAGTGAATGAAACCAGATCAAAAATACAGGTCGAGTTCAGACAAAAAACCGGACTTATAGTTGACCAGCCAAAATCAGGGTTTGGAAACTCAAATGACGGGAATACAGCCAGACGTTTTTTCCAAAATCCCGAAGTTTCAGCGGAAATTACAAAAATCGACGTTGAACTGATCAAAAAGTTGCATACTATTTTAGTTGCTGTATCGTGTGGTCATCAGATTAATGTTGAAAAATTTAGAAATTTTACTTTATCGACCGCAAAATACTTTGTTGAAAAATACCCATGGTATAACATGTCTCCCACTTTACATAAATTTTTAATACATGGTTCGGAGATTATTACTCATGCACTGTTACCTATTGGTCAGTTATCGGAGGAAGCGCAGGAAGCTCGCAATAAAGATTTTAAATCATACAGAGAACATTTTTCACGGAAATGCAGTCGCGAAAAGTCCAATGAAGATATTTTCAATAGATTTTTAATAAGTTCTGATCCTATTATTAGTAATATGAGCAAACATTACAAAAAGAAAAGTAGCGTGTTGCCACAGCAGGTATTGGACCTTCTAATGTTACCTAAAATTTCTGAAGAAAATAATTCCGATGATATTTATTTTAGTGACAGCGAATATGAAGATTAATAATATCAAAACTAAAATGTAAATTTATTATATATATATATATATATATATATATATATATATATATATATATATATATATATATATATATTAATATTAATAAAAACTTTTTTAATCAATAAAGATTAGCATGGCCTATTTTCGGGAAAATTTTATATGGGGGCTATACGAAATCATTTACCGATTCCGTTGAATTTTCGTATTCTGAGTTACTAACCTAAAAAAATCATATACGTCAAATTTCATTCATTTTAAAAATGGAGTTTGCAAAGCAATTTAAATATTCATACGGGCAGACAAACGGATATCCCTGGAGTTTAAAAAAATTTTTTTTTTTTTAACTAATTTTTTTAACTACTAATGACCCATTTAATACTACGAAACGAAAAAATAAGTGTTATCTGTAACGCCTGAATTAAGAGCCGTTTTTAGCTATTTCAACCCAATGTGGGGCGGTTGGGACCGAGTAAAGTATATGCTCGGTGCTGGTATAAAATCTATTTTTGGGACCAGGAATTTAACATATCGCATAAATCAAAACATCAGATACACACAAAACTTAATGTTGGCACCTAAAACTCATGTTAAATTAAAAACAAATATGTATTAATATTTACTTATTTTATTTGTAGGTGTTTTATATTGTGCAAGTTCATTTCTACATACATAAACGTTTGCTTAGAAGCAAATTATTTTTTATTATTATTTTTTATTATTATGCCTTTTGTTTTATTGCATTAGTATACTGCGGAACATGTTTCCCAATGACATGTTCGACCAAAATAAAAAAGGTTTTTTTCCAATTTTCTATTAAATTATCTCTGACGTAGGATACGTGTTTCGCTGTATCAGTAGCTCCAAAACAAATGCTAGCTCAAATCAAAAGACTTTACTAGATTTGAAGGCTTTTCTCCATTTTCAATGCGATTCAAAATTTTAACTTTATCGCATATTGATATTACATTACGTTTGGTAATTTTTTGAGCTACTTTTAGGACATTTTATTAGAGTCCGAACGAATATTGTGGTTTCGGCTCATATTCGGTTTAAGCCAACTTTTTGGCCGAATACCGAAACCGAAACTTTATATCTCTATAAATAAGGAAGTTAATCGAAATAATATTTTCTAAATTTAAAATATGTCACCGCTATGAATCTGTTTTCCCCGTCCTATATCCTTTCAAATTGAATGAAAATTTTACTTAGTTTTATAAAGCGCAACCAAAAGATATATATAGTAACATAAAGTTTGCTACCAAAATAAACTAGGGAATGGTAAGCCGATTTCGATTCCAATCGAAAATCTATTTTATGTTTTAATAAATCGATTTTTTGCACTGAAATTGATTATTGGTTTTTAAAATAGATTTTTTTTAATAATTTCAAAATATGAAGAAAGCTCATTTTCAATCTTCACGATAAATTCAATATCGTCGAGAAAAATTCTTTATTGTGTATATCATCGATGAAACGCGCCGTAAACAAAAAAAAAACTTCACTTTAGTAGAAATGAATGAAATCTTAAAAATTTAGTGTCAAAAATAGGTAAATATTCCACTTTATATCTTTTTAGTTATTCCAACTCAACTTTTTGATTGGTGTTCTTGTAACGTCATCAATAGAGTGATAAAATACTCCTCAATATATATGTACCCAACCCAATATTCCAGTTGTATTCATCATTTAAACTAATTTCATGCAAAGTTTTTATTAGTCATATGCTCATTAATGGTTAAGTTTTATATTTGCTCGATGGAATGAAATATATTCAATTTATAATATTTGAATGGCACTGTATGTATGTAGAAATACTTATACGCCCTTTTTCACAGTGTACAGTTAAAAGCCAACGTTAAATTTTAATCACATTGCGAAAAGGGCCGTTAATACAGTAAATGACTTTTCAGTTTTATTAAGTTTTTAAAATGTCAGTATCAGTTAATGCTAAAAAAAAAGGTTTCGGCTAGTTTCGGATTCGGCTTTTTTGCCAAATATTAGGATCGTTTCGGGTTCGGCCTCCAAAAACAGGTTCCGGTCGGAGTCTACATTTTATAACAACTTTAAAAATCTTTTAAATTGCATTAATTATGTAAAGGGGTTTTCAACAAAAACTTTCTTTTCCAACAGGGACATATTGAAATAACATGACAGTTTTGACATTTTACTTGGTAACATATCAGTAGAAGCTTTAGTAATTGTTACAATGAATTCAATTTCTCTCGAAATTGCACTAATAATTAACATTCCAATAGGAAAAATGGTTGATCTGTAAAAATAGAATGTCGTAAAATTTATCATATATTCGGTCAACATTGAGGGTGCTGTTGGCTAACTAGTTAGCGCGTTTGACTACAAACCCTGAGGTCTTGAGTTCAAGACTAGTTCCAGGCAAGCCAACAACATCATGCATTTTTCTCATTTGTATTGGTGTATTATTGTGTTGGTTGTTGTTGGACTGTTAAAGTGATGAAGGCATAGTACTGATCACTTTGGCAGCACCGGCAGCGATTAATGCTAACATATTTTAATGCACTTCACAGCACCCTCCTTCGTCGGTATTGTAGAGCCGTCGGCGAAGTAAAAGAACTAATAAAATGACTACACAGCTTAAACAACTCAATGCCTCTACTTGACACCAGAGGGGCTTGCAATACTGCTCTGCAAAAACGCGCAATAGCAGGGTTGTAAATGAATTAAGCTTTATATCTTTCTCCCACTTCACCACATGTTCTCTCATCACTATCCCTTTCCCAAAGAATGTAACATATTAATTAATTAATTGGTAGGCATTAACTGCCTGATTGTGTTACTTCTCTTAAAAAAATATATAAAAAACATAATAATTGTCCTTCTGAGACCGCTACCCGGTAAAAAAGTTCTACATTTAGAAGCACTAAAAGCTGTTAGAAGCAATTGCACGAACACTTAGAAGCTTTTGGCAATAACTTTAAAATCTAAAAATATAAGCAAAGCAACATTAATATTTAAGATTTAACTTCTCTCAGTGACGATAGTGCTTCATGGAAGCACTAACGTAAGCGAGACCCTTAAAATATGTTCTACGATTGTATACACGAACACTGTTCTACTTACTAAGTAGAACAGTACACACACATACAGTATATAAACGAACAGTACATTTTAAAAATAAAGTAATGTAAATATGTTTTAAAATTTTTATATTTTAAATTTGTAATTTTATAAAGATTTCTTGAGAGGATTCTTGGTCATTATGGAAAAATGGTGATATGTAGGAATATCCCACTATACACAAATGATGCTTCAGGTAGTGATGAAAAGGTAGCGTTTTCAAATTCATTTTCGAACTTTGTCAAAATGCATAAATTGTAATTTTATGTATATAAAAATTAAATGTATATAAAAATGTATTTATTATCACGTAAATAATTCTTAATTTAATTTATTCAACATATTTATTCAAATATTTAATCGTTTGAAGTGTAAATGAAAAGAAAATTAAACAAATGGAATTCAATTAAAATACATAATTTAATGTGCATGTACATTAGAGTGACCCTTGTTTTAAAAAATCTATTTCTTACCCCGCAGTTTGGTGAGAGTTGGTAAAAAAAAGTGATCCTGGCAAATTTTCAGGTCAATCGGTTGGGTGTAAGGCGGGAGCCATCCCGCTCAAATTTGGGAAAAACCATATAATTTTGCTTTCTTGCCTCATAGCTTCCAAAATATTAATTTCCCAAAAAGTTGTATAGAACCATATTCATATATCGATATATTTTCAAGCATTATTATTCATATATGATCTCAACATTTTTTTAAAATAAAACTTTTCTTATATATAATTAAGTTGAAAAGCTGAAATTTTTTTCCTACAATTTCCGCAATATCTCTGAAACTAATGGACTGATTAAAAAGCAATATCGGTGCGACTTATATATAGATAATATTGTTGGCGAATTTTGGTTTTTTTTCTTTTAGAATAGGACAAATCGTTCTCCAGTTACATTAAAATTTCTTGTAACTGTAAATTAATTAACACATTTTTTTGTTCGCTTCTAATTTTCTGCATATGTAATTTTAAATAAAACCAAAAGTTGGGGATCGATTGTGATTAAATCTGGCTTGTTTTATTTGAAATATAGTTTTCTATGTGCTGTGGAAAGATACCGAAATTTTTATTTTTATTTTTTAAATTCTTTATGAATGTTTTAAAAACAATTTTGATTAAAAAAAATTAAACAAGTTTGACGATATCTCTAAAACTAATGAGTAGATTAAAAAAATGTTCGTGTAACTTAAAGATAATATTGTTGTCGAATTTGGTTTTTTGTTTCAAATGAATAGGGCAACCCATTACCAGTTATATTAGTTTTTGCTGTGCAATTGAGTTATTTTTGAAAAAAGCGTATATCTCGAAAACTAGAACAAAAAAACTAAATTCAGATTCGGACTCAATGGCTGAAATTACTTAAGAAATCATCTTCAGTTGCTTCATTCCAAAACTTTGTAAATTTGTGTTTTAGTTGCCATGAGCTGGGAGGACGAATGAAGCATTAAAATAAGCTAATGATGCTTGAAAATTTTATATTTATTTTGTTAACTATTATACCTACAGAAAAGTTGTTAAGGAATAAAATGTTGGAAACTCCATAAACAATATTTTTGTCTTATAAAACTTTTTATAGAAATTAATATTTTGGAAGTTATGACGCAAAAAACATATTTTTATGGTTTTCCCGAATTTGAGCAAGCTGGCGCCTCACCTTAACCTCAACGGATTGACCTGAAAATTTGGCAGGATCACTATTTTACCAATTCTCATCAAAACCGTGAGTGTGACTGGAAGAAATCGATTTTTTTCAAAATAAGAGTCGCTCTAATGTACACTTGTACAATGTACTATATACATATATAAATTAGATGTGGAAAACTATCGATAGTATCACTATCGAAAATGTTCGATATTTTGAGAAAATATATCGATATATCGAGTCTAAGCTATCGAAAGTTAGAAAAACTACTGATATATCGACTATACTATCGTGATACTATCAAAGTTTTATACTTCTTAGAGAAAGCACTAAATATGTGTGCAAAAATGCTAAATAAAACCGGTTCTGATACAAAACAGAACTTTATTTCTTAGTTCAATAAATAACAAAACTAAAATCCTTGTAACATTTCAATATAAGAAAAATGTCGTGAGTTCAATGATTTTTAAATCCAATTTAATTAGAAAAACATGTCTTGCACAACAATAGTAGTGTATCATTTACCATCGATAGCGGCAAAATAATATCGATTGTTTTTAAATAATAATCGATTGACGAATAAAACCATTGATAGTCATAAAACAAGTTAAATATCGATATTATCGATAGTGCCATCGATAGTTTTCCACCTCTAAATAAACCTCATATGCAAAATGAGTTAATTTTATACATTTTATTCTTTTACTGCATTGGATTTAAAGTTAACAATTCTTAATATTTCCGCAACAATGTATAATGCTATCAGTTCGTTGCTTAAATAGTTTTGTGGTTTTATGTCTTTGTTGAAGTTTCTAGAAGCAAAAATTAATTTATATTTTGGTGAAAAATTTTAAATATTTATATAATATGCATTTGCAGAAAATAATTCAATATATAAGTGTGTATATGTATACAAGAGCAAGTAGACTTGACTTCAAGAAAAAACATTCAGTTATACTTCCATAGTAACCCAACAAACCAAAACGATTTAGAAATAACTTGTAACAGTAATAAGCTTACTAAAATTAGCCGTAAGCTTAGAAAAATTTTGTGAATACTATTGTAAAAGGCTTATTAAAAATTGTTTAATAGTGAAAACTGAATTCTTGCGATAATATTGCTTGTCTATAATATAATTATAAAATAAGCTTACAGAAAAATTTTTTTCTAATCATGCTTATAACATTCATAATATTTTTGTAAGCTTAAGAATATAATCCAAGAATATTTGCATAGTGAACTAGATAGTAAGTTTTTTCATCAGAATTTTATTACTTTTTATTTCATAAAATATTATATTTATAAATAATTTTTTATTTTTTGTTTTTTTGCTTATTTCTCCTGTCTACTTTTGGCGAACTTGAAAAAAGATTTGTGCTTTTCAAAATTCGTCCTCTCCCACTCCAATAGAAATTGCAGCATCTGTAAAAATGAAAAAATAAATGAATATGTTAATGAATGCAATGCACGAAATACTTTACTTCTTATAGCTCTACCAACACTCAGGCTCCGTGCACTCTTCTTCTCTGCCGTCAGCATCTGTCAATAATTTGCGCCAACAGTTTTTGTTATAATTTGGGCTGCGTAAGCAGATCTTTTTCCTTAAAGGAAACAGATTATCTTAAGTCACTCAATTCTATCATCAGAATTTTCTTCCGAACTTGAAAACTCGTAATCACTTTTGTGAAAATCTTCGTCACTGAAAGAACGAATCTCAATAGATCTGGCTGGCAATTCACTAGAATTGCTTCTTTTTCTTTTATTAGTATTTGAAAGTACTCGTAATTCAACAATTTCTTTCGATTCTTTATGAACACTGTTTAAATTTATACGTCCATGTTCTGTATTCCATGCGGAATTAAAATATGCGGAATTACCAAAGCATTGTTGCTATAAATAATAATTTGTAGCAACAATGATTTGCTAATTCCGCACATTTTAATTCCGCATGGAATACAGAACACATCCGATAGGGCATATTTGCAATAGCGGAGTTCAATGTTTGATGCAAATGGTCTTGCAAAAGTGCAAATGCAAAATATTTTTCATTTGCAATTTCGCAGGACCATTTGTATCAAATACTGAACGCCGTTAATAAGTTTTTTACTAATATAATATTTTGTTATATTTTTTAAATTGTGCACTGTTTAAAACACTTTAAAACTTCACTCTTCGAACATACACAAAGACTGAAAACTTTAACTAATAATACAAAATTCAGGCACGCGTCAAATAACGATACATCATTTTCAAAAACACTTATAAAACTGTGACGAGAATAAGTCATTTGCAATCATACTTGTGAACTTATTATCTAAACTAAGTGTATAGCAAATATTATTGTAATAGGTATTGCCATGTGAAGCCTTTTTAAAACAGTATTTAAAAACTATTAACTTTTTGTACTTAAATAAGCTCATAATAAGTATGCTTATAAAAGGTTGTAGGAAATCTCTTATGCTAAGCTTATTCTACCACTTATTTATATTTTGCCTGTGGAGTGGCCTGTTGGGTAAGTATTCTTGCAATACAAAAACTTTTGTAAAGTTTCAGGAATAATAAAACTTTAAAGTTTGAACTGAATTGAAGAATTAAAATAAAAAGAATAAATAACCGAATAATTTATTTAAAAGAAATCTATTCAAATAAATAAGTGTTTATTATTAATTTTAATTTTGTAACGTACTTTTTTCCAAATTAATATTTTACTATTTAGTAAAAAATTTAAAGTTTTTATTAAAATATTTTGAAATTGATTAGGGAGAGGTTTTGACTTTATTTTAAACTTAATAAAAACTTGTAATATTGTACTGAATAGTAAAATATTTGGGAAAAAGTACGTTACATAATTAAAATTAAGTGTTATATAATAATTTAATATTTTCAACAAAAATAAATATTTTATTATAAATATCTGAGGACCCGCCCTAAAATTTGTGTTTAGAATGTTGCTAATTATTAATTCGGAAGTTATTATTTCAGCTTAGGTTCAATACTTAAATTAATAGGGGTACACGTTTAAACTAATAACTTTAGCAATCCTTAAATTATTTGCCTTTAGCAACCAAATTAAATTAACGCGCCTCGTAAACACAATGCTAGTTTTTTTTTCATTTAGTCAGCAGTTTTTTTAGAGCTTACGTCATTCCTTCTGGCTGAAGTGATTTATAATCACCGTTTTTTCCGTTTTTTTTTCACAAAAAATTATATATTTTTTAGTTTTTGTCATTTCTATAATTCAAGCAACCTCTAAACTATATTAGACCTTGCTAACTTTCCGATATTAGCGAGTCCTTGCGAATATTCATAATTTTTTCCAAGTTTTCGGCATTTCTTACAATTTAGTAGTTTATAATCCATTTTACACCTGTTTGCCAATATTGAAATTTTTCGCGAATCTTCGCTGTTTTCGCAATAAAAGCACTTTTTGCAGGCTTATGAGCTTTACACAATCTAAACTGTGATAACTCAATATTATACTTTGATATCGTCACGATGTTAGCAAGTATTTCAAATTTTCGCCATTTATGCGATTTTTTTCTTCAAGATTTTGACATTGTTACGGTTTTAACGGCTTGTAATCAGTTTTAGAGCTTGTTTTTGATTTTGCTATTTTTCGCGAACTTTCGCCATTTTCGCGACAAAAGCAGGTTTGTACGAGTTTAATATTTTGGACAAAATGAAATCATTTCATAACTCACAGTGAATGAAATTGATGGGTAACCTGTTTATTCTGCCACGTATGTTTAGCAGGCAATTTAAGAGCCAAAATTGTTTCTTTAAATTGTAAGAGCCTTGTCCTATAGTTCTCCATACAAATTTTTACAAATATTTTAAGAACTCTTAAAAGTTTAAGAGGTTAAGACGCATATAGCAAGTTAAACGAGAAACCCTAATGTAAATTCATATTATTTTTTAAGAATGGATTATTATAATATATAATCAGACTAGCAGACCGTATTAGTACTACTAATTTCGACAGCCGCCACACCGTCATCATCAGCGTTCTTTGTTCAGGTTTAAAACGTTTGATCGTGTTGATAATTATTGTTTTTGCAAAAACATTATTTTAGATTACCTCTTATAAATACACTAAAAGTTGGAAAAAAGCTACACAATGCAGTAATGCAGTAAGAAAATAATAAACATGATTGATTATGGAGCTCATGTTATGAAATTGATATTGTTTAAAACTTCTCATTTATATTAATTTAACTTTAATATAAAGGGTCCGACAGATAACTTTTTTTTGAAAATGCTATAAAAAAACTGCTAAATATTTTCTCAAATTTCTTTTTTTATTTGAAAGTACAATCCTTCCGGTTAATAATGAAAAATAATTTCATTCAAATTGCTGCCTCGGCTGGCCATGCAGTAGCCTACACGTTCGGTGCAATTTTTAAGCACATTATCGATTGTGTGCAGCTGTATTTCACCAATGGCTTCACGAATATTGTCCTTTAAAGCGTCAATTGTCTCTGGCTTGTCGGCGTAACACTTATCTTTGACGGCACCCCACAAATAATAGTCCAACGGTGTCAAATCGCAGCTCCGAGGTGGCCAAACGACATCAGCTCTGCGGCTGATAATGCGATCTTAAAAACAGGGCGCAAAACATCGAGTGTAGCTTCGGCTGTATGGCACGTAGCGCCGTCCTGTTGAAACCAAATGTTGCCAATATCCTCCTCTTCAATTTTTGTGAACAAAAATTCGTTCAACATGGCCCGATAACGATCGCCATTGACTGTAACGGCCACCCCTTGCTCATTTTCGAAGAAAAATGGCCCAATTATGCCTCTGGACCAAAATCCGCACCAAACAGTGACTCGTTTTGGGTGCGTCGGCTTTTCAATGTATGCTTGCGGGTTTTCTGTGCCCCAAATGCGTCAATTTTGCTTGTTTACATACTTGCCAAGATCAAAATGAGCTTCATCTGAAAAGATGATTTTTTTGGCAAATCGGCATCTTCTGCCGATCGCAGTCCCACTTAGCGAAGCGGAAACGCTTTGGATGGTCAGTTGGCTTCAACTCCTGAACCAATTGGACTTTGTATGGCGTCATACCAAGGTCTTTATGCAAAATTCGTCTCAATGATGTCTCCGAAATGTTCAATAGTTAAGAACGACGGTCAATTGATGTCGAACTTTCTGCCACAGCAGCAATATTCTCGGGTGTACGCACTGTTTTTGGCTTTTCACGCTTTGGTTTATCGATGAGGATGCCAGTTTCTTTCACTTTTTTCACTAGCTGACGGTGCTTCTCTTCTTAGAAAATCCGTACGCAATTTTCGCACACATTCTGCAACATTACCATGATTTTCAAAGTAATGTCGCAATATTTCCCAGCGTTGTTCAAGCGTATACACAATCATATCCGTTCAGAGGAAGGATAAAACTAATTATCTGTCAAATCAGACATGAGCTAAGTGTTACCATTCACGAAATAAGCACTAGTTGAAAAAAAACGTTAGATGGCGGACCCTTTAATATATATGAAGGTTTTATTTTACTTATTAACAGAGTACGAAAAAACGCAGCGCAGTGCCGCTCTTTTTGCTCTTTTCTGCGCTTTACACAAAGAGCGGAGCCAATTTATTATTGCGCTTGCACCGAGCCAATATTTTCGCGCTGCTAATAAAAGAAACAAGCGCAAAAAGGAGCAATTTCCTTACACTTTTTTTGCGCTGCGCATTTTGTTTGCGGAATGCGCAAAAAGGGCCAAACGAGCATTAAATGCGCATGGCGCATTTACAGTAGTAAACAATCTAAAAAAATAATTCTGGCAAAAAAACCGACTTCAGTACAAAAAGCAATATAGTTGATGGCCTTTCATATAAACAATTTTGAAAATCAGTATGCAAATGGAGGAATTGTGCTTTAATAAATATTTTGGGTGGAGGCGTGGAAGACTTACCCCACTGATTTTCGTAGAAAAATTATGCGACCAAACTCTAAGCAAACCATTCCAAACAAAAAATAAGAATTTTGGAAGTCGGCCCATAAGTGGAGGAGCTATGCGATAATCAATATTTCGGGGGAAAGGGGAAAAATTATGGTACTAATTTGCAAGGAGGGCTTGCAGCAAATTTCACAACTGATTTTCGAAAAAAAGACTATGAAACAAAACTGTAGTCAAACCCTTTCAAACAAAAAACCAAATTTTAAAATCGGTTCACAAATGATAAAGTTATGGAAGGGGGGAGTAAGTTTCCCCCTCACATTTTCGATAAGAATTGTAGGGCCAAACTACTTGCAAAAAACATAATAATTTTGAAAATCGATTCACAAATGACATTGTTATAGATTTGGGGGGGGGGAGCAAATTTTCCCCTCCCATTTTCGAAAAGAGTTATTGGGTCAAAGTGCTAGCAAATCCTTTCAAACAAAAACGAATTTTGAAAATCGGTTCACAAATGACAGAGTTATGGATTAGGGGGGGGAGCAAATTTCCCCCTCCGATTTTCGACAAACAAGCTTTGGGGCCAAGTTTTGTCAAAGCCTTTCAAACGAAACAAGAATTTTTAAAATCGGTTCACAAATGACAGAGCTATGCTGTGGTGGAGCAAATTTCTCCCTCCGATTTTCGACAAAAAATTTTGGGACCGATTTTTCTCAAACCCTTTCAAATAAAACAAGAATTTTGAAAATCGGTTCACAAATGACAGAATTATGGGTTGGAGGAGCAAATTTCCCTCCTCCGATTTTCGAAAAAAAATTATGGGACCAAACTGCAGGCAAACCCTTTCCAACAAAGAAAGGATTTTAAAAATCGGTTCACAAAAAAAGAACATACACACGAATTGATAAACTCCTCCTTTTTTTAAGTCGGTTAAAAAACAATGGGCATTATTTCCATGGATGTTTTTACATGCCATCTCAGTTTTTTTAAGATTACCGTATGGCATTTCCGGTTTAGGGCTAAGCCGGAAATTGGGTCGGTAGTGCAGTTCATATTTCCGGTTCCGGTCTGGACCGGAAGTTGGGTCAGTAGTGCTGTTTATAATTCCTATTCAGGTCTGGAGCGGAAGTTGTGTCGGTAGTGCAGTTGACACTTCCGGTTTAGGGACTGGACCAGAAATTGGGTCGGTAGTGCAGTTCATATTTCCAGTATCTACCGGAAGTTGGGTCGGTAGTGCAGTTCACACTTCCGGTTTGGGAACTGGAACGGAAATTGGGTCGGTAGTGTAGTTCATATTTTCGGTTCCAGTTTGGACCGGAAGTTTGATGGTTAGTGTGGTTCATATTCCCGGTTCCGGTCCGTCAGTTTGTCCCGTCTAGGGGCATCATATTTGTATGGGATCAAGAATTAAAAGTAAAGAAGAACGATATAATGCTACAAATCTAAGTGTTAAAAATACGTCACTACGAAAGATGTATGTATTTTGCAGCACTGAATAAACTCAAACTAACCACTGTTGGTATAAAAAAGAGCATGCGCAATGCGCCAATCAATATGCACAATGCGCAGCGCAAAGCGCTAAACAAAAAAATTAATACGCAAAAATTAGCGCGCAAAGCCGAACTCTGCTTATTAATGCCTTAATTCGTAAAAAATATAAGTTATTTGCTGGGTTTTGTATAAAGCCTACTATTCTTATTTTTGGAAATCATTTACATATTAGTGAATTCTCAAATGATTTTTGTAAGTTTGTACATAAGATAAAGGGTTTGTAACTGTTTAAAATTGTGTTTGAAGTCTACTGAGTGGTGGCTAAGCGAGGAATTGAATCCAAACGGAAAGAAAAAGCTATTTTCCGAATTACCAATTTGAACTTAAAAGAAAATATACATAGTATTTTTGGACAAACATACGAACTAGCAAATGATCTAAAAATGATATTGAAATTATTTCCTAAATCGTAGCGACTACATTCGTTCGACACAATGAATCATCGATACACATAATATAAAAAGTCGTATTTAAAATTTGGTTTTTTACAAAAGAAGAAAGAACTTACATACAAAAGACATGTTTAAGTTGCTTACATAGATAGCTCTTAAAGGAGGATGCATCTAAAAGTTCACTATCAGAAACCCCTCAAAAATCCGATGTCGAGGAAAATCCAGACACTCTTTTTCTATATTAAGCCAGCGATATATAAATGCCAAATACATAATTTTCTAATAACGGAATTGGTAATTATAGTAAAACGCCATAAAATTAATATATAAATAAATTTTTGGTTATAATATATTTGAATACACGCATACCATTACAAGTAATTTTAAACAAAAATACATTTAAAATTTATGATACTGCATTATGAATAACCTTTCATTTGAAAACAAAAAATAATAATAATTTTTCCATAAGAAACTGAGTTATAACAAAAGTTATAGAACTTGTAGAAAATAATATTAAAAACAAAAAAAGGGAAATGTATTACCAAACGATAAAGTTTATGAAAGAAGGAAATCTTGAGAGGGAGAGTGTGCAAAAAGAAAACAGACGCAAAACTTTTTGTTCTACTTAAACATCATTTTAAACTTTTAAGGACGCAAAAAAAATCATTTTGTATTTAAGAAAACGACTTCCTTGGGTTTTCCATCTCTCACTTAAAGTACGATCACATTTGGCAAATATTTGCCGAAAAAAACGTTACCCACAGACAAGCTAAAATAGTATTTCCTTTAATTCCAATTTTTTTTTAATATGGGTTCGCATTTATTAAAAATAACATAAAAATAGCTGTTTGCGGCATAATTAACTTTATGTTGTGGTATAAAAACCAAGTAAAATCACGCTAACCCTGAGCAAAAGTAGTGGTTACGTTTTTTGGGCCAAATATTTTCCAAGTGTGACCGTAGTTTCAAGCTTTTCAATCAACAGAGCAAATATTTTTTAATTTTTATTGTAAAACTTTATATGAGCAATAAATAAGTGCAAGAGAACTATCTGTTGAACTTAATACATGGGCAGAGAAAGTAAAAAAGATTATTGTGTCTATTTGATGACCAAATACATAAGTGTTTTAACCTATCATCGATTTTCAAAAAATATCCCGGTTATATATTTTTTGTTTTGGAACTAAAAAGAAATAAAAAATGACGGGCGGGTAACAATTAAATAGTATATCCAATATAATTTGTAGAGAAGTTTAGAAAATGTATGAGCATTTTTCTTTTTTTCTTAACCGATTAATTTAGAATTTCGTAGAACAAGCCACCATTTTCCTCCACTACATGATGTAGTCTAATCTTTTGAAATATTGGAAATAAAAAAATTATTAAAGTTATTATTTGAGATATTCTCCGCATTCTATCTATACATATACAGCCCAATCACAAACAAAAATTCCGTGCGAGTTATTTCACTTTTCCCGTTTTTTCCTAATATGAATAAAAATTCCCTCTGAAAAAATTCAATGAGAAAAATATATATTCTCAATGCATTTGAACTTCGTTTTATGACATAGTTATGCATGGGGGGAGTAAGCAAAATTTCCCCTATCATTTTCCAGAATAATTATTGAGCCAAACTGCTAGCAAACCCATTTAAACAAAAAAAGAAATTTGGAAAATCGGTTCACAAATGACAGAGTTATGGATTGGGGGGCCGAGGGGGGAGCAAATTTTCCCCTACCATTTAAAAGAAGAATTTTTGGGCCAAACTGCTAGCAAACCCTTTCAAACAAAAAAGAAATTTAAAAATCGGTTCACAAGTGACGGAGTTATGCGTGTACAAACATAAAAAAAGTAAAAAAAGAACATACACACGAATTGAAAACCTCCTTCTTTTTTGAAGTCGGTTAAAAACGAAGTAATATTTAAATAAAACAAAATTTCTATCAATAAAAAGATACTTTATTATTCTTTTAGGATGAATACCACAAATAAAGCACAAACACAACATTTGTTAACTTTAATGGATCCATTGCTCCATTTGTGGTTTCCATAAATGCTGCAAAGAGAAACCTGCACGATATGTTTTCTTCTACAGAACCAATTTCCTTCACAAATGCTTGTACACTTATGTTATTAATTTTTTATCCACTTACATATTTATTTAATTTTACTTTAAATTTAATTAAGACATTATTTTAAATATTTTTGCATACAAAAACAATGAATAAATAAATGTCAACAAGCAAAACAGCCGCCATTGATATTAAATGATGCCACTGTTTCATATTTTTGTTCCCGCGGAGTTTATGATTGGAGGAATTTATTCACGAGAAAATCGTATTCCGTGGGAAAGAAATTCCTAGGGAATATTCATGATTGGGCTGATAATAAAACTGTAAAAAGGGCGTGTCTATATATGATTTTTTTTTTTTCAAAAATTTTATGGTGGCGTAAGCAGTAATCGATGTAGAACACAAAACAGTAACTTTTGGAATTTTTTCTATCTGTCTTTTTGATTGGCTGTCTGTCGTTCCGAACACGGCTCACCTAAGAACCACTGAATTGATTTTCATGAAATTTGGTATGGAGGTATTTTAGAGTCCTGGTTCAAATTTAGAGTAGCGATAAAATATCTAATTTTGAAATTAAATTCGAAAGTACGCAATTTTATTAATATAAATATTGCGGGATATTTGAAAGATTTTTTAATGTTGGTTTTGTATTACGGGAAATTTTAACATTATATAAAGAACTTTATATCATATTTCGCAGACACCTTATAGTCATAAAGCGAACTTTAAGCGCGCGAAGCAAGCAGGATCATTTATTTAAAATAAAGATTTGTTTGTTAAGCAATGTTCATATGCATTTCATTAGTGATTTACGGAATCATCAGTACACTTCAACCATACTTTTGCAAAGTTTCAAACCTCTTATCTTATACACAGACTTTGAAAAACCATTTAAGAAATGACAAATATATTTTTGAAATCACAATAGAATAAGCGTAGTTGGTTTAGGAACTCGTAAAGCACCATTGAAATGCATATGGACATTGATTAACGCTCAACAAGAAAATAAAAAATTTTAGTTTTGAAAAAATTTTGAGAAAAACGTCGAAAATTTGTCAAAATTTAGCCATTTTCCACTCATTTCAAAGTCTTGATTTTGATTCCTTTCCCCGACTACATGAATTGCGGTAAATAAAAAATTTGTTCTGCATGTGTTTACAGATTGTGTTGAAAATTACTAAATATTTTTTTGAAAGTGTTGGCTATGCTATTACCATTGATATTGACACAATAGAGAACAAAGTCGAATGCAAAAAACAAAATTTTGAAAATATTAAAGATATCTTGATTATATAAACTGTATTTGTATTATATTTTTGTAAGCTTTACACCAAGTTTATATTCATGAGAATCTGTAGTTTTTATCAATAGTCAAATTTGACAACCTATAAGTCAACGTGTGCTTCAACAGGGTTCAATTTCAAGACTCTTAAGGTTTAAGTCCCCCCTTTTGATTTTTGCATACATCGCCTCGTACTCGGAAAGCAAGTTCCGAAGATACACATTTATTACCCATTTCTTCCAATTAGAACAACTGTGCTACGTATATGTACATTAGAGTGGTCGTAAAAAATTATAACTTGGATTTCTTCAAGTCTCATCATCCCCCCCACGTCGATGGGTATTTATAAAACCTAAAACAATTTCAGTTCAAGCAATTGCGATTAAGGCGAGTCGCACGCCCACGAAATGTAGAACAAATGATATTTTTCTGGTTTTATGTCTCATAACTTAATAAATATGTATAGTATTTACAAAAAAATTTTCTTCCAAAAAGTAGTTGTCTGTCCAACTCTTGCCTTATCGACTTTCATGTAAATCGCGAAAAATCCATAGCTATTAAAGTAACAAAAATGCCTATAAATTTACAAAATTCGGTAAACTTTTTCGTTCTCTAGAACCGAAACGTGCTTCTTTAGTTATTTTTGCCGCTGAACCCAAACCTGCACTCTAATTGCTTTTATCATATCTAGTTTTTGCGATATACCGTTATGTAAAAAATTAAGAAACTTGCACGATATTTTTATATTAGGGTGAATCCTATTTGAAATGCTTTTTTCGTGTCTGTTGAGAGTATAATAAAATATTTCTTAAAATAAATGCATAAATTTTAAAATGAAAATCCTTTAGCACGATTTAATATATTATGAATAAATGTTTTTACTCTCTTCAAAAAAAATGGCGTGTTCGTAATGCATGCTGTTGGTTTTCCACATTAAGAAACTATGAATTTTTCCACAAACGAGATTAAATTTATAATGGTTTTAGAATACTTGCATTTGCTTCTCTTATTTTGCATATCAAATTATTGAAAAGTAATAAAAATTAAATAGATTTTTTTTTAATTGTTGTTGTCCGCAGTCTTGTGTATTGAGCGTTACGCTTTTTTAGTACGATTCATTACTCTGTTTAGTAGATAAAATTGCATTAACAACATACACTAAAATAACAGCGTAGTTTTTTACTTCTAAATATTTAAAAGTTTTGTGAACTTAGCTAAATGGTATTATATTGCACAAAGATTCATCAATCGATCATGGTTTGCATAAAAAATAATGTATTGAGCGTTATCCATATTTGTTTATTTTATTTAAATTTTATAGTAAATATCTATGGAGTTTATGTTAAAATACATCGAAGATTATACATCTGAATTTTTTTAAACTCAAAATATAGTGTGTGTTCTGAAAAAGATTTTAATTCGTATAAAAATGTATTCAGCGTTACGTAAAAAAATTCAAATATAATTTATCTATAAAGTTTAGGACGCTAAAAAAAAGTTAACAACAAAAATGTTGCTTCTACCGCACTGTTTGTTGTTATATTTTCGAAGAATTGGTCGTATTTTACTACGAATAATTATTTGAAATTGACATAACTTTTAATATTGTTGCTGGATTTTATTAAGCTTATAGCCCAATTCACTATGTCGGTTTTACACGTTTTCCGACTAATTTCTGACTGATTTCCTTGTTTTGTATTCGCTAAATAGTTTAGAATGTATTTAGGTCGTTGTCTTTGAAAATGAAAAATTATTGCGTACAATAAAATAATTGTTTGAATTGCCACATTAGAATACAGGCCAAATAATTTTTTAAACTATTATGGTTTTTGACTTGGCAGTACCTTATTTCCAATTTATTGTAGGCAAGACAAGAGCCCCGAAACTCAAACGAAAAAATAATAACGATTTACTGAATTGAATTAGTGAGTGCTTTCCGTCTAAGACGTAACGTTTTATCGAGATACTGAATTGGGCTATTAGTGATATTTGAAAGAGGAGTTAGCCTACTTTTTGGTCTAAATAATTATTTAAAAAATTATTATTTAAGAAACAAATAAAATTTTTATAAATAATTATTTAAAAAACAAATACAATTTTTCTTCCAAATAGATTTTTAGGTTAACGTTTAATTCAGAAAGAATTGGGTATGATTAATATTCCAAGGAACAAGGGAAAAATCAACATCAACTTAATTTTCAACGTACACAGCAGAACAGAGTAGCGCCACTTTCGAGTTGATATTAAACTGCACTTTCCCAGCATTGCCATAGGTTTATTTTTCTTCATTCCCATTTTTCTGATTAGTAGTATATAACTTAATTTTTCAACGTACACAGCAGACCAGAGTAGCGCCTTTTTCGGAAGTCGCTATGGCTACACCTCCCATCGTCAGTGCTCACGTGTATTTTGCTTATCACAGCTGTTGAATGTGATTTTAATTCTTATATACAGCTTTTTCGTGAAAATTTAATACGAGAATTAAATCACTTTCAATTTGATATTAAACTGCACTTTCCCAGCGTTGTCATTGGTTAATTTTTCTTCATTGCCATTTTTTTATGTTTGTCCTACTCAAGACAAACCTTTTTGGTTTTATTTTATACTTAAGTATATATGAATATATAAGCATGTGAAAACCTCAAGCTAGTAGCTAATTGTTTATTAATATGATTATTGCGAACGTATTTACTTGTGAATCGAAATAGCTTTTTATGCTAAGGCTCGTAACGTTTAATTCAGAAAGAATTGGGCATGATTAATATTGTAACGAATAAGGGAAAAGTTAACATCAACCTAATTTTTCAACATACACAGCAGCACAGAGTAGCACAACTTTCGGAAGGCGCTACACTTCCATCGTCAAAAAAATTAAGTTGATGTTCCCTTGTTCCTTGGAATATTAATCACACCCAATTCTTTCTGAATTAAACGTTACGGATCTTAGCCTAAAAATCTATTTGGATTCACAAGCAAATACGTTCCAAATAATCATATAAATAAAAAAATATTTTTCCATGTGAACCCAAGTCAATATATAAAAAATTGTCACAACGTTTAATTGCGTCCTGCGATTATTTTAATTTTTTGTTTTAAGAGAGTATATGTGTTTTCAAACCCTGTACTCATTTTTCTTGTATCCTTTTTCGCAAAAATCATTCCCAGAACAACCTCGAAAGCAAATGTAACGCTTAATACACAAATCGAAATATATAATTTTATTTCAGGATCTATTGAATGAGGCGAAAACTATAATTTGAATTCCACCTTTTCATATTTTATTTAGTTACATTCGTAACCAAAAAAAAACACACACAAACAATATGTACGTTTATAATGAGAATCGCCTATTAGCATAACTGCAGAAGGGTTGGCCGTATGCAGTAAAAAATAAAAACCAGAATTCTACTACAATCAGGTATGTGATGGAAATCGATTTTGAAAACGAAGCACTTTCGAAAGTCTGTTTTAAAGCACTTTTCATCAAATTTTTATAATATTTGTGATACAACTCTTTTGTAATAACGAAATATTTTTATAAAATATGTGATCAAATTGTTTTTAATAAAGAAATATTATTAAAAATCACCTTTCAAAATTGCATACCTGAATATAATCTTTAAACCGAGCGAACATTGTTTCTAAATTTGCCCATTAGTTTCAAAGATATCGTAAAAGTTAGAGCATAAAAACTAAAAATTTCATAAAAAACTTTAAAACTTTTGTGTTTAAAATTTCATAAAAATAAAAGTACACTAACGATCCAAAAGTACACCTGAATCTGGAAATTAGGTCTGTTTGGGCCGTTATCGCTCCAATTTCGAGTAAATTACGAAAAACAGAAGTATTTCGATATTTTTAAACGTTTTTCGTAATATATTTATTTACCGTCTTATTTATAATACTTACAGAAAGCTTATGAAAGGGTTATGAAATAAATTTTGTATGGAAATCTGTTTCATAAAACTTTTCTTAACATTTGATAATTTATTATTAATATAGCCCTTAGTGTATATCTAATAAACTACTGCAATGAATGTCTTAAATGGCATATCAAGACATTCACTTAAATAGTAAATGCGTAAAATATTACATTTGCTACCAACAAAACAAACAAATACTTCTACCATCATTCATTTCAAAACAAAACACCAAGCCATCCAAAACATTTTATAAGCAAAACAAAAGTACTACCTATCAGAGTACACTGAAATGAGTATTCATTGCTATTTCAGATGAAAAAAACTCTTTGGTTATGTTTGTGTGTGAATAGACTAATTTCGTACATACATTAGGGTGCCTCACTAAAAAAATGAATATTTACGCCCGCTAGAAATAAATTATGATTTGTGTCATGAATGTTGCGAAAAGACTAGGGCTTTTTGAGAAAAAAAATCAACTGTATTCCATTTATTTTACTATATTTTGCTCAAAGAAATTGTCACACATATTGAAATCTGCATCACAAATTTTAGAAAACCTTTCCATTTTTTTAATATGAAATATATCAAAAGGCCAGAAGCAAAAGAAATTAATTAAACACATTGCGACAAAAAAATATTTATTTTTCAATACGTCATCTATAACTATAAACATAAAATAAATCCATGAAGAAAAACAGAACTAAAATACGATCTTATCTATATAAATTACTCTTTTTGTAATTCATTTTTATCTATGTTTGAATGTAAAAACATTATTTGATTTATGGAAGTATCATTTGAAGCAATGCTACATCTTTTATCTGAAATTAAATTGCGGGCAATAGAAAATGTCCTTTCAGAGGATGCACTAGTTGCGGGAGCTGCTAGTATTTTGCAACTGGTTTTATATAATAAAGGAAACTCATTTTTATGTTGTTCCCACCATTGCTCCCACCATTAGATATTATCTAAAGTAAAGATTGAAGCTGTTATGACTGCAGTGGTTAGTGCGGTGGTCTCAGTTCAAATCTTGACTGCGGCAACTACAACACAGATTTTTCTGATGCCAATACTAATACAAACCACGTAAGTAAAATAATTAATAATATAGATACATTAAACTCATGTTGTTTCAATTTGATATAGCTTTAATTCAACACGATTATTCGTGTCGTTTCAGTTTGTTTGACCATGAAATAACTTTGATTCAAAGTGATTCTTCGTAGTATTTCATTATCAACTAAATTTTGCTTTAACTGTACCGAAATACTAAATCAGCATGAATTATGGTTATTTCAAAAAGAATATATACTCTTTGAAGGGTATTGAAAAATCATGTTGGATTAACAAGCAAAATCACTACCGAAAAACTTTAAATTAACCTCGTTTTCGACAATTGTAATATGAAATTTGTCTGTGTGTTGCTGCCGCCTTTACGTGAAATACTTTCATATACATAAGAAATCTATATTATGCATGATGTAGTTTCTTTTTTTTATTATTTAGCTCTTATTGCATTAAGAACGGTATTTACACACGAGTGGATGAGCATTTTTAATCTTTTCTTCTTTAATTTTGTATAGTTTTTTCCATTGAAATGCATTCAAGCATCACTCTTGTACTCAGTTGTTTAGTATGTATTAATTAAAACAATATTAAGAATTATATCAACTCAAGGAACTTGAATAAAATGCTTAGAATTCTATATTATTCATACAAAACCAAGGATAAGTACATATATTTAATTTAACATAGCTAATTAATGAATATTGCTGTAGCAAAAAACTACTGACTGCAATGAGATTTAATTTCAATAAAAGATTTTTTGCAGTTTTAACTAAAATATAATAAGCAATTTATAGATAAAAATAAATCCTAAGAACTTTTATACAATAATTTTTCTGCCATAAACGTATGCACAAGGTTGTACTAAATATAAGTGGTAAAATTTTACAAAAGATCTAAACATGAAATAAGCTTAAATTAAACTCTTCAAGGTTACAAAGTCCTTTGAAAACTAATGAAGTTATACAGAGTCAAATTTCGACACGCAGATAAGGCAGGCTACAAACAGAAAAGGGCTTATAGTCTTTAAAGGGAAATTTTTTCTAAACATAACTAAGAGCACCCTCCATTAAAGCACCGTTCAGCAAAGGTAAACTAAATTTAAATCGGTCCAGCTGTTTAGGTACACACAAAAAATACACAAGACTTATGTTCAATAACACCATGTTGTTGAAAAAAATATGAATTTCAATAACATTTGTCATTAACTTAATACAATATTTCGTTGTACGCATTTCTTTCCCATGCCGGTTATTTCTTTTCTTTTCATACATAAGTACTTAAAACAAGTTTTATCTTTATGCTTTACATCCGGGAAGGCCGGGATCGTATCCCAGCCATGTCAAAATTTTTTACATATATACATTTTTTCTTTTGAAATAATTTTGTCATCAATATAGCGGAACTCTTTATCACAGGAAATTTGAAAAAAGAAATTATTGAACACCGGGATTTTTGTTATCAAAAACGCAACTTATTTTTTGTGTGTAGGGTCTATCGTGCCACAGACAAAAACACAACTAATAATATCAAGCTTATGTTCAATTAATACTAATTATGAACAATTTAACAAGTTATTATAATTAACTAAAGAAGTATTCTGATAAAATGAATTTTTAATACTTGCTGGCTTATATCCTCATTTTGTTTAGTTAAAATTTCTCAGGAGCGGAATAATGAAGTTTCAAAGTAGGGTACTTCGGCCATGAAAAAATTTTTGGTGTGAGATAGTTGGGGGCCAGTGTGTTTAGTTACACAAAAAATTGGCGGAGCAGGAGCAAGGGGAAAGTTGCCTCCCATGCGATGTTTTAAATTTAAAATCTTACTTTCTATGGAAGATATCCTTTTCCCGCTCATATTGTGTATAACTATGTACACTGCCGCCCAACTGTCTCACATTAAAATTAAAGACACTCACTAATAAACTTCTCCATATATACTATTATACAGTGCCGGTTGAAATAATAGCACCAATTACATATATTATTTTCCACTGGCAATAAATTGGACTTAAACATTTATTATTTGTATATCAATATGATTTTGCGTACTTTCAGAGAATTGTTATCCCTTGTAAAAAATATATTGTTAAAAATTCGAAATATTCGCATTCAAAATAATAGCACCACATGAACTTCTTTAATTAATGTTACTTATATTGACAAAAAAATTTTTAAAATTAAAGGAACTATAACTTACAATTACGCTTTATAAAACGAAATAAAATAAAAATCGTTTATGATATTTATCACAAAAGTTTAAATTTATTTTTAACTTTTTTCATCGGATGAAAAAATTTAATACTATAACACTAGTTCACAAAGAAATGCACCTCAAAAATTAAATGTTTTTTGAGTTAAATTGGGGCTGCTGAGCACGAATATGGCATTCATTTATTTCTCTTAAAAACCGTTTTCGAGATATTCCCGAAAAAGTAGTTTTTTGCAGTTTGTAAAGATATTTCCAAAAATCTTGACTACTGTTTACTTGAATTTAGCAAATTTGGCATGGTTGCATAGATATGTTTTTCCTCTTTCAGTTCATATTTATACTGTGTTGATCAGTTAAAAATTCACCGAATTACAAGCCTTTATATATAAAAAAAAATATTTTTTCCGTTTTTTCAAAATTCATCATTTTGAAATGCTCCATTAAAGCAAAAAAAATTTTAATTTTTTTTTATCCATATCTTAAATAAAATTTTGTTCCCAACGTGCAAAAAGTAAAATTTTTAACATCGGGCAAAAATTTAGAAAGTTACAATTAGGGATGTAACGATACGCCGTTTTGCCGATCCGATACCGATTCCGATACTTAAAAATAAATATCGCCGATACCGATTCCGATACCGATACGAATATTGAAATTGAGTTCAAGTTTAGATTAAAAAAACTCATGAAGGGCAATTTTTTTATTATGCAAAATTACAGTGTAAGAGATTATTAATATTTAAAATAGATATTAACACAGTATATAAAATTGGAAGTAATTTTTAAGGAACTACATTTTCATTGCTTCCAAGGAATCTATATTAAAAATATGCAGATAATTAGTAGAAAAGCAAGTACAAATTTGTAATTACTTTATAATTTTAAAAAATACTCGCCATGCTTTTTAAAAAATCGATTTTTTAAAGGACATTTATCAACTAATATTCTTCTAAATAACTTATTAGCTTAATTATTAAAAGTCTGCTAAAAGTTTATATTTATTCACTTAAATTTACATGAAAACACAGTTTTGGGTTTAAATTCGCATAAAAAGAAACAAGTTCTGAAAATGGGTAATTTTTCATCCTTTTTTAACCGACTTCCAAAAAGAAGAAGGTTATCAATTCGTGTGTATGTTTTTTTTACTTTTTTATGTTTGTACACGCATAACTCTGTCATTTGTGAAGCGATTTTAAAAATTCTTTTTTTGCTGGAAAGGGTTTGCCTGCAGTTTGGTCCCATAATTTTTTTTTTTGAAAATCGGAGGGGGAAATTCGCTCCCCATGCTGTCATTTTTGAACCGGTTTTCAAAATTCTTGTTTTGTTTGAAAGGGTTTGACAAAAACTGGTCCAATTTTTTTTTGTCGAAAATCGGAGAAGCAAGTTTGCTCCCCTCCCCACCAATGCATAACTACGTCATTTGTGAACAGCTTTTCAAAATTCTTGTGTTGTTTGCAAGGGTTCGCTAGTAGTTTGGCCCCATAATTCTTTTCGAAAATGGGAGGGGGAACCAGTATAACTTTGTCATTGGGAACCAATTATCAAAATTTTATTATTTTTTTTAAAGGGTTTGACTACAGTTTTTTTTCGAAAATCAGTTGTGAAATTCGCTGCAAACCCCCCTTCAGGTTGGTACCATAATTGTTCTCCAAAATCTGTGCGGGATTTCCCCTTCCCCCAGAATTATTGATTGTCGCATAGCTCCTCCATTTATGGGCCGAATTCCAAAATTTATTTTTTATTTGGAATGGTTTGCCTAGAGTTTGGTCGCATAGTTTTTCTACGAAAATCTGTGGGGCAAGTCTTCCACGCCTCCATCCAAAATATTTATTGGAGCACAATTCCTCCATTGGCTTACCGATTTTCAAAATTGTTTATATGGAAGGCCATCAAGTATATTACTCTTTATACTGAAGTCGGCTTTTTTTTCCAGAATTATTTGAGGAATCATTATAGAACACCGAAAAAGAAATATGTCCTAACATCACTTCAAATTCGGTGATTGGTAATGGAAAAAGAGAACTTCTTGCAATGACAAGCAAATGTGAAACTAATTAGAAATTATCCAAATTCGCAATATTTCCGGATCGCGACTGCTACATTTTCATGATTTCTTTATAATGTCTTTTTTTGCTGGGAATAAGATTTAAAAAACAACGAATTGAATTTGAGTTCATGGTAAAATTAACAATAAATAAATTATTGTTTTTGCAAAATAACAGCGTAAAATATTATTAATTTTTAAAACTGATATTAATAAGATTTAAAAAATAACGAAATTTAGTTCTTGGTAAAATTAACAAATAATAAATAATTTGTTTAAAAAAACTGAAAAATTTTTTAAAGTATCGTCGTATCGACAGTAAAATATCGCCGATACCGATGTATCGGAAAATCTGAAGTATCGCCGATATATCGGTATCGGTATCGGTATTCGTTACATCCCTAGTTACAATAGATTTAGTGAAAACATCTGAATTTAAATTTTAATAAAAAAAATTTTTGTATGGAGTATGAGTATAAGAAAAATACCAGTGAGGCAGAATTAAATATAACAACTACTTTTAACTCTTTAGTCCGATCAGTATAAAATTTTGCATGGAAATATCAGAGGAGTGTTCTTATTTAATTTAGGAAGATGAGCTTCCCATATTTCTCAGGTTCAGAGGTATGAAGTGCAAAGTAGTGCACTTCGGTCATGTAAAATTTTTCAACGCTTGACATTTCTCTGTGTCTCACTATATTTCAAAAATTTTTTGTGTCCTAATAGACCTTGTAAAGTTCTAAAAAGTCTTTGGTCAACCAAATATCTTGTATAGTTAGTGAGGTAGTATACTCATTTTAATATTAAAATTTCTCAATTTTTCAAATCCTTGGTACAGTATTTTTTAAGATATCGGATCCAAATAACAACCGATTGTCACAATTGTTTCTTTGACGAAATTTCAAATAGCTAAAAAAATAGTCGATGGAAGTATTCTTTCAGAGTTGGAAAATATACAATCTTTAATTCGAAACTTGAAAACTTTTGAAGTTATGACAATTTTTGCCCAAAAAAGCACCATAATTGTTTTCTCTATAATTTTTGTTTTGTCAATGATCAAGTAATTATTATATACATTCACAGACATGATTTTAGAAAAACAACTTAATCTACTTTACAATTTTTGCTGGGCATGCACCCTTTTGAAAACGACCTATTTTTTAGATTTATTGGAACTTTCTTAGAAATTCTAATGGTTGTCAGAGACAAATCATAGTTTTCACATAAATTCCTATATAACTGCAAAATTTCATTGAAAAATATCAATAATGAACGATTTTATAGGATTAAGAAAAAATTTAATATGCACAAAACACCACACAGCACCATTTTTCCACTTGTTTTGCCGTAAGTCTTTCATTAAAACTTAAATTATAAAAATCTGAATACAGTGGTGAAAATAACACATAATTTTGGTAACTTTGATATGTGATACATGGACCTTTCTTTTTCAAACGAGAAAAAGTAATGGAATGGAAGCAAAAACTCGTTCTGACATGAGGACCAACGAATGAAAATTAAAATTTTGATGTGTTTACTAAATATGTTGTAACTTTCTCATATTTTGTCCGATGGAACTAATTTTACGCTTGCTATATTTGGAACAAAATTTTCTTTAAGATGTGGGTCTAAAATAAATTTAATCTAAGGACCTGTAACTCATTGTACTTTAATCCGATCAACACAATTTGAATATGGGCTGAAAGAGGAAAAACATATCTATGCAACAATGCCAATTTTGCTGAATTCAAGTAAACAGTACTCAAGATTTTTGGAAATAGCTTTATAAACTGCAAAAAAACACGTTTTTTGCGAATATCTCGAAAACGGTTCTTCAGAAAAATAAATCAATGTCATATTCGTATTCAGTGACCCCAAATTACCTTAGAAAGCATTTCATTTTTGAGGTGATCGCAAAAAGTTGAAAATTTGTGAACCAGTGTAATAGAATGTGTTGTACGAAAAAATCACATATGGAAAACAGTAAAATAATAACATGTTTAAATGCACATTTAGAACACATTTTGAATCAATTAATAAAAGAAGAACACAAAGATTACTTAACGTCCAAATTAAAAAATTTCTAAAGACTCGGGAAAAATCACGAAAATTTCAAAAACGTGCTTATACATACATGAAAGATTAGAATGCTACGATTGATTAAAAGCTCCAAAAATGTAAGAAAAATTTTTACTTTGGAAAATTTTCGCTTATCGCGAAATAAGCGAATATTGGCGAAAAGTCGCAAAGCTTTAAACAAGCCTTAATTTTGACTAAAAATTGCTAAAACTGTAAAGATAACAAAATTTCGAAAAAAAAAATCGTGAAAACGGCGAAAATTGTTCATACGCCTTCGCCAATGAACTTTTTTCTAATCTAATGGTGTTTTCATTTTTACAAACAAAATTTCATTTCCATGTAAAAAGTTCAATTTGGTGTTCGTTTCTTAAAAATGTTTTGCTCTCTGAAAGGGTGATATGTTTATTCTAAAAAAATCACCGTCACTAATGGCGGAATGCATTGCACTTTACGCCCCGTATAAATCTACAGCGTTGATAGTGCCCTGTAAAATCGTGGCTTTTGTTTATAATGGGCCATTCACATATTACGTTCCGCTCCAGGCGGGGCTAAAGATTTGTTACGGATTAGATACTTTATACTGAAAATTTTGTTAAAAGCGTTACGCAGTGGGGGGGGGGGGGCTATAAAACCTCCGAAAATAGCGTTACGTAATAGTGCTACCAGACGAAGATGGGAAAAAGCGCCTCGAATTAGGAAGTACATTGTTAATTCTAGATTTTTAGTCATATAACACATTACTGAATACTGTGTTTTACAATTTTTCTCA
The DNA here is from genome assembly GCA_956483635.1 of Panzeria rudis. Classification (NCBI taxonomy): domain Eukaryota; kingdom Metazoa; phylum Arthropoda; class Insecta; order Diptera; family Tachinidae; genus Panzeria; species Panzeria rudis. The sequence goes on along the minus strand of OY101450.1, from coordinate 93,546,853 downwards.
AAAAAGTCTTCAAATCAAAAAATCGTAGGCAGCTGTATTTTCATGTTTAAACTTTTTTAAAGGAAAAATAAAAGTATGGATACTGCCGCGGTCATTACATGTGTAGAAATTATAATAAATCAATTGTTGGATTCATCCTCGCCATCTGATGAGGAAGAAATGTTAAATTTATTTAAACGTAGTCTTCAGTTGAATAACAAAATTATCTGTCAGCTTGTCATAGCTTGTATCATGGTAGAATAATATAACAGGTAGCCTCATAACTAATACAAATGTGCATTTTGGGATAGAAAATGTCAAACATTAATAGAGAGGGTATGTGTGTGTTTGTATAACAGAACAGCAAACATACGTGTGGTATTGTCTGTGCAACGTAGTTACTTCACATATACACAACATTTGACAGTTCGTACCATGGAAAAAGCAAATAAAAAACTGATCAGCTGATGTTCCAGGGGCCAGATTCCGCAACGATGAATTTTGAAATGTTCGCCGATTCAGTGTTCACATTGTATTTGATTTGTGCACCCGCAACGGTGAGAATATATTATTTTGACGGTTATAGTGAACACTAGATCCTAAATTTGTTCACTGAAAAAAGTGCGGTAAATTTTTTGTTTTTAAGTGTTCACTGGTAAAAAATTCATCGTTGCGGAATCCAGCCCCAGGGCTACCTTGTATATTATTCTACCATCGCTTGTATTTTGTTCTCGTCAAATAATAAATAGCATTATTGCAGGGTTGGCAAGACATTTTATACATGCACCTTTCAAGAAGTTGATATTTTTGTGTAGAAAAGAAAGCACCATATGATTAATTTAAACTGTTTCAATTTGCTCTTCAATGTAAGCAGTGTTTTTATAACCAAAAAGCGCTATTCCCCTTCTGAAAACGCGTTAAATCGCGCTAAATCACAAAGTTGACGGATAAATATAACCAAAACATGCTATTCCCAAACGCGCAAAAAAAATTACGTAAAAGGCGATGTATATATTGGAAAAATGCAATATTTATTGAAACAAAATAAATAACTATCTACATAATTTGCTTATAAACTTTATTCAGGGACAAGAAGTAGATACAACTACAGTGGACTCCCGACAATTCGTATTCGCAAGGGACCGGCAATTTCTTACGAATTATTGGGGTTAAAATAAAATAAATACGAATTAACAGGGGTTTTCAATTTATTTACTAAAACGATAAAAAAAACATAAAAAACTGGATATTCAGGTAGTTTTTTCGCGCTTTAGCTTACTGCTTGAAGATATTTGCATAATACATTCTCTTTTTTGAAGGATTGAAGTAAGAGTTGATGGAGCAATTTCAAATCGCTTAGCAACGGCTATTTTTTTCTCTCCATTGTCAATGGCTGCAAAAATTTGTTGTTTTTGTAACACCGACAGAGTTTTATGCGTGCGGTTTGACATTTTTCTTTATAATTCATGTAACAAACTGATCTTAAGAAACTAAACTATAAACAAAAGCAAAAACCTACGCAAAAAAATAGCGGTAAACAAAAAATCATTATTTCCATGTTTCTGTTGTTTTTTTTACGAATTATAAGTGGTAGTTAGCAAACAATTGCGATTTATAAGAAGTTAGGAAGATTTTATTTGAAAATTTGAATATTTCGAATTAGCGAGGGGACTAAAATGTATGGAAATTTTACGAATCAACGAGATTTTTTCAAGGGTCCGACAGTTTATTACGAATTATCGGGAATTACGATTTATCGGGGTACGAATTGTCGGGATTTGACTGTATTAACAATAATAAGAACCCAGCAAAAGCTACTGCTTCGCAATAAGCATGTTTGTAAAGGAGAGTTTTGTTAGTCTAGCTTACAAACATGCTTACGTATTGCACGATATTTGTTCGTGATGTCCCACATAAGCGTTCTTCAGACTATTATATTTAGTATTAATATTTGTCAAAAGCTTAAATCTTAAGTAAAAATCCAACAGTGTGAAAACAAATTGTTATGATCTGTCAAATAATACGTAGAGAAATTTGACAGTATTACCATATTTACACTATGCAACTTTGTTGCATGCAACTTCTGTTTTTCAGTGAGAAAGACAGAGAAGAAATACAAAATGTATACATTTCTATTTCAACACTCTCACTTAAAATTAAAATTGCTTGCAACAAAGTTGCATAGTGTAAATATGGTATATTATGGTATTCGTAATTTTTAGGAAATTTTCTCAACAATCACATTTTTAATTTTATCAGGGTTGTCTTTTGCACAAACAAACAAAGGAATAACAGAACCAATTGTCTATTTGTTTGCCACCAGAAATAAAGAAAAAGAAGAACGAAAAAAATTGCTTTATTGAAAATTGTTTATATTGCTTTTTATTTGAAATGTGATAGTGTAGAAACAAGAAGATTTTCTTTAAGATTTTTGACAGTCAGACTGATTTTGATTTGATTTTTATCTTACAAAACTAATAAAAATCTCAAAGCTTGTACACAGAAAAAAAGGAATGTAAAATCAACATGACGCAACTGTGATTTGAAATCGTATTAAATTTACAAGTAATAATTTTCCGTTTAAGTGTATTAGTGTTTATTTGCTTTGTTCATTGTTACAGTTCACTGTTGTGCTTAGTTGTGTGACTTGTTGTTATTTATTTGCTGCTGCTTGTTTTAAAATTAACATTGCTTTATATTAATTTTAAATGAAAAATTATTAATTTAACCTTAAATCTCTTTGACTTAAAAATTTTCACGGCTAAAACAACTTTGTTATAAACGTTACATTTCACTTTAAATCAACATGACTATAACTTTAATTTAAAATAAGTTTTATGTTAAATAACACAGCACAGCAAAATGCAGGTTTTTGTGTGATGTTTAAATAAAAATAGCTAATTCTTATGTATTTTTATCTCCTGATTACTAGCAGCTCTAGTTTTAAAGATATATTGACATATAGCATTTGATTAATTTACACCACTTTTTGTATTATTCGCTTAATATTTTACGAATGGTCCTCCAAACTTTAAAATACTTTCCGGATTATTAATCCTCACAAAATTGTCTTTTATTTGGGTAGAGTTATTGCAAGGATGTTAAAAATCATGTGTTTTTGGTTTAGTCCTTAAAACTTTTTTTAATATAATTTTTTGAAATTAAAATAACTGATTCTTATGTATTTTCATCCGCTGATTACGAAAAAAAACTTTATTATTTTGCTAACACCTCTAGTTTCAGAGCTATTGTGCATTATATAAAAAAAATACTTTGGATTATTCTTTTCTCACGCCATCCAAAAAATGTGTCTGGCCTCTTTTTCTTACACGTTGTGATTATATTCTAATAATTTTACATTAAAAGTTTTAATTTTTCTTTAAAATATTTTTTTGACATCGTAAAAGCTGCAAATTTCAAATATACGATATAATCAGCACAAATTTCCGCTGACAGAGATATTTGATTCGATTTCATCAGCAGTTCGGCATTTAAAATTGTTCTTCACCAGAATACACGAAGTATTCTTCTGAGGCAGCGGTTGACGAAAGTTTGCAGGCAGTGTGTGATGCAAGTGGTAACTTTCCATGTTGCTCATCTATATAACAGCACCGATTTCACATTAGCTTCGAAAATTCGCAGTCTGCTACGTAAGCAGATTTGGTTTATTTTCCATGCTGGTGCTAGCATACAATAGGCCGCTCTTGCCATATTGATTCTGCCGTCTATATCTAAGACCATCCATCAGTATCAGTCTCACATCCCAGGTAGCAAAAATCTGGAGTATAGCTGTATATTTGTTCCTCTATACTTAGTGACGCTGGAGTATCGATTCCTACACTGAGTACTTTTGTTTTACCGGTGTTTATTCTTAAGCCCGTATGTCGCAGTTTGTCTTAGAGGTTTACCGTTGTACGTTTAAGATTATAAAGTCTGTGCGAAAGCAAGCATATATCGTCTGCTTTTGCCAGGTAATTTTAAAATTCTAAAATCCCAAATAAATAAAAATAATTACCATTTTCGATTTATTTTAAATTTTTAGTAAATGAAAACTTTTCAATTTTGACTAAAGAAAATATATTTTGAATCATTGCGAGCTGAATAATTCCGAAACTATTAAGTCAGGCGCGGATACAAGGGGGTTCGGGGTATTCCGCCCCCCCCCCCCCCCCCAAAAAGAATAAATTTCTATTGAGGGTGCTGTTGGCTGAGTGGTTAGCGCATTTGACTACAAACCCTGAGGTCTTGAGTTCAAGACTAGTTCCAGGCAAGCCAACAACATCATGCATTTTTCTCATGTGCATTGGTGTGTATTGTGTTGGTTGTTGTTGGACTGTTAAAGTGATGAAGGCATAGCACTGATCACCTTGGCAGTACCGGCAGCGATTAATACTAGCATATCCTAATGCACTTCACAGCACCCTACTTCGTCGGTATTGTAGCAGAACCGCCGGCAAAGTAAAATAACTAATAAAATGGCTACTCAGCTTAAGCAACGTGATGCCTTTACTTGACACCAGAGAGGCTTGCAACACTGCTCTACAAAAAAACGCGCAATAGCAAAATTGTAAATGAATTAAGCTTTCTATCTCTTTCCCACTTCACCACCTGTTCTCTCTACTCTATCCCTTTCCCATAGAAGGTAACACATTAATTAATTAACTGGTAGGCATTAATTGCCTGATTGTGTTACTTCTCTTTAAAAAATAAAAAATAAAAAATTAAAATCAGGTGCAGATGCAAGGGGGACGGGATATTTCCCCCTCCCCCCCAAAACGAGTAAATTTCTATAGAGTTTTTAAAAGAAATTTGGAAAAATAGTATGTTTTACTTAGAAGTTACCCCCCCCCCCCCCCCCCAAAAGCTCAAGCTGGATCCGCGCCTGATTATATATATAAACAAAATTATTTAAACGACTTAAAGGTAAATTTGTTCTACGGTTTTCAGTGGTTCTTGTAATAATTCCCAAATTAAAAAAAAATTATCCGTAGAATTTAAAATTTCAACTGTTTTGTGGTACTCTTGCCATTTTTTTTACTGCATAGTGTAATTAACGATTCTATAGCCCTTAAAATCCGATAAAATTATCCGTGTAGAAAAGACTGGCTTATTTCCAAAATATTGTGATTTTTTCCTACTATGGAATGTTGAGAGCCCTTATTTAAATCTAATTTTTACGTTGTACTCGTAAGTAGTTATTTGTCTGTTACTCAATCTCGATTTATGGAATTTTCATATTAAAATAAACACTATTTTTCATTTTCTTTAATAAGTTATCAAAGTTTTTAATTGCAAAAAAGGCACTAAGAACACTTTGTACTACTGCATTCAATTAAATAAATTTTCCAAAGTTTCCACTTCCATTTAAATTTTTTTTTTCAAAGAAAAAATAAGCTAAAATTAACTTCAGTACAAACTCAAGTTTAACAGATTACTTATACTTACCAACTGTTTTGTAATGTTTTTATAAACCCTTTTTCTTTTTCTTGATTTCTTTCAAACATTGTAAGAGTATATAAATCCTTGTTAAGTGGTAAGAGTCTGTACATCCTTTGTAATAGTAGCTTTGGCAAACAGTTTTTATAAAATGGCAGTTGGGTCATAGATGTACGATAACGAGTGCATATTGGTGCAAGAAAAAGCGTTTCTTATAACCTTCACAACAGGTGAAGAAGTTAGAAATGACTTTTACCATTCTGTTGCAAGTACAGTAGCACATAGTTAAATGGGGCTCAAACGCAAACTATATGGTTTTCGCAGCTTTTTAGTTATTGCAAAAAAGTGTCGTGAGTTGTTAAGCGTATCTGTAAAAACTATTTTTGTGCAGAATCAATAAAGCATAAAACTGTTAAGATTTCTTTAAAAAAAAAAATTTTAAGAAATATTAACCACTCCGACATATTGTAAATATAACAATTTAGAAAATAATATTCGTCTCTGTATTAACGATATGTACGCCAGGAAATTTTTCTTTAAAATAAAGTCAACGCTATTTTATTTATTTTTGTGTACCCTAGAAATAAATGTTAAGTATTTTTAAATTTTTAAACTTATTGTCATTCGTTCCACCAAAGCAAATTAATTTAGAAGATTTTGTAGAGATTTTTCATGTTCATCAAATAGCGCTCTAGTGAAAATACTAGTGAAAATTATTTAATTTTAATTATGTAATAACTCGCAACATGTTTTCTGACTAATTGCCAATTATTAATATTTCGAAATAATTTCAATTTGTTTAGAAATATTCAAGCAAATTAAAATCTTCTTTGTCTTGTTGTCACTGCTTAGTAACTGTCCTCTAACTAATATTAATAGCGACAGCAAAGACAGCAGCAGTGTTGTCTATTGACTTTGAAAAAATTGCACAAAGGCATGTTTACCATTTACAACAGACATGTCAAAATCGCGGCCCTCGACATGATTTTTTGCGGCAATCAACACTTTCCCATAACTCTATGCTGTTTTCATTAAAAAATTAAAAAGAAATTATTTTACAAAAAAACTATGAAAGTAAAAAATAAGTAAAGAAAATTTATCAAAGTTTTCTAGTTGTAAGACCCTTTTACTTAAATATCGATAACTAAAATTTAACAAATATGAATTAAACGTTGAATTTTAAAAATCAAAAAACCCAACTGCGTAAAAAAAACTAAAAGAAAAGAAAACAAGTCCAGTGCGCGGAACATACGGGAAACATTATTGTGAAGATTTGAAGTCGCTATGTTCCGCACAGTGGACTTGCTTTTTTTTTCTTTTAGTTTTTTTACGCAGTCGGGTTTTCTGATTTTTCAGTTTTTATTTATTTTGGTTTTAGATTCTTTGTTTAAAATTCACTTTTTACGCAATTGGGTTTTTTGGTTGTTAACTAACTTTAAACTGTTAAACATTCCAAATGATCATTCGTTATGAAATATAATAAGAGAAACCTAAAGATTATTTTCAAATACCTGTCCAATGATACCCATTTTAAAATATTTCGCCGACTTTTTATTTTTTTCGTTTTCACAAAATTTCGTCTGTTGGCCTCCATATCGAATTTTGACTGGAGTAAAGCAAATCGATATTTTGTAATGCGCATATTATCCATGTTTGGTAGCGCATATATTTGTGAACAGTTTTTTCCCAAATGAAGATGAATAAAACTGCGCAGCGAACCAGATTAACTGAACAACATTTAGTATAAATATTAAAAATTACATCAAGCAAAAATTTAACTCCAGACTTTGATGAATTGAACAATGACAAGCAGTGCTTTATATCCAGCAAAAAAATAATTTATATTGTTTTTATTAATAAATGTAATTCTATACAGTTTTTGTTTGTTTTCATTGTGAATTATTTATATTAAATTTCCACTAAAAATTTAAATTTTTAATAAAAAAAAGTTAATGCGACCGCAAGACTATTTGGACTATAATTTTCGAAGAATTTGGCCCTCACACTGAAATGAGTTTGACATGCCTGATTTACACCCTCTAAACATCAACAGTTTGCTTATTAATGCTTAAATGTTTTTGAAAAATGTTCGCTGATTCATAATGTGTAAAAATGATTACTTTGTATAGAGTATAACTGCCTCCCTCCGCCAATACCTTCAACACTTTTTTTACTTTGCTCTAAGGGCTTCCTAAATCAAATTTAGAGAGTCTATTGTCATTCATATACCGCCAAGATTTTTTTGAAACATTCACATTCCTCTAGAAGTTACCCACATTAAATTTAGAGAGCGCTACTGTTGTAGTTCTGCAGAAATAGGAAAATTAATAATTACTTTGTATGTGGGTACCCGTTTCCGCCTCCTATACCGCTAAGACTTTGTTGGATTTTGAGCTCACATAAAATTTAGACAGTCTCACTAATGTAGTTGTGCTGATATAGGGAAACTAAAAAGGATTTTGTGTGGTGGTAATGGGAGTTACCGTTTCCCACAAAAGTTAAAAGGATATATTTGCCTATTTGAATTTCCAGATCGTCAGTAAGACACAGCCAACATTTCAAGACGATTGGTCTTACCGTTTGGCTTCCTATAAGGAACAAACAAACATAACAACAAAGATTAATTTTTATGTATATAGATTATTAGTGTTTCTATATAAAATGTTCCATTGACTCAGCTATTAGGAAAAGTTAGGGGGTTTTAGATGGCATAAAATGTTGATAGTGGAAACTTTCTATGGGATTGCTGAAAGTGACAGCGTTTGTCTAATTCATAAATAATATACTTGAAAATAGTTCGCGCAAAAAAAAAACGGCTACAAACAGGCGTGGTATTGCCCACTTTTTCATCATAATACTGTATTTTCACGAGAAGTAATTATGTGTGCAAAGTTTCATAAGAATCGCTTTAGTAGAAGTAGTTATATAGAATATTTACTTTAAATGAGTGTGGCACTGTCCACTTTTTTGGTCATAATGTTTTATTGCCTCGGGAAGTTTATATGTGTGTAAAGTTTTATAAGAATTGGTTTAATAGAAGCAGTTGGAAAATAATATTTACAACGATTGGGCGTGGCACTGCCCTCTTTCTCTTCTAACCATAATTTATATTGTCACCGTAACTAAATGTATGTGCAAAATTTGATAAGAATCGGTTTAGTAGAAGTTTTTGAAAAAGAATATTTACGCTGCATGGGCGTGATACTTCCCAATTTTTAAATGATGATATAGTATTGAAACGGAAGCTTATATGTGTTCAAAGTTTTATAACAGTCGGTTGAGTATAAATAGCTGAAATTGATTGTCTATTTACTTTGTATAGACGTGACCCTGCCTACTTTTCAACGAGACCAATCTAGAAGTACATTATTGCAAACAAAGGAACATACTTAAAAAAATTCATGACGAATTGATAACCTTTCTATTTTTTAACCGACTACAAAAAAAAGGATTTTTAACTACCCGCTATCAAAAATAAGAAGTTCGATTTTCGAAAATAGAGTTTTCATCAGATCTCAACGTTTTGAGCTCATGGAAATCTATTCTGACTAGTTTTGCGATGATGTCCGTGTGGATGTATGTATTTATTATGTGTGTGTGTTGATGACCTACCAGCAAATCTGTAGTCGACTACAAAAATAATCAACTTATAGTTAACTTTCTTAGACTAACTAAAAGCTAACTACAATGTAATCCAGAACTGACCCAAAATCAATTATTAAGTTGAGTGCATAATGGGGTTTGGTGAGAGCTAACAATCTTACTCTCTCAGCTAATTTGAAACTCATGTCAAATCTATATTAGCTTTTTGCTGTTATTATTTTAAATTGTACCTTAGCTGGGTGGTCAGCACGTGCGCTATAAAACGTGTGATACATAGTTCGAAACCCAGCATCATGTTTTTGCATACTAACTACCAGTTAACTTAAATAAAGTCAACTTTAAGTTATTTCCTAAGTAATACATAGTAGTACAATTAACTGCCGCATAGGACATCGCAATGTTAAAATAGTAAGTTGACTCCATTAAAAGTAATCCAAGAGGCATCAACCACCATTAGTTGGAAAATATTTAGCTTAAAGTGCGTTAAAAGTTAACTGAGTACTAAACCGATTGAATCCAAAATATAATCAGCTCGTAAATTAAAAAATAAGTAAAAAAAGAACATACACACGAATTGATTGATAACCGTCTCCTTTTTGGAAGTCGGTTAAAAAACAACGTCGAATGCTCCCAATTTTATTAAAATCGGTTGATCCGTTCGAGAGATATCTTTGAGGAAACATTTTGAAAAAAAATCTTTATTTAAATAATTCTAAAACTTTTTGTCAAATCGATTTTGAAAAACTGCGTGGAATACCCCAAATTTGATCTAAATCGAAGTTTTTTTAACTACGCTAAAAATCTATGGATCTTCGAGCGATTTGAACTTTATATTAGTGGGAAGTTCCAGGGATGGCCTGCAAGGAAACCGTATCCCATATTTTTTTTTTTTTAATCCGCCACTTATAAACCTTTTAAGGATTTGTTTTTTTTTCTTTATTTAAAAGGATGTACCTCCAGAATGAGGCCGTTGAAAATTGGACAGGGTAACGCCAATACAAGTATAAACTTTGCATACACATTTAGTTATCGTTACAATACAACATTATGGTTAGAAAAGTGGGGAGTGCCATCGATGCCCAGGAAAAGTAAATGTGTATTTATTTTTACTACTTATACTTAACCGATTAAGCGTAGTATGCAGCTCTGCTTGAAATTCAGGCTACCATAAGAAGTATGTGTAAAAAAAATATTGTGAGTCCGATCACCGGGGAGATGTGTAAACATCTAGTAATGAAACATTTCACCTTCTACCGAAACATTCTTCTCATCATTCACCCGTTTCAACTTCGGCGAACCGGGCTTCATCCGCTTCTTTTTCACCCTCGTACCTTCCTCCGCACCCGACAAATCGCTCAAACCGATAAGCTTCTCATCAGACGCCTCTGACTCACTCCCACCAGGCATATCGCCCTTCCGCTTCCCCGCAGACATATATAATAGTATTATTTATCAACCAACAAAAAATTATATACCCGTACAAAATAGTTGGAAATACCGCAGTTAAACAGCAAAATAGCCAACAGTCAAAGACAAACGCAGTCAATAAACCGTCACCTAACTATCGCACCAAGTTCAGCAACAAATTCAGTAAAACTGAGAAACCAGTTTTTTTTCAAAAAACCCGGGTTCAAAAACCGAGACGAACCGGGTCTGAATCCCGAAAAACTGGACCCAAAATCCCCTAAATCCCAGAAGTTTCCGGCAAAGATAAAAAACGGCAACGCCGAAATACTCTCAATTCAAAAACACGGCAGCACAGCACCAACCAACAAACGTACGACCTTACTGCACGATTATTTTTCCGTGTAGAAATAAATACAAAACTCCAAACTTAAATTTCAGTGAGAACTGCATACTACGCTTCATTATGAACTTTCATACATACACTCAATTAGTTCTCGCGAAGAAACAACATTATGATAAAAAATGTAAACATTGTCATGCTTATTCGGTTTTTCGCAAGAACTATTTAGAAAGTTGGTTAAAAAACTGAAAGAATCGCGCAAATCGAGAGACAGATGAAAGTAATGTTTTAAATATGAATAGTTTATAAAATTTTTAATTAAATTAAATACACATATAGCTCTACAAAAATATGTATATAAAATATGCACATAAATATATACATATTAGAAACTTTATGGATCTTAACTTAAAAGCCCACAATTATGTGAGAGTTTAAGCACCTGATGCAAACTACACTCAATAAATTTTTGTAAATAACATGACAATTTCTAATCACCTTTACAGAGGGTGGTATTGGGCATAAATATGACATAATAGCTGTTGGGTATAAGAAAATTTATTACCATGTGCTTGCAAAATGACAAGAATGCTTTAATAATTTAAATGCTTTAAAAATTGAACAAAATTTGCCATTGATATGCAATTTAGAACTGTATAGTGTGCATTAGCCTTCCTGTACTTTAAATATGAGATTAAATCTTGTTTCTGTACAACATAAAAAATACAAATAAAAATTAAATTAAATTTTAAAAAAAATGTAAATACCCAATATTATAAACTTAGCTTTTCTCATAATATTTTAATTACCTTAAATTAAAAACTTAGTTTTCCCAAGGTCCTTAAAAACTTGAAGAATTATATAAAAAATATATTATGTTTATTAAAGATTTATTTGACATAAAATATTTTTATAAATAAAGCCGTAATTATATATTTATTAGGCTGTCCCATATTTTTAGATTTTTAGATGCGTAATACTCGTACATAAGGTTGTAATAAAATCTAAGGAACTTTAATCAGGCTGAAGTTCGTTCATTTAATTTTTGATTAAACTAAGTTGCTGTTTTATGAAGAAGGAATTTTATTTAGAAACATTTAAGAATTGTGTAAACATTTAAAAGAAAAAAGTTGTTTAAACAACTAGTAGATCTTAACAAATTTGCTTGTTTTAAACAGTCACCACATCTATCATCATTAGAGCTCAATTTGTTCGCTATTATTTCCACTATTTGCGGGTGGGAGCTTTCAATGTCTAAACATCTCTCTTTAAGCCACTTGATGCAGAAATGTTTACAATGTGAATCAGTGATGGAAAATACAGATTTTGAAATGATACTGAACCTTAACTTAATAAGTACTTTTTTCACCTTAATGGTACTTCTTCAAGAATTTAAAATGTAATACTTGAGGTACTCTTAATTATCATACAAAGGAACCATTTTTGACATATTAATATATTTTTTTACTATTTCCGTTGTTTTTTCTAGATGTATGTAATTGGAGCTCTTGAAGATATTCGGATTAATGTTCACTGTAAATATGGAACTTCTGGTGTGTTGTTTGTTATTAAATTTTGAAAATTTAGGTATCTTGAACTAGTAACAACTATTCCTATCTTAAGGCAGAAAATATTAAATAAAGTTCAGCCAGTGGCTAGACAAAAATTTACTTTCATGCACAGAAAAAGCTAGAATACGATTTCAATTGCTAACCCTCATATCCATAAATGATTAGTAAAGTTAATGTGTGGAGTAAAACTGGGTTTCCAATACAAAATTCGTACCAACATTAACTTCAATAAATTTGTATGAATATGGGGGTAAAGCTGCAGATTCTTTTAGCTTTTGAAGCTCAATCTACGATGAAAATTGTATTTTCACTCACTACAATTCTATTTTCCAATCACGCAGCAAAAATCAGACCTAAAAAAATTTTCAATTATTATACTTAATTAAAAAATTAATATCATTTTCAATTAATTGCGTAATTGAATCAATTACTCATGTGATCAAGAACAATATTATCCAACAGCGGCATGGAATAATCCCCCAGAAAATAGCTCCCCAAAGCGAAAATTAAATAAACCCCAAGAAATAAGACCCCAAAAAAGAAATAACACCCAAAAAAATCGTTATTGTTGCCCTCTGTATATTCGCTTTGTGGGTTTATTTCATGCCGCCTATCTAACAATTTTCACAAACTTTGAGCAATTGCAAATTTTAATTTTAGTCATTAAATGTATAATTTTCGTCGTAGGTTAAACTTCAACAACGAAATTAATGAATCTGCAGTGTTCGTAATTGAACTCTTTTTAATCAAAACTTTTAAAATTTGATAGAAAATTTTGTTTTTAATCACATGGATAATTAACTCAATTATTATATTAATAAAAGCAATTTTAAGTTTTGATAAACCGATGCTATTGAAATTGTTTCTGTGTGGTTACCATTAGACATAACAACTCGTATGATTTTATATCTTATTTCACTCGAAATGAAAATACTGAGGACTTACAATTTGATTTGGGTATAATCTCGAAGTGCAACTTATATAGTCTACTACATGTAACAATTAATTTTATATATAGTTCTCTAATAGTTCTATAATAACTTCTGTTTGAACAGATTTTATTTCTTCAAATAAAGATATCAAGAGTTTTCGAACCAGTTTTTGAATATAATGGGTTGAATATTAATAAACCGGGAAAAAATTTATTTTTTTTAACGTTACAGATTGGAAAAAGTACTTTTTATGTCGTGGGGGTACTGAGGTATTTTGAGAATGAAAAAGTATTAAAAATAGTACAATAGTACTGAATTTTCCATCACTGATGTGAATGAAGTATATTATACTCGTCTGAAAACAAAAGAGTTTAAAATACACTCAGTTAAAAATTAGGCCGACGAATGTAACAAACTGCTCAAAAAACTATCAGAACATCAAAAACCGCATCCCCGAAAGCATTTCTTATCAAACTAAACGTCATGGCGAGATCGGTAATATGTAATCCTTTACTGAGAAGTTTGAAGGTAGACTGGGCAAGAGCTGATACCAAAAAACGTACCATCTTTGTAAATTACTTGCAAAAGGTAATTACTTCAAGCATATCTACTGATATAGTTGATCTGCGCCTATATTGCCGATAAAGGAAAGTTTTTGAGCCCTTTTTTAAGAAATGTACAAAAAGACCCATACAACGAAGTGTTACAGGGCTAAAATGTTCCAAACAACTGTTTCTCGTGGTGTTCTACATAAAAGTACTAAGCATATCTTAAACGTAAGACTTAAAAGATTTCCTTTGAAGAGTACTAATTGTGAATAAGTATGAAGTTAACCCATGGACATAGTTTAAGTTTTTGGATGATTTCTGGCGTAGAAGTTGAGTCTGGAGCTTGGTTATCTATAGTAAAACTTTATGGCCAACATTTTTGTGGAATATTTGACCCCCCTTGTTAGGGGTGTATTTTACGATTTGTTAAAAAATAGCCAAAAATTACTGTTATCTGGGGAAGTGAGAGGGTTAATATGTTTCACAAAAATATTGGCCCTAATATTTCCTAAAAATTTTTTGAATATACTTTATACCTCAGATGTAAAGAACTCATAGTTTCCTGTACCGATATGCTGCATGAACAGGCAAAAAGATGGAATTTTTAACCCCCCACCCCCTAAAATAAAATTTCGATGTGATCTTGCAAAACACCGACACACGTATATATATTTTTGGTCTCCTCTGCCAGAATCGGCTTACAAAAACCCGTAATGTTTTTTCGTGTTGTACAGTGGTACCATGATACCTAACAGCCACATGCATAAAAAAATTATATTTTAGGTTTAAGACTCACAATTGTTATTGAACAGTTTCACGCTAAAAACTGTTTAATATAAAATTGCATTCATAAACACTATAATAGACATTGTGTGCTTTAAGTAATTTTATGTTTCGATACTGGCAACGCCACCATGTTTTGTAGTTAGTGTTGCAATAAAAAGAATATGATTTCATTCGGATATTGAAATAAATTAATAGCTTTTTATTGTTTTCGTGAAGTTAAGTTTTTTTGAACTCTCTTTATAATATGTGTCGTTCGTTGTAACAGTGAATTATCTCCTTGTAATTACATTTCGAGAAAACGAGCCTTTTATAGTGAATATTTTACAGTTTTACTTCCGCGAGTAAGCAAGTAACGCAATCTATGGGGTTTTTGTGCAAATATTGGAGTTGCTTCACTGTAACTACGATAGATATGACTAAATGTGATACTATTCTACAAAAATATGTATTTATTAAATATATGGAGTTATCCCACTTTTACAATAAACGACACGTTTATTTCTCTAATTATTTAATACAAGTTTTCTATGAAGTAAAATCAAAAATGTGAAATGATTACAAGAGAATTCACACGACTCTTTACATCATATATGAAAAAGGTACTCGAATAACGAGCCTTATTTGTATTTGGGTTGATTGTTGCTACATCACTAACATTTCCTTTTGCTTTTATGTGTTTTGATTGTGTTTTTTTGATAATTTTGCTGCGAATTTTGTTTAACTTAAATAATTTAGTGCCTTATTCTATCAAATTAAAAAAAACATACTTAAACGCTTATAGCGAAGACTTCAAGATTTAATTTAAAGTATATGATATATGCTTGTGTGCTAAATTTGCAAAGATATTTGAATTTAAAATTGATATTTCGATGATATGAATTTATAGAAGGTTTATAGTAGGTGCATACCAAGGTGTATTTAACTACGTGGCACCATTAGAAGTTGTTGTACAGCAATACAACAACCACATTGATATTTTGTTTGTGTAATATACAAGTTGCTGTCAAAAAGTATTTGCAAAACAAAAGAAAAAATATTGTGAAGAATTGTTTTAACTTGCATAAACATTATTAATTATGAATTTTAATTGTTTTGTGTGATTTCAATCAATGGAAACATTATTAATCTTTTTGGCATATTGTCATCCACTTTTGCCTTTGATTTTCGTCTTTAGGGACGCTAAAAAATACTCCATTTCCAGGAAATTTTTTCTTTTTACATAGAAAGAAGTAACGCATTTTTAACAGTTCACTTTCACTTTAAATTATCTAAAGTTTTATTTCTTAATCGCACTTTTCACTTTTAAATGGTTTAAATTTTTATTTGTTTTTCTTTGTATTTGCTCCGCTTTGTACAAACATAAACTTGACTAAAAGTTCGCAAAGCAAAAAATTGTCAGCTGAGCTTGTGATGCCACCTAGTTAAATACATATTGGTGCATACCATCTTTAAACCTATTTGAAAATTTTCATGTAATATACATTTATGAATGCAATTTTATGAAATTTTGCTTAAAAGTAGTTTATTACCCTGTTTTAAATATTTATAAATATGGTTGTAAGCCTGGAAAAGACAGTACGAAAGTGGAAGTTCTTACGCCTATTAGCTTATTATCCAGTATGTCGAAACTATTGAAGAAACTACTTATGAGTAAGTTGACCCTATACTAAATGATACTGGATGCACTCCAGATCATCAATTTGTTTTTATGACACAACAGCACTATCGGCATATAGTTGTGAATGTTACGTAGTGTACTCAATTGAATTAACCCGATTGATTTAAATGAATAAAAAAAGACATGCATTGTTTATTATTTTGAGGTTTTAGTACTAAAAACCCAATAACATATAAAACATAGCAATTCTTTAATAAATCGGACGGAAGAAGAATTCATTCCATTGTGCCATTAGAGTCCTGTTTTGATTTTTTCTACTTCTTGACACCTCTAACAGTTACGCTTAATTCTGTTAGCAAACTGTTTGCATTAGTGTTTATAGTTTATAGTTCATCATAAGACTCATCTTGTGAAAGCTCAGTACTAAGGTTAGATTAGGTTGAACAGGCTGCCGGTTTCTAAAAATCGGCCCACTTGGGTCCTTTGGTCCCTTTGTGATGCTTGGGACGGATAGTAGGAAATTTAAGAAGATGCCCTGCTTATCCCAGAGGTTGGATCGGTGTTAAACCAACCCGAGTACCGTATGAATGAATTTATTCCCCTAATGTCGCATTGCCCCAGGTCTGCTAGTTTGGGTAGTGACGGATTTCCCAAATATGACACCCTTGACATGCTTGACAGTCTCGCCATTTCATTCAGAGATGTCCGGCATTCTTTAACAAATTCCGATGTTGTGTAAACACCAGATAGAGCATGTAGTGCAGCCTTACTGTCGATACAAGTTCGGATGTCCTGATCGAATACCCTGTAGTACCTTAACCAGTTAGCGCCGTTTTGATTGCCGATATTTCAGCCTGAGTGATGCTACATTAATTTGGTAGTATAAAGTAAATTTAGATGCCCCCGGCTACTCCAATGCCCGACTTTGACCCATCGGTGTAGATCTCGAGCACATCATCATATTGGTGTATTTTGTCTGTCTCAGAGGATGTGCCCGAGAAGTCCACCATGAATCTCTTCTCGGGCAGCTGAACAGGTGAGCAATAGTCAGTGTGGTCGGGAAAATCTAAGATTTGCCCTAATATCGTTGCATGGCCTACGTTACCCAGCTTCCATGCACCTGAGGCATTTAGTCTAACCGCTGAGTTCATGGCCAATTGCTTGATCATGAGGTCGGCAGGAAGCCAATGCAGTATGGTGAACAGTGCTTTGGATGGAGTAGTTCGAGGTGCACCCGTAATCACCAAAGCAGATGTTCGAAGAACCTTTTCAATTATTTTAGAGTTGTGACTTTATTTAAGGAAGTCTACCAGACGACAGCCCCATACATTAGTATGGGATTTACCACCATGCACGGAACGAGGTATTAAAGTTGCACAAGATATTTTTCCATTATGTAAATCAACTCGCACTTTAAACTTAAAATTTATTTAATTAAACCCAAAAAAAAAAGCTTTAAATTTTTGTTATACAGTTACTTATTTAATATATTTACAGCCATATTCATAAATATTTAAAACAGGGCAATAAACTACTTTTAAGCAAAATTTCATAAAATTGCATTCATAAATTTATATTACATGAAAATTTTAAAATAGGTTTAAAGATGGTATGCACCTACTATAAACCTTCAATAAATTCATTTCATCGATATATCAATTTTAACTTCAAATATCTTTACAAATTTAGCACACAGGAATACATGATATGCTCTAAATTAAAGCTTGAAGTCTTGGCTATAAGCGTTTAAGTATGTTTTTTTTTTAATTTAATAGAATATGCTTCTAAATTATTTAAGTTAAACAAAATTAGCAAAAAAAAACGCCATCAAAACACATAAAAGCAAAAAGAAATGTTAGTGATGTAGAAACAATCAACACAAATGCAAATAGGCTCGCTATTCGAGTACCTTTTTTATACTTGATTTAAAGAGTCGTGTGAATTCTTTTGTAATCATTTCTCTTTTTTGCTTTTACTTCATAGAAAACTTGTATCAAATAAGTTGAGAAATATATTATAAAGAGAGTTCAAAAAATCTTAACTTACATGAAAACAATAAAAAGATATTCGTTTATTTCATTATCCGGATGAAATCATATTCTTTTTATTGCAACACTAACTACAAAACATGGTGGTGTTGCCAGTATTGAAATCTAAAATTCCTTAAAACACACAATGTCTATTGTAGTGTTTATGAATGCAATTTTATATTAAACAATTTTTAACTTGAAACTGTTCAATAACAATTGCGAGTCTTAAACCGAAAATAAGAGTTTTTTATGAATGTGGCTGTTAAAGTATATAGCATATATAAACAATAAATGTACCATGTATGAAAATTTAAAAAAAAATTTTGAGGAGCTTTAGAAATTGCATTTGGTCCGGAAACTTTTTTGGCCAAAATGGCCTAAAAAATTTTTTTTATTATCAATACTAAATTGCCCATCGCGTGGTGGGATGAAGAAATGTTATCCAAAAAACGTTATAGCCCTAATGTACATAGACAGGACAGCCCCTAGTCCGCAAATTTTAATTAACTCAATTACAGTAGGAGAATCTTTACTAAGATCTTTTATTAAGGTTTGAATAAAAAATAATTTCACAACACATGAATGTTTGGATATTTGTTCACAATGAACAATTGGATAAACAATCTGTCTTTTCAAAGAACGATTAAAGTTATAAAGAATAAGTTAAGCTTCGACCGCATGGTGGTTATGATAGGAAGTAAAATACGCTAGGTAGCATACAGTTACCAAAATATATACGAAAAAAATTTAAGATGCATAAAATGTAACTGTCTAGGGAATATATCTGTGCCCACAAGGAATAACAGCTAAACTCGATTTCGGCAAGTTTTCAGGAGAGCATTTTTAAATTTGAAACCGTTACCTGAAATTAGTGAATTTAGATTAAGCAAACCCTTGTATGCTCGATGATAGCAATTTTATTTGTAATTTAATTTATAACAAAAAAAAAAAAACAGTTAACTTCAGATAAATAAACAAATCAAACAATTTACTTTTTTTCCTTTTCGTTGTTTATATATTACTACATCCTATCTCTATTTTAGCTGTTATTCCAAACATAATGAATTGACTTTAATTTCAAAAATAACTCAATAATGACTAAACTCAAGTTTAGCAACCAAATCTAATTTTAAAAAAAATCAATTTATCAAATGGAATAATGGCTAAACTCAACTTAGGCAGAATTCTCACGTATGAATACACTAACGCACGGTTTGGAACAAAATCCTAATTCTACTTAAGACACTATTTAAAAAAACTTGTTTGAGCAAACTAAAGATAGGCTATTATTTGAAAATCGTAAAAGCGGAACCATCGATTTTGTTTAGACTTTTAGGTATAAAATATTCATTTTTTGAGATACAATGATAAAATTTTGATTAGAGGTGCATTTAAATGCAAGGGCTGCAATGGTAGTAATAACTCAATTTTGTCCTACTCGACTTTAGCTGTTATTCCTTGTGGGCACAGATATGCAATACAGATGAAATTCATCATTCCAAACATTTACAATATTAAAGCAGAAACATACGAGTCCATACATTGTTTTGTATAACGAACTTTTCTGTGAATGTAGAATAAATTTTTTCTTTATTGTACAAATTTTATACGTTTGCGGAATGTTAATATTTTTGTGACAGTGTTTTTTTCATTCTTGCAAAATATTAGTTGAGATTTTTTTAAGTTTTGGTGTTGGGTATATGTGACTTTCATTTTACTAGCATCATTATTTTTTCTGCTAAAACTGGTCACGTTGAGAAGACGTTTGCATAAATGATAATATCATTTATGCAAACGTTATATGTTTGTTAAAAATTTATAAAATTCCATTACTTTAGAAATTTTGAACAGCAACGCTGATTGGTTTTACATAAATAAATAAATGTGATAGATAGACAAAATGGACACGTCGCTAAAAGTTTGTATTAAAATCATACATTTATTTATACTAAGATCCCCCCGGTGGTCAAAATTCGACCACTTAGTCCGTAACCAGGTTTGTTTGTACCCAGTTTTGTAACCAATTTCTTAGCCAAAAAAATACTTATATTGTGCACATCTAGAGAAAAATACCTGTAGACAATAAGATACTTAAAAGTGTACGACAAAAAGATGTGTGGCCTATTTATATAACTATAAGATATCTGTGGACTTTTGACGAAAGCACTAAGTGACAAGAACAATTTGCCAGCACAACAAAAGATGTTTGGTTCTTAAAATTTTTACAAACAGAATTTTAATTACCGAATATGACATTTGTTGTGTCCTATGCGAAACTAACCAGATTTTTAAATGGGATTGCATTTTCTATAAGGCTGAACCCACACCAACATAAGACAAAACAGTTTTTTTTTGGCTAATACCACAACAGTACATTAGTTCTTGTGAGACAACCCACACCAAACAAAACAACCGCAAACTGTCTCTTTGAGTTAAGCTGTGATCTCACTATGTGTATTTGCCATATGAAATGTCACTTTTTTATACACATGTGATTTCATGTGTACGTCAAAATCTAAGTTTTACATAAGGTTTATAATTTTTGTGTTCACCAGTTGGTATGTTACGTGCATTTGACATAACCTATAAAGCAAAACAATCTTAAAACAGCTGAACAGCTATACTTATTTTTTTGTTATATATACTTCTTTTATTTAATTTTATACTTATTCTATTTAATTTAAAACTTTATTTATTTAATAATTATTTTATTTCATTTTCCCGTCAGCAAAAACAATTGCTTTATTAAAAACCAGCTGATGTCAGATGCTTTGTCACTTGAAAATATATAGAACTCGTTCTAAATCATGTGTACTGTACACAGAGAAATACCACATGCTATTGTTTCAAGCGGTTCAGACTATATGCACAAATTAACCATGTGAAAAATGTGACATTCCATATGGCAAACACACATAGTGAGAACACAGCTTTACTGCGCAAAAACATTGGTTGCAGAAAATACATACGGTTTGATACAACATAGGCGCACAGAGTAAGACAAAACAGACTGAAACGAGCCTAGTTGCACACAATTGTGTGCTCTCTTATGATGTAACCCACACCAATTAAGACAAGTCAAAAAAACGAAAAAATACAAAAAACATAGTCTTTTAAGACTAAAATTTGATAAGACGTATTTTTTTGGTGTGTGTTAGCATCAAACAAGAGTATTTAAGTTGAAAGACAAAAACGTTTTGTCTTTTGTTGGTGTGGGTTCAGCCTAATAGTTTGCTTTAATAGCGTGTATATTTCACTTCCGGTTGAAGCTTGACATTCCTCCAAATAGTTAAATGCATGTTGTAATTTAGAATAGCTGTCATCAAAGTAAATGCCAAGAAATGCGATTTGAGTTCTTACAAATTTAATTTTTCATATAAATGATGAAACAGAACTACGATGCAACATGTTTTTCCAAGAAATTGACATGTGAGTTGACTAAGGCTGAATCCACACCAACAAAAGACAAAACATTATTGTCTTTCAAATCAAATACACTTGTTTGATGCAACCCACACCAAAAAATACGTCGTATCAAGTTTTTGTCTTAAAAGACAACCGTTAATCAGACAGCAATATGACTAGTTTTTTTTTTTGTGTTTTCGTTTTTTTTACTTGTCTTAATTGGTGTGGGTTACATCATAAGAAAGCACGCAATTGTGTGCAACGAGTTTCGTTTTAGTCTGTTTTGTCTTACTCTGTGTGGGTATGGTTTATCAAACCACATGTATTTTCTGGAACCAATGTTTTTGCGCAGTAAGACTGAACCCACACCAGCATAAGACAAAACGGGTTTTTTGACTAATACGACTACAGTACATTAGTTCTTATGACACATTTACATTAACATTTGGGAGCAGTACTGCCAAATGTTAATAATAAAATAGGTATTAAGAAGATATCTTTTCAAACAAAAGTTGATGAAAAGTTCAGTATAATTTCTTGTTCTGTTTATTATATTTTTCAGCAATTAGTAAAATAGTACAAAAACGCACAAAAATAGTACAAGAATTTTTAAATAGTACAGTTTTTGTACTATAGTACAGAAAGTGGCAACGCTGGTTTCTTCCCTTCTTTTATTTGAGCAGTCTACATTCTTTTAGCTAAGTGCGTTTAGAGTTTTAACAATTAGTTTTGAATTTAGTAGAACTGTATGCTTTTATCAAAAGTTGCTTAATTAGTTTAGCTTAAGTTCTTTTTTAATTTAATCTTTCAATTAATTATTTTTTAGAAAGAAATTCTAAAGCATGTAATAATTGAAGAAATAAAAAATTATGAACGGAAGCTTGAACGAACAACTTTCGATCTTAGACCTCACTGCCACGGCAGCCACAACCAATTAGTTTGGAAATTAATGAACTTTAATTAATTCCGGCTTAGAAGTCAACAAATCAGTATAAAATTGTTCAACAAATTTTTAATAGAATTTTCAAATGTTATATTTATACCCCCTTATTTATAATACTTTTCATAAGTTTATAAAAGGTTTATGAAACAAATTTTGTATGGAAATCTGTTTCATAAGCCTTTTATTAACATTTGATAATTTATTATGAATATGCCCCATAGGCCTTAAATAATACTTTAAATTTTATAAAATACAATATTGGTTGAATGATAAATATGAACAACATGCCATATTGTTCTTATGGCAAACAATTTTGTTTCAGCAAAACTAATTATAAAACCAAAGTTGGATGATGTTAAGGAGATGGGGAGGCAAAACCGAAGCATATACGTAACGCGACACACTTACCCCAAATAATTACATGTATAGATGTTATATTTATAAATGTAAAATTAGATTTATTTTCATTGTAAAAAAATTCAAAAAATAAGGTTTATTTATATTCACTTCATTTATGTAAAGGCACCCATATATATGTAAGTACTCACATCTTCCCTACAAACAATTGGAAGATATCCCCTTAGGCAATAGTTTAGCAATATATCCAAATTTTTATTTAGAAGAAAATAATCAAAGTAATATTTTTATTTTCTTTCTTTTATAATTTTTGAGAACATTTTATTTCAACAATTTTGTTTCAAAAATATAGTTTCCGCTAAAATGAATTTTAAAGCTATAAGGAACTAGATAATTAAAATGCAAGCTGGCAAATGTATGAATGAAATATTTACGGAAAAGGAATAAAGATTTAATCAAAAAAATCTGTGTTCAAAATGAATATTTTTCAAAATGCAAAAACTTCTTTTAGTCTTCCTAATTATATTTTGGCGATATCATCCTGTTTTCGTATTAGTGGTTATCTGGCGATATTGCTAGCTTATCATCTAGAAGAATCGCTTTCGTATTTCTTAAGAGTATTGCCTTCGAGGCACGTTTCTTCCCGAAGGAAGTATCTTCCGCAATACGAAATCGATTATTGCCGCAATAGTATTTTTCATCCAGGCAATACGTTTGGCAATACAAATGGTGTATTTCTGTGTTTGCTGGGTTTGTTCTATTTTTTATACAAATGATTTCCTGTTATTTTCTCTTTTTCCGGTTGATGGTGCAACGGAAATTATTTCATGCATATATCCCAGCAAAAAAGGATATCCTATCGAAGCAGCCCAGCGGGAAAAGTAGTCATTAATTAAATGTATAATGAAAGATATAACGTATTATTTGAAAAAGCGAAACAATGCATCCTTTGGAAGCGAAAAGGTAATTTGATCCCACAAAAAATTGCACATTCATTAACACGTACTTGACCACATCTTACGAAGAAGGAATGTATTGTTCCTGTTCGTAACAACTGTTCGCGTTTTCCTCGTTTGTACTTACATACATATTTGTATGTTATTATATTACGAATTAAAAAAAATGTTTTATAGAATTCATTCGCTGGACACATTAAAATAATTCATTACTTTGCTAGGACATGTTCTGTGTTAACAATAATGAATTGTGGTATGAAATATTATACATTCTCTGCATGACTCTCTCGTTTACTATTCATTACCTTTTCCCGCTGGGAGCTTTGTGTGGAGAGAGTTTGAAGCAGATTTTTTACCAGAGGCTCTCACCGAAAAGCTCTTCGCAAGAAGTCCAACATGTACTAAAGTTTACAGTAATTAGTGTAAGCAAGCAAACATTTAAATTTTGTTCAAATGGTATGACAAATCCAGAAATGAAAAATGTTAGGCTCGACCAAAGGCCGTCCGGGCAAAAAATCTCTACTCAGCGTGACCATTATTCGGCGTACATAGAAATGGTAATAATTATATCATGCCAAAGGCAAAGTAGGCAGAAAATGTTTACTCAGTGAAGCCGTCCAGAGCAAAATTGTAGGTAATAGTTCATAATGAATAATTGCAGGATCACAGTTCTCATGTCGTTAAGACATTTTCAAATTTTTGTAGTGAAAATTAAATTTAGTTTTTTCCTGTCATGTTTCTGAAATGGAAGAAGTAGATTACGTTAGATTAGGTGGATAGGGTACGCACAACTCGTGAAGTGATTGGGTGCTTCCTGTGGAAAAGGGTAATTGATTTTTCCAGATTTATGTGTTACTATCTAATTTCTGAAATAACAGAGCAAAGGACGTACATATACATAAGTATTGAAAGAAATTAGGTTAGCCTATGCGAGTCTGGCAGAAGTTCGAAAGAGACCTAAGGTCTCTTCCAAGACCTTCCAAGATCAAAGTCGATAGAAAGTTAATCTCAGTGGGTTTTTTTTCAAGGCTCGACCAGTAACCATATACTGATTCCACAGGCTCCGGTAGCCCCTCAGATGAACTGCCTTTTAGAGTGTTAAAGAGATGATGTTCACAATAAAGCGAGTTTCGTTAATGGGAATAGATGTACTGGGCGACGTAAACCTAGGTGATATTCGCAAAAGGCATTATCTGCTCCTATGGGAATAAATATGCTGGCAGACTTCGCTGGAAGAGGTGTTGGTGTAATGACTGATGCTCAACCAGTGCTAGAGGCTGGTTGGACTTCGGACAACCAACTTTGTGCTGTTGCTATACCAATAGAGGATACATTGTTGGTGCTTTGTGATCTGGTGCTTGAGAAGCCCAGTATAGCTGTCGTCTGCTTTTGTGGTAGACTCCTGGCTTGCTGGTTATTCCTTGGTTAAACTTGCCTGCATATCGGTAGCTGCTGAAGTGTTAAGAGTTTACGTAGCTTAAGCAGCGTATCAAGCAGTTTAAGCATGGCGGCTGATCCCTGCACAAATAGTTGCAACAGGTGCATTCGGGTGGTGAACACTCAGCTATACTCGGTCTTTCGGCTTAGGCCACAAGACACGTACTAGCGTTAATTTTGAGCAGAATCTGTTAAGCCACCCTGAATGTTCCAACTAAGAGGATAGCTTAACTAGGACCTGCTTTTTCTAGACTGTCTAAGTTCGGCAGGGTGCTAGAACCAAAAACTCTTGCCTTTACACTTGCTAGTGCAGGACAGCGGCATAAAAGGTCATTATAACTTAGACTCATACTTCTGATCCCAATATTCTAGTGCGCTGTGATCACTGTTACTAATAGTCTCACTCGACCTTTAGCGAGTCTAAGCAAATCACATGTAATCAGGTGCCTTCATATTGTCGCACATGTTGTAAAAGTTTGCTTGATTCATGTTGGATCAACAACTTGAAATGAGATAGAGGAATGCCAACGTAGTGACAGATCACTTAGTGGTTCAATGACACACATTTTCTCGCAGTACCATCCACAGGAGAGTTAACAGGAAAATTTTAATGTCCTTGCAACCAAATTAATGTCACTCTCGAATATCTCGCTATCTCATTAAGAGATACCCGGTATTCGACAACCTTTAGGAATGTAGTGTATACATTAGAGGGTTGCACAAGATGTTTTGAAGTTGTGTTTAAGACATTTGTTTGTTTGAAACACATCACTGTTGTGACGAGCATGTATATCAAAGCACTTTTTAAAACACATTTTTGATGAGCTTGTAAGGTGCGAAGATGGTTTCCGCACATTGAACAATGTCCAAAAATTACTTTATAATTCCGCTTTCTAGTATATATTGCTCGCAATATTATTGTTGCGAAGGTGTTTGAAACAAACTAGCTGTCTTAAACACACATTCAAGACATCTTATGCAACCCTCTACACCATTTATGGATAGCCACTTTGCAATCGATAAATGTAAAGATATCCTCTGATATCCAATTATGTATATAGTACATTAGCAATCTTTCTGCCTTAACGATAGGTAGCAAGATATTGCAGATGTCGTGAAGTCATAATGGAACCCTTACATTGAACTTTTTCATATAGTAGCGCACATCAAACGTGTTCTATTTGTTGGAGCCGTCTGTGAGCACTTTCACACATCCTCCAGGGTTCAGAAGTGCATATTGTACCCCATCAAGTACAAGCGAAACAAACAGTCTACCAAAATAAGATTTCACTAAAAATAAATCTAGTTGTTTGCCAGAATGTCTACCGGAAGCCAATTCATCATTATTGAAATACCTTTCTTTGAAGTTGACCTTAGCGCACTTGTTATCAGAACAGCTGCTAGCTGAAAGATTTTCTCAACTGTTTTGCGATGAGAGCAGGGCCGGCGCTTCTATGGAACAGTATGAACAGTTTGACGGGGCGCTTAAATTGAAGGGCGCCAAAATCTAATTAATAAAAATAAATTAAAACATTTTTTTTCAAATTTAATACCGAAATTCTGCAAAAATATTTTTTTCACTGTGTAAAAAAATATGTTAAAAAGGAAAAATATAAAATTTTTTGTCATTGCACAGAATTTGAACACTGTTCAAAGGTAATATAGAAAAGAAAAATATCGATAACAACCCTTCCGTTTCTTATATGAAAAAAAACCCCTCAAGCACAGCAAATTTTTACTGTTCATAAAGAATTTTTCAATATCGATGATATAAAAATATAAATTTCTCTTTCTTCATACAAATTTCTCACCAAAATAAAATAACATAAGTTTCTCTTTTATGTTAAAAGAAAAATATAAAAAAGAGCTGTTACTCTATTTATGACAGGCATGGAAAATTCAGTACTTTGCTACTATTTTCAGTACTTTTCCATTCTCAAAAGTACCGTAGTACCCCCGCGACCAATTTAGTACCTTTTAATCATTCTACCTTTTTAATGTTTTTTTTTATTTATTTTAATATGCAACACAATAAATTTTAATAACATTGGAAACACTTTCTTTTGATGTTTTGCAAATATACTTTGCGGTATCGAAATTATAAATTTTCCACACTACTAAAAATGAATGCACAATTTATCGATATTATTATATCTAAAAGAAAGCACAACATTAGAGGTTTCGCGGTGAAACAAGTGATTTTTTAAAAAAATAAAAAACAAACATCAAAGATTAAAATGGAGAAAATAAAATGTGTGCAACATTAATGTTCCGCATTTTTTTCCTTTAAGTCCTAAGACCGCCTACAGAAGGTCTTTACGAAATCCACCATAAATGCGTCAAATTAGTGTTTTATTATTAAAAATTAAGCTATTTCTAAATTTACTAAATTATATGGAAAGAAACTTTTTGTATGCTTTGTACAGTTTGGGTGCAAAAAAAGTAGGTCTCCATCACGATAACTTCAAAAAACATCATCTTATCTTGAAAACAAATATACGGATTTTGTGAAATTTGACACAAAGCATATTCTTGGCATTAGTATCAAAGCGTTTAAGTCTAAATAAGATATTTTGAAGTTAAGATGCTTTTCGCCCAATTTTGAACAAAAGAAAATCACGACAACTTCTTAAGTGTCAGCAAGAATAATGTAATTTTTAGATTATAGTTATGTCTTGGTAAGAGAAATAATTTATATCCATATTTACTTTTTTATGCATTAGTTTGCGAGATCCACAAAAATGTATTTTGGTCCCTATCTCCCCAAATAGGCAACAAAACAAAATTTTTTTAGCAATTATACCATAATGACGATTGACGATTTTTTGTTCATAGCCCCATACATTTTGACGATTTTTATGGCATCTCTTAATTTTACTTAAAAAATGTAAATCTTTTGATAATTGTGTATCATTCTTAATTCAAATGTGTTACCAAATAAGAAAAAAAAAAAGATTTGATGTCGCCAACACAATTATAAAAACTTCAATTTAATCACCTCCCACCCCCCGCCATTTGTAATTTTTAATTAAATAATAGATATTCTCATTGGTTCATTGATTTTTAGAAATTTTCATTAGATGTAAACATATTTTGGAAAAAAGTTAAACACAGAAATAATGTATGCGAATTTTTAAATTTTGTCATGATTTTATCAAACTCATCAACAAATCATGAACGAAAATTTAAACAAATAAACTTTAACAAAGCCAAAGTAAAAAATTCATTGGAAAGGATATTTTAAAAAAATACAGTCCCTAAATAATGCAAATATATCGAAATTTTGTGTTGAAGATTATTTATGAAAATGATAAAATAAAACTATTTTAATTTTGGATAAATATTACTACTTTTAATATAAAAAAAATTTACCGCGTTTGGTACTTGAACTTTTTTAACAATTCGGACATTTTTTATCACATTCATTACAATGGAAGTATCTTTACGCAGACTGTCAGATCCTAACCAAACTAAAATGTGTTGTAGAGAACATATAACTTTGGAACAAATTTTTTTTAGTTGCGTAATCTCATGTTTAGGGGTTAAAACGTGGGGTCAAAAGTGACAAATTTTTTTTTTAGCCATTTTTATGTCGGTTTTCAAGAAAATATACACAAAATGGATACCAAACGAAAGGTATTTTAAAGATCTATTCAAGTTCTTAAACAAAAAAGTTTTAAACAAACTTAAAACCCCCAAAACGTTTTTAACCCCTAAATATTAGATTTCGCAACTAAGTTTCTTAACAAAAGTTTTTTTATTTTTGCCCTGTGTTATAAAAGTTTCATTACGATCTGAAGGTCCGTGTAAAGATACTTCACTTGTTAGTATTTTTCCATGCCCTGATATTTGCTAAAAATGCAAAGAATCATAACGCTATGTAGGTCTAGTTTAAAAACTATATTGACCGAAATGTAAATAAATGACTAGTTATTTATTTATGAAAAGGGGGCCGTTCACGTAGACAGTTTTAAAAAGTGGAAGGAATTTGAATTAAGACTTTCCAAAAATTCCACAATTGATTGCATTCTTCAAAATACAATGTCTAAAGAAGTCCAACATTGGAGAGATGTGTTGAAACGGCTTATTATTCTTGTAAAACTCCTTTCAGTGCAATCTTTGGCATTCAGGGGTGGGTCAGACAGGTTATATGAGAAAAATAATGGTAATTTTCTCAAATTAGTAGAAGCCGTTGCTGAATTTGACAGTGTTCTTTCAGAGCACCTACGACGCATTACCAATAATGAGACGCAAAACAAATATTTGCATAAAAGCAGTCAGAATGAGCTAATTTCAATCGTTTCTAAAGTTATTCAAAATAAAATCTCTGATATGATAAAAGGAGCAAAATATTTTTCGATAATTGTTGATTGTACTCCAGATCAGAGCCGCAATGAACAATTATCACTTATTGTTAGAGTTCTTCATAGAAATCAAAACAAACATGAAATTAAGGAGCTTTTTATGGGTTTTTTAAAAGCAACAGATACTACGGGTAAGGGCTTAATAAATTTAGTTTTAGACCGACTAACTTCTCTAGGATTTTCAATTAGTGATTGCAGAGGACAAGGCTATGATAATGGCTCAAATATGAAGGGAAAAAACATTGGAATGCAAGCTCAGATTAAACATTTAGAACCCCGAGCATTTTTCGTGACATGTGCATCACATTCAGCTAACCTGGTCCATCTAGATTCAGTTCAATGTTCACTTCAAGCTGTAAATTTTTTTGATACTGTCCAATGTTTATATGTATTTTTTTCTAGTTCTGTTTCAAGATGGGATATTTTGGAAAAGAATGTGAAAACATTAACTCTGAAGCCACTCTGTACGACAAGATGGGAAAGCCGTATAGAAGCTTTAAAACCCTTAATGTGTAGTTTAGGTAATATTTATGACGCTTTAGTTGAAATAGGAAATGACAAGGATAAGGACGGCATAACAAGAAATAACGCGTGTTTAATTCAGTAAATGAATAAGGATAAACTATTTTGTTTAACCTGTTTGGGTTATCTTCAAGGCGATTCACCAGGAAGATTTATTGATGCAACTCAAGCACTTGAAACTTGGTTGCGTGGAGATGGTTAAATCACTTTTGGTAAAACAACTTTGTTTCTTTGCAAAAATGTAATTGAACAATGTTTTATTTAACTTTCTTTCTTATATACTAACTTATTGATATGTCATTAAAATTTTCTACTATTAATTGTATTGCTTAATAAAATTGAAATTTTGCTTTATTAAGCGTATTGCTTAAGTACAAGTTCATTGTACAAAAAACAACCATTTATGCATGATTGCAAGTTTGCAATTATTTATGACCCCATTTTGATATTCTTATGCAGAGTAATTATAAACAGTGTCTTATTTCTTTTGTTTAATTTTTAAGTGCAATGAACGGTTTAAAATAATAATAAGTTTGTTTAATTGTGAGGTGCAATGAACTACAGGAGAAGTGAAGTTTAAAATATAGGGTTTTTCTTTTTGTGAAAGTATGAAAGTAGTGCCGTTGAAATGAGTTTATTGCTATTGTCGGACTGCATGTGTCTATGACCAGCATAGTGTTGTTTATGGGGGTCGGAACGGGAATTAAGTTGTAAAGCTTAAACTTCTCATGGTCTATTAAGGGTAAAGTTATGCTGAACACTACATGATCCTGAGTGAGACCGCCTTTTATTTTCATAAGTTTGTAAAATTCGAGCAAGTCATCTTCAGGGACTGGTAACTCTAATGACTGTGGCATATGTGCTCGAACTTTTTGTATTTCAATTTCCAGTTGAATTGGAGTCAACAGCAATGGATTAATTTTCCCATGATGAGTGTCGGTCAACGCGTTCAGAATGCAAGTTTGCATTCGTTGCAGATAGTTTGCAATGAATGAGAGTTTTGTTACACCCATACTGAACATGTGTGCAAGCTTAAGTTGTGTTATTTCCGCTGCTAGTGTCTCTTCAGTTTTCGCGATTTCATTTATTTTTAACAGAAGATGGTCAAATTTAAACTTAGTGTCTGTTAGACTTTCTTTGACAATGTTCATGGTTGAATTAATAACGGAGGTGTGGTCTTTTATGAGGCGAAGCATATATGAATCGTTTTCTTGTAGTTGAGTTATTGTTGTTGACATTTTTTCTGCATATTCAGAGTCTAGTATCCCAAACAATGAATGAGCAACATTTCCGACGAAGTCCATAGCACCTCGTTTTTGACGTGGTTTGTATAGTAATTTATTATCAAGTCTCAAATCCGCTTCAACATGTCGAAGATGTTCTATTGTACTATAACACGATGCATTGAATTCCATCTTCGCACACAGTCGGCTCAAGGAGCTCGTTCCATTTCCTAGAAACGCTGTGTCAGACCAGTAAGCAGATAAGTCATAGTAAACGACCAGATTCCACTGACTTGCAGATATATACGTTGAGCCTACTTCTTCGAAATGAATGCCCAACTTGGAACCGAAGCGCTCATTCTCAATTGGTACTCCCAAAATAATTGGGAATATGAGCATTAGTGTCAACAGTGTGACGCCTAAATTATTTCCGATTAATTCTGGACGTTTGCTCTTAGGCTCAGTGATTTCATCTTTGTTGTCGATTTCATTGAATTCATCATTCGGTTTGTTGTCGTCTTCTGTTTCTTCTAGACTGGCCTTAGGGAGTGGTGCCAGGTAATGGACCGCTCTTTTAAGGACTCCTGAAGCGGTTTTGACGTCTGCCACTCTAACTATGTTGTCCTCCCCCTTATAGATTTTAATCACACGTCCTAAAGGCCATTTCATTACGGGGCAATTATCTTCCTTAAGAATGACGATGGTTCCGGGTTTTAGAGATTTTGATTGCTCCTTCCATTTGTTGCGATATTGCAATTCGTTCAGATAGTCCCGTGACCACCTTTCATAGAAGTTGTGTTTGAGAATGGACACTAGTTTCCACCGAGTCGCCAAGTTTGTTTTCGTTGATGTGGCCTGTGAATCTACTTGTGGCGTTAGCGGTTCACCAATCAGGAAATGTCCTGGAGTTAACGCACCGAAGTCATTGGGGTCGTTTG
The DNA here is from genome assembly GCA_956483635.1 of Panzeria rudis. NCBI lineage: Eukaryota > Metazoa > Arthropoda > Insecta > Diptera > Tachinidae > Panzeria > Panzeria rudis. The sequence continues at coordinate 93,514,458 of OY101450.1, read as the reverse complement.
ACATGGGTGAAATAGGTCTGGAGTTGAGAATTGCTTCTATTTCGATAATCAGTGTTTCTAGTTCTTCGTAAGTTAAGGAAGCACTAGCTAAGCTCCTGATTAAAATGTGTTTTGCAGATTTTACTGCCGCCTCCCAAAGGCCTCCAAAATGAGGTGCTCGAGGTGGTATGAACCTGAATTGTATATTCTTTTTGCTGCATGCATTTTCTATTGCTTCGCTTGTATAAATTGCGGGTATTAGTTCAGACAATTTATTTTTTGCGCCTACAAAGTTCGTTGCATTATCGCAATATAGGTTTTGGCAATGTCCTCGTCGGCCAACAAACCGTTTGATGGCTCCTATAAATGCGTCAGTGGTTAGATCGCTTACCAGCTCTAAATGTACTGCCTTCGTAGAGAAGCAACAAAATATGGCAATATACGCCTTGTGTGGTCGTTTTCCTCTCACCTTGTAGTGAACTGTCATTGGACCACAGTAGTCTATTCCAGAATTAATGAACGGCCTAGCTGGTGTTACGCGTGTGGAAGGAAGATTGCCCATAATTTGGTGAAATAGGGCGGGCTTAGCTTTACTGCATATTATGCAGCGATGAATCGCCGCTTTTGCCATAATCTTACCTTTTATTGGCCAAAATCGTTGTCTCACTATTCCTAAGAGAGTTTGTGCACCACAATGCTTGTTGTCCTTATGTATCATTTCAAATAGAAGCTTAGCGATTGGATCATTGTAAGGAAGAAGCAGCTGATGTTTGGAATCGTATTCCAATGATGAGGCTTCCAGTCGACCTCCCACACGTATCAAACCCTCACCGTCCAAAAATGGTGAAAGATTCGACAAATTGCTGGTTCCTCGCAACACTTTGTATTTAGCAAGCTGTTGAATTTCTTCTTTGAAATCTGATGCCTGTATTTGCTTGATGATCAACATTAATGCATTTTGTAGTTCCTTTGTAGATAGGGATTTTTGATGTTGTCTAGACCCATTCCGTTTGGTATTGGTTACAAATCGTAAAATGTATCCAACAATGTGTTGAAGACCCCAGAATGAATTCTTATGATTTATTTTATAGATGAAATCGGGTTCTGTTGAAGTCATCACTAATGCTTGCTTTTCCTTTCTCTCTAACTTTGTTGGGTGGGCAAGGTTCGGCCTGAATTTAGGTGGCCAAGCTGTTTCTTGGCCGTGTAAAAATATGGGACCATAGAACCATAAAGAGCAATCTTTCAAGTGCCTGGGTGCAATTCCTCGAGATAATATGTCTGCGGGATTACATTTTGTGCTGACGTGCCGCCATTGTTCTGGTCTAGTATTTTCTAGGATGGTTGAAATTCGATTGGCAACAAACGTGTTGAGAGACGCTGATGAGTTTATCCAAGACAGCACGATTTCCGAATTAGTCCACAACCAAACTTGGCTTGTAAACTGAAGATCAGCTATTATTCTTGTAGCTAGTTGTGCTCCAAGTACAGCTGCGCATAGCTCCAATCGTGGAATGGATTGAGCTTTAATTGGGGCTACTCGGGACTTCGCACAAAGGATTTGTGACATGACTATTCCATGTTTCATGGTAAACCGAAGATAAGCCACTGCACCGTAAGCCTTTTCTGATGCATCTGTAAATATGTGCAATTGTACAGATTCTGCGATTCCACCTTTGAAGATGTGTCTTGATATTTTTAGCGTTTTCAGTTCATTAAGGTCTGCGCGGAAAGTAATCCACTTGGTATGCATGGATTCGGGTAGAGCTTGGTCCCAATCGAGTTTTAGCTTCCATAACTCTTGTATGAATATTTTTGCAGTGACAGTGATAGGAGACAGAAGACCCAATGGGTCGAAAATTCGTGCGAGATCAGATGTCACAGTCCGTTTAGTTACTCTTTTATTATCAATAATATTCACCTTTATGCTTAGTTGATTTTCTTTCGGCAGCCACGTAAGTCCTAGTGTACTGATGGAATCTGATTTGCTGCTCTCGAAGTCCAAATTAAGTTCCAGATCATCTTTTGGAACAATTTTGAGCAGTTGGGGGTGATTGGCACACCATTTTCGCAAATTGAAGCCGCTTTGCTTCATGATCTGCTGAAGTTGTTCTTGCACCTGAATTGCGGTGTATAAATTATCGCTTCCGCCTAGTCCATCATCTACATAGAAGTTTTCTTTTAGAAACTGTGATGCCAGAGGATACTGTCTGGCATTTTCCCTTGCCAATTCTTGTAGGCATTTAGTTGCCAAATAGGGAGCTGCTCTTGTTCCATATGTTACAGTGTTCAGTTGATAGTATGAGAGTGGTTCTGAAGCATCTGTCCGCCAAATTATCATTTGAAAACGGCGGTCCTCAGGAGACACCAAAACTTGCCGATACATCTTTTCTACATCTGTGGAGAATACGAATTTGGGTAGTCGAAACCTTAATAAAATTGAAAATAGTTCACTTTGTACTATTGGTCCTGTATACATCAAATCATTTAAAGAGTGCCCTGATGTTGTTTTGGCTGAAGCATCGAATACTACCCTCAATTTGGTTGTGGAGCTGTCCGGTTTTAGAACGCAATGATGTGGGATAAAATAGTTTGGTGAGCGAATAGAAGTTGATGATATCTTCGTCATGTGTTTCATATTTTCGTATTCATCCATGAATTTCTGATATTGACTCCTCAATTCGGGGTTTTTCTGCAGTCGATGTTCTAATGACAAGAAACGATTTAGAGCGATTTTGTAAGAGTCACCGAGGATTTCAGGATTTTGGTGGAACGGGATCTTTACAACAAAACGATTTTCATTGTTCCGCGTTGTGTGATGTACAAACAACTCTTCACATTTTCTTTCTGCTAGTGACAGTGCCCTTTCAGTTGACTTAAGTTCATCCAGTTCCCACAGTCTTGCAATGGAAGCTTCAAGGCTGTCATTAGTTGTGGATACTCCGCATATAAGCTGTGTAAGCTTTTTTATTTCTATTTTTCCAGAAACTATCCATCCAAGCACAGTATTCTGGAGGGTTGGTAGTTGTGGAGATAATTCGATTTGTCCAACTGAAAGTAGTTGAAGAAAGTGTTCAGCGCCCAATAGAATGTCGATTTTGTCCGGTCGGTTGAAATGTGAATCAGCTAGTACCAAGTTTTTGGGTAATGGCCAGTCATTTATATTGATGAATTGTGCCGGCTGGGGAGAAATAATACGCGGAAGGACAAATGCTTCGAGTTGTGTTGTAAATCCATTAATTCTAGAATGCAGTGCTATGTTAACTCGGTGCTGTGTTTTAGTGGTGGTGCTGCCGATTCCACTAATGTTTGCCGATGACGGCTGCATTGGGATACCAAGTCGTTTGACTGTGATTGATTTTCTGTAGCTGTTTTGGATTTGTGATTGATCTTTCATATTGGTTATGAGTGTTTCGATCCAGTTTCTTTACGAGGAGGTGCAATAGAATGGGGTCCCAGGATGTAGTGTCGATTCCAAGATTTTGCAATGCATGCACACATTCCTGAGTTGTGTCATGCAGTTGCTTGATTGATGCAATTGTTGGTCCGACTGCAGGTTGTTCGATCAGCTGCTGTATTAATGATGCGACCAAAATTCGTCTATTGTCATATCGCTCTTTTAGCATTTCCCAGGCTGTCTCATAATTTTCTGCAGTCGCTGAAAGGTGACTTATGAGCCTTTCAGCTTCACCTGCTACATTAGCCTTCAGGTACCACATTTTTTGGACCGCAGGAATCCGCTGATTGCCTACAAGTTGCAGAAATAAGTCATAGAAGGTCCTCCATTTGAGGTAGTCACCGTCAAACCTAGGAATTGTTATCTTAGGCAGGGGTACTGCAATAGGCTGATCATATGTAGTCGGCGGATCGGGAGCCACTTGGGAAGCCTTCTTAAAATTTTCAAATATCCTTGCTTCTAAGGTAGTGTATGCAGTCATGTTGTATCCTTCTTGAACCGGATCATGACTGGTTTCCCATATGGTGAAATGTAGGTTCTGGATTTGGTCCCATAATTTTTCTTTTAGCTTCATATTCTCGGCTGTCGGATCCATTGTGAGCAATCGCTCTAGAGACCCCATCATTACACCTTGCCTTCTTATTAAAGCGATAGTTGCAGATGTCTTACATCCTACCTCACCAGCGGGTTTGATTATTGGTGTGGATTTGTCGGCGATTGGTTGTTGAACTGCCTCCCCTGTAGATGATTTCATCAGAGCTGTCTCAAAAATATCCTTGTATTTGTCGACAAGCTCTGAGATGTTTTTGTAGTAATCTTTAGCAAAGTAATCGTGGTCTAACGGAATTTGATCGAGGCAACGGATTTTGCTGTCCGTGGTCTCAAATTCCGACCAAGCGCTATCTAGCCTTTTGAGTCGTTCCTCATAGTAAACAACAGTTTTCCTGATAGCTGAGTCCTTTTTAAAATTGCGGACTATAGTTTCGATCAAGTCACCTGCTGCCAGCTGTGATTCTATCAGCTTGTTGAAAGTATCCATATTTGGTTTCTCAGGAGTAACGATTTGAGTTGTTGAGTCTTCTAGCTGCCTGAAGGGGAATGCTCCAGTGTAGAAATTTGTTGATAAATATTGATCCTAGCTGCCTGAAGAGAATGTTCCAGTGTGGGAAGTTTTACGATGTATGTCAATCTTAGCTGCCTGAGAGGAGTGATTTCAGTGTAGGCAACTTCAAAGACGAATATTGATCCTGTGTCAATCACGTCGGGGTCACCAATGTTTAATTCAGTAAATGAATAAGGTTAAACTATTTTGTTTAACCTGTTTGGGTTATCTTCAAGGCGATTCACCAGGAAGATTTATTGATGCAACTCAAGCACTTGAAACTTGGTTGCGTGGAGATGGTTCAATTACATTTTGCAAAGAAACAAAGTTGTTTTACCAAAAGTGATTTAACCATCTCCACGCATCCAAGTTTCAAGTGCTTGAGTTGCATCAATAAATCTTCCTGGTGAATCGCCTTGAAGATAACCCAAACAGGTTAAACAAAATAGTTTAACCTTATTCATTTACTGAATTAAACAACGCGAATAGTTTATCTCTCAAAATTATTCAATTTGAATTCATTTGTTCATTAATTATTTGGTATAATATTCTAGATAGAATTAATATATTTAGCAAATATTTACAAAGTCCTGATATTTGTTTAACGACGGCAGTAAATATGTTAGAGGGCACAAAACAGTTTTTGACGGACTTAAGAAATGACGAAAAATTTCAGGGGTTTATCTTTCAAGCTAAAGAAATAGCTTTAAAATTAGATGTTTCACCAAATTTCCCTGATGCTCCAAGACGCCCTAGTCGAAAACCTCAACTTTTTTCGTACGAAGGTAGAGACGAAATCATATCAAATCCTGAACAAAAGTTTAAAGTTGAATTTTATTTTCAAATCCTTGATCAGGCAATTCAATCTGTTAGCGAAAGATTTGACCAAATTTCGGAACACAATAATATTTTCAAATTTTTGCATAATATTTCTGTGGTTTCATTAAATGCTTCTGATCTTTTAAATAATTGTCTTTCCCTTGAAAAGCATTTAACTTTCCATTCAAATTCTGATATAGTAGGATTAGATTTATTGGATGAAATTAAAATATTCCAAAGTATAGTTTCAGGAACATTAAGCCCTATAGAATCATTCAATTTTATATTTGAAAAGAAATTAGACCCGATATTACCAAATCTAGTTGTAGCTATTAGAATTTTATTGACAATACCAGTAACTGTAGCTTCCGGGGAACGTAGCTTTTCTAAATTAAAAATTATTAAGAATTATTTACGTAGTACAATAGGACAAGAAAGACTAGTAGATTTAGCTAGAATATCTATAGAAAGTGAATTTCTGAGCAACTTAGATTATAGTGACTTGATAGACGACTATGCTAAAATCAAAGCTCGGAAAATTAAATTTAATTAATTACTTAATATATTTTTTAAAATTTAAAATTGCACGCTTGAATTTTAGTGCTTTTTATTTATTCAAATATTTTATTAATTTTTTGTTATTTAAATTCGTAGTGACTTGATAGACGACTTTGCTAAAATCAAAGCTCGGAAAATTAAATTTAATTATTTAATATATTTTTTTAAATTTAGAATTGCACGCTTGAATTTTTGTGCTTTTTATTTATTCAAATATTTTATTAATTTTTTGTTATTGAAATTCGTACGCTGGATTAGTACGATAGCAATATTTATTTATTTTTTATATTTTTGAGGACTATGCCTACGTGGGATACCTCGTTAAAAAATGCATTGCATATCCTATCTCTTGGGTGATGTGGAAACGGATTATTTACGGCAAATGAATGTTTTTTTTAGGGCGGCATTTTTGAAAACTGCACCAGGTGCAAAAATCGGTAGCGCCGGCGCTGGATGAGAGCCTTTCTCTACTGCATTCCACCAGACCTCTACTTCATAAAATAATATAGACCGTATTGCTAACTCAAAGACCGAGTTAATCTCTTTGAGTTCTGTATCACAACTACGACCGACTGTTCTTTTGGACATTTATATACCCAAGTAGTTAACGTTCCCTGAGATTACCAAGGTGCCCCGTTAAGCTTTGAAGGCACAAAGTTTTTAATTTTGAACTTTCTGGCTGGATTGACATCATGCCCACAGGTTGTAATCCACTTGCTAAGGAGTAAAAATTCAGACTTCAAAAAGTGATATATTGTATCCAAGTGCTTACCGAAGATACCTGCTGCCACGTCAGCAGCGTATGCGACAGTCTGGGTTATCTTACGGTCCAGGCTTAAGTTCAAGGCATCCTCTATGCCAAGGAAGGCTACCATAGTGAAATTTTTGTATGCAAGAGATTTCTCAATGTGGCCGACTAGAAAGTGAAGAGTGGTTTCTATATACTTGCCTTTTGTGTAGAAGAGTTCAGAAGAAGAGTTAAGTTCCATCGGTAGAGTCATTCTCGGATGGATGTCAATAGATTTTTCTAATGTTTTGAGCAATAGAAATCGTTAGGTCTAGTTCGAGAGAAATGGAAGAAGTGTAAAATCAAAAAAAAATAAATAAATATATTAGCTACTCTTTTGAAACCTCTCTCTCTCTATTTTGCTGAGATATTTTTACTGGAACCATTCAGTAGAAGAACATTCTCATGCAAATGAACACTTAATATGGTTTAAAAAAACTCTTGATAGTTTTGTATAGTGTAATCGTCAGTAGCCAACTGCAATAATAATTACAATAATAATACTTTTTACTTTGTACAATTAAATTTTACTTGTATAATAATCAAATTAAGATCATATGGACTTCTATAGAATGTATTATTTTATTAATAACTCTTTGAGGTTCTCTTAATAACACCAATAAAACACTTTGGAACGTAGTGCTTTTAAGCTAAGTAGTATTTTCAAAATACTATTTTGTATCAAAATAAATCACAAAACTGAGTTATTTTAAAATATTTTGGAGAGTACATTTTTCCATTAATCATTCGCCATTTTTTATGGACACTATAAATGACTTAAGCATTGAACACATTCACGACAGCCAGCTACTCGACTACAAGACTACAAATTCTGTTGGCTGTAATCGTCGTCATGTAGTCAGCTACTTAATTATTTTAAACGCGGCAGTCACATCGTAACCAGTTGACATATTATTGTATAAGTACATATTTCAAATGTTTTACTTGTATTAAAATAAAATACATCTCGCAAAATGTAAAAACAAATCCATTTATTTGTTTAAAACCTCGAGATTGTTATTAGACTTTTTATACATAAATTGTTTGATGTTCTTCTCTGTTAAATAAAATAGAATATTGACATAAGTCAAGAATACCAGCATCGTTGAAAATTAAAAAAAATTTGAGGTAGTAGCCTTTTTTAATATTAACATTTTAATGAATTTTTTTTTGTGGATCTCTTTTGGCTCCGGAGTTATGGGGTTCAAAATTTTAATTTTTATTGGCCATAACTCCTAGGATTAAGAACATATAAAAACAAGTAAAAGTGCTATATTCGGCTGTGCCGAATCTTATATACCCTTACCCAACGAATGGTGTATATAACACAGAAAATATAGAAGCCCAAATTGGCTGACCTAAGTCTAAGAATGTATTAGTAGAACATTTTGTTTTGTATTAGCATTGCCTTAAATAAAAATTTCCCCACAGCACCAAAACTATACTTATGCCCGCCACTGTATCAAATAGATGTGTCTCTGTGGATAGTTATGTGTATGTACTTTACAGATTATTATCGACCTAAAATCACACACGCCATATTTTTGAACGTGCAGGCTTGAGCCGCGACCTCCTGACTGATAGTTTGACGTATCTACCATTCAACCATAGCCGTATTATACTTTATGTTACATTTCTTCCACTTGGACTAAATATGTTTAATTTGAAACGTATTTTCTTTCATAAAATAACTACAAAATCGATGTAATTGTAGACATGGAGAAATTTTCAACACAAATTTAGACAATATATGATCGTAAATTTGAAGTAATGTTTTAGAGTGTATCTATAGTGTAAAAATATTTGATAATTTTAAGCTATAGGCAGGGAAGCAACAAATATGCAATTTAATGTTTTTCCTGAGCGATGCATGTAGGTAGGCACAAATAAGATATTTATACGTTAAGAACATTAACATCGATTTGTTTGTGCATATTTTTGCATATTTTACCCTTTACAGCATGTTTATGCATATTTTACACCTAGTCGCTTATTTACGGCAGTTTTTCTATTTTGTGTGGCATATTTTGGCTTTGTTAAATTTTATTTTTTACATATTGGGGGCATATTTGCCAGTTTTTAGTGCATATTTAGCGCGCATAAAACAAATTTTTTATAGGTAAGAATTGAAAGCAAATGGTCTTTTATCGCCTACGTTAAAATATCTAATGTGTAATTTGTGCATTAGATACCTGAAATTACGGGTATTAGTTGTACAAAAAGTATATTACAAAATTTGTATTCTTAAACATGAATTTTTTTGGTTATATACAGTTCATTTCGCATTAATTTATGCAAATATAAATTTATAATCATTTGAGCTCAAAAATATTGATTTTTTAAACATTTTTTTTGCAATTTTTCTATTTGGTACTAAAATTTTTATCCCAAATATGTAACTATTTTATTGATTTTATTTATTTACTATTAATTCATTAGCTATAATTTTTGTTTCAGATATTGATTCTAATATCTATTTGATAAAATTACGGGCATAAGTATAGTTTTGGTGATATGGGGAAATTTTTATTTCAGCCAATGCTAATACAAAATGTTCTATTAACACATTCTTAAACTTAGGTCAGCTAATTTGTAAAGATTCGGGCTTATATATATTCTATGTTATATACACCATTCGTTGGGGAAGGGTATATAAGATTTGGCATAGCCGAATATATCAGTTTTACTTGTTGTATGATGTATTATATTTGTTGATTTTTGAAAAATTATGTTTAATTAACCCGTACCGAACCAACATCGTCTTGACTGGTAGTCATCCGTATCATACCCGGAGCTGCAGAGGCTTTGTTATTTTCTTCATTTTTACGTACTTGAGCTTAAACTGTTTAAAAAACATTAGCTGCTTATCTAGATTGAAATTAAACTTCTTCATTTGTTGTGGCCACCGTGGTGCATACCGTTAAGCGGTGTGTCTGTACATTTTTCTCTCGCAACGTGTTCAGATTCAGATCGCGGCGGCCGAAATTTTTTTAAATGCTCTTTTTTAGGGTTCCGATACACCAAAAGTGTAAAGGAACACTATTGTTTTCGCTACGCTGTCCGTCCGTCTGTCTGTCACAGGCTGTTTTCTCGGGAACCGTAAGAGCTACGGACCTGAAATTTTCATAGGATATGTAGAGCTTTTGCCGCTACAACAACAAATATATGACAGTTAAAAATTAAAGTGTGTTCTAAAGCGAGCAACGAAAAATGTTGAAATACTAATGTAATATGCAGACACATATATAGACACTTTAAATTTTCAAAGTTCGTGTTAATTGGTGTAGTCTGTAGAATAGACTGCACCAATTAACACCGATATTTAAAACAATAAAAATTAAAGGGTGTTCTATCAGTCAATGTAATTTTACTATGTAATTTAGACAATCTGCTCTATCTTCGGAACCGTAAGAGCTACGGACCTGAAATTTTTACATAATATGTAAAACTTCGGCCGCTACAACAACAAATACATGACAGTTAAAAATTAAAGGGTGTTCTAAAGCGAGCAACGCAACATGTTGAAATACTAATGTAAATACAGACACTTATATATACACTTTAAATTTTCCAAGTAAGTGCAAATTGGTGTAGTCTGTACAATAGACTACACCAATTAACACCGATATTTAAAACAATAAAAATTAAAGGGTATTCTATTAGTTATTGTAATTTTGACTATGTAATTGAGACAGTATGCTGTATCTTGGAAACCGTAAGATGTAAAATCCTAAAATTTTAAAACACGCTAAAACTAAAAAAATCCAAAATTAAAAAAATTTCAAAACGAAAAAAACGCTAAAATTAAAAAAGCGCTTAAAGGAAAAAAGCGCCAAAATTAAAAAAATCGCTAACGCAATATATCACCAAAATTGAAAAGATCAACAAAAAAACTAAAAAAACGTCAAAAATCTAAAAAGTCTTCAAAACGAAAAATCGCTAAAACTAAATAAATCATCAAAAAATGAAAAAATCGCCAAAAAATGAAAAAAATCACACAAACGAAGAAAACGCAATAACCAAAAAACGCCAAAAACCAAAAAAATCGCCAAAACGAAAAAAGCTTTAAAACAAACAAAAAATCGCTAGAAATAAAAAACCACAAAAAACCGAAAAAATCCCCAAAAATGAAAAAAGCGCCAAAACTGAAAAAATCGCCACAACTAAAATAAATCGCTAAAACTAAAAATATCGTCAGAAAATGAAAACGTTAAGTAAATGCCATAACCAAAAAATCGCCAAAACTAAACAAATCGGCAAAAAACAAAAAAAATGCAAAAAACGAAAAATCACCAGAAAAAAATTTTAAAAAAAATCACGAAAAGCGCCAAAACAAAAACAACCAAAAAACAACGAAAAATACTTTAAAAAATAAAAAACTAAAATTAAATAAGAAAGCACAACGAAAAAACTGCCAAAATGACAAACGGTGCAAAAACAAAAACGGATATACATATGTGTATTCGTATGGAACCATTCGTGTGCGAGCCAAAGTCGCACTTTACTTAATGTATTTAAATGTTAAAATACTTATTTTACTACGTTTTTTCTTTACTCGCTTTGATGTATGTCTGTTCGAGTGAAAAATCGTATTTAATTTTAAGGTAACTTTCTGATGAGCTAGTGACTTAAAATTTTGCACAGGCATTGGTTTTCAGTGACAATACAATATTATGATTAAAAAAAGTGGGCAGCGACATGCCTATAAAAAGTATATATGCGATTTGAACTATTTGTACTTAGCTGATTTCTATGCACATTTGGTTTTCTTGACAGTTAGTTTTAAGAACATAGTAGGTATAAAAAAAATTATTTCCTTAATAATTATTTCATAAGATGGTAGAGTCAGGAACCAAAAAAATAAATTATAGTAAGCAAATTAATAATAGTAAATAAATAAAATCAATAAAATAGTTATTCGGGATACATTTTTTAGTACCGAATAGAAAACTTGCGAAAAATGTTTAGAAAACCAATATCTTTTGAGCTCAAATGATTCAAAATTCATATTTTCATTATTTGATGCAAAACTAGCTGTATTACAACAGTAGTATTTCTTTATCTGCCCTGTGTTTTAGTGCTCTTTTGACTTATCTGCTCACAACTATTAATTGGTTTCACTATTCTTAAAAATTCCATATAAATTCGATGTATATGTTCGCTTTGTACTTTTAAGATAAATGTCTTAAATTTTTGGCATTTTAAAACTATTATGACAGAGAAAATTAATCTTAGCTGCATTTGGCCCTAACTTCATTTTCATTCTGTAAATAGTCTTCAAAATACTTTCTTAGATGCACTTTGTATGCCTGCATATTTAACATACTTTTTTGGCAGATTTAAATTATATTCAAATAAAATATCAGTTAGCCATTGTCAGATGCAGAAACTTCGCACATCTGACAATTAAAATATGTCTGACAATAATCTTACAATGGTAACGCGATGTGTTCACACGATTGTAAGGCGTCTGACAATTTTTTGGCAGCAGGCAGTATTAAAATCGACTGACAATGCTTTTTCTGACAATGTTGTCAGACAAAAAATTTTCATTTCACACGATTGTAAGAACTTTTTAGCACATTTTACTTATAATATTATAAGATCCTACAATCGTCTGTACATAGCTTTAGAGCAGTTTGTTGACAAAAATGTCGAATCAACAACTCAATTTGTTATATTAACAAAATATATGTTTGAATTTAAATTACATATTAACAATTGAAATTGTTGGTTGCAGTTTGATGATATTTTTTTCTGTGTATATTTTGTAAATTTTAAACTATCCATAAAATCTTAATTTCAGTAATAAAGTTTTTTTTTAGAAAATATCGCTTTTGATCATTTCGAGCTCAGGGGTAAATAAAATTTGTCGGAGTGAAGTTTAAGAAAAAAATCGCCAAATAAAAACTTAATGTGTGTGTTACTTCAATAAATTTTCCCATATAATTTCTTCACCCATTTTCTAGCAGTTGAATAAAAAAACAAGTACTTTATAAACAGCACAATATTCTGTGATTTAATTGTTGTGTAGTAATAAAACCGCAATAAAAAATGGTGTAATTTACATTGTATGAACAAAAATTATATGTATATAAAACACAAAACCAGTGTAAAAGTAATTTTCTATGGTTTTTTTTAGCATGTTAAGCCATATTCATGGCAATAAAAGAACCGACAAACAATTTCATGTGGCGTGAAAAAACAAATAAAAAATCGATATTTTCTACTACATGATTAGTTTAATTTTATATTCGAGCTTTTAATTTATTGTTAAATATTTATACGTTTAGATTATTCAAATTTCGCACACTACTAATTTCAATTAATTTGCAAATTTTGAGCTATAAACTAAAACTGCAGTTGACTTTTTTAGAAATCCAATCAAGGGTAATTTGTAGGAAACAAGGAATTCTACACACTGTGATACTATAATTATTTATTATGAAGAATTACTCAAATTTGACCTTTGTGCATCTTCTTTTCTGCGTATGCAGGGAAGTGGTTTCACTTATTAAAGATTTCCAACAAAGACAACCTTCGACCGGTATTAAACATTTCCTTTACTAAGACTTTTTTTTCAAAGCACAGATTTAACAAACAATGAACTTTATGATATTCGATTAGTGATCATTGTGACACCTTCAAAAGTGACATAACGAGACTCTTGGAACTTTAGTATATCCTTGCATATGGGCCTATATTAGGGGTTTTTCATTCCCGGACTTTTTTGTTTCCGCGGGAGTGGGAAATAAAAAAGAAATTCCCGGGAATTGAAGAAGGTAATAAAAAACGAAAAGATTCAATGTAAATTAGGTAAAAAACAATATTTCACAATATTTTTACTTTAAGCAAGTAGCGCATTTAAAAACTACTTTTAGACCGAGCAAAAAGTAAAATCATTGATGAAATGGTTGAAAGGTTGTCTAGGATAAATGCTGACAAAGAGCAGTCTGAGAATATTGAATTCAGTCCTTTACTTCTTGGTATGCAATCACTGAAAGATTTTCGCTTCATAAATTCAATGAAACATTTTCGTTGGATTTTTTCACAAATCTAATGAAATATTTATGAATTCTAATGAATTTTAACGCATATTGTGAAAGAATTTCATTGGAATTGCTTCATTAACTTTCATAGTTTCTTTAGAAAATTTCATTGGATTGGATGACAACAACATTTTGCCGTTTTATGGAAAACCCTTTAAGTTTGCACAAAAGATTTTAATTGATACTTAAAATTCTTTAAATATATACTATAAAATATTTAAAAACAAATTTTAAATTGCATGCTCTAGAATGTCATAATTTCAATGAAAAGTATTTCATTGATTTGATGAAAAGCTTCATTGGATTTATGAAATAATTAAATCGCATACATATTTTTTTAAACATACCTTTATTTAAACAGTTGGCAGCCAAAAGAGAACAAAAAAAATTGTTTTATATGTTTGTTGTTGGTGTACACTTTCTTATTATTATACACTCATAGCCACATTGCATTGACAGTGCTGTTGGCTGAACTAGTTAAGACGTTGTCTATAAAGCAAATGACGAAAATTAAGATTCTGAGTTCAATTCTCTGAGCGGTCATCAACATTAAAAATTTTTCTGTTGTGCATTGGCGTCTTCGTAAGTATTTCCACCATGGAATTGTCAATAAATTAAAATAGACAATAAAAAGAAAAGTTAATGAGGCTACTAAGTAATGTAATAATTTCATTAAATTAATGAAATAATTGTATTTAAATAATGACAGAATATCATTAAAATAATGTCAGAGTTTCATTAAAATAATGAAATAAAATCATTAAAATGATTAAACAGTTTCAATAAAACAATGAAATAATTTCACTGATATAACGAAATATGTTCATTAGCTTAGTGAAATTATTACATTGGAGCAATGAAATTATATCATATATATAGGCCCCTATTATGATTCACAACTAAACTAGGTTGAGTTGTCAATGCTACGACCCAACTCAACGATTTGTTTGTATTATGATTCACAACTAATTTTAGTTGTCTTCGAAAAAATGTTCGAATAAAGGTTCTTATCTATACTCCCTGCTTTTTAAACCATAGTAGCCATCACAAAATATTTTAAATATTTTTAGTTTTGGCCTCACTATTTTTTCTTGAGATTTTATATTTTATGGATATGGCAACAATATGGGTTGACAAATGGGATAGATTGGCGCCTAAAAGTACCATTTTAAAAGTAATTAAAAGTAACACAATAGTCGAAACTAAAACCAAAACACAACTGATAAAAACTGAGACAACTGCACTGATGAAGTTGTAATCCATAATAAGAATTTGACAACTACCAATTTAGTTGTGAATCATAATAGGGGCCATAATGAAATTATCATTGAAATGTTAACGAAACTTGTTTCATTAATCTAACTAAGCGTGACGTTGGTTGAGTTTTAATGAAATTTTTCATTAGATTAATGTCAAAATTCACAGAATTTATGAACAAAATTCTTTCAGTGAATGAAAATTCTCTGCCCTTAGAAAAATTTTACTTTTATATTCCTTATTACAAATGGCTTTTTAAAACAGTCAATAGCTTTTTAAAACAGTCAATTTTGGTGTACATTGAAAAGCATTGCAGCCTCTTTTAAAAAAAAACTTGGTTCTTTTAAATGATTAATTAATTAAAAAGACAATTTTTTTCTCTCCGTTCTTCACTCCAAAATAATTTAATATATATGCAGTCATTTTGACTTAGCAGCACAATCAAGTTTTCACGATGTTTGTGCAGATACATCAAAAATGCTGTTAGCTTAAATGAACTTATCTGCCTTAACTAATATGCTCGTCCGCACAACTATTTAGTGTGTGCATCTAACTTGGGTTTTTTATATGAAAATAATTTAAAATTGCCAAAAAAAATATGTTAAATGTGCAGGTATACAAAGGACACTCAAAAAAGGATTTTGAAGAATAACCACAGAATACAAATATGTTGTACAGTTATGTCAAAATGCAGCTAAGATTGAATTTATGTATGAAAATAATTTTAAAATGCAAAAAATTTAAGTCGTTTATCCTAAAAGTGCAGGTATAGAAAGTGTACTTCAAAAAGGTATTTGTATAGGATTTTAAAGAATAGTGACACAAATTTAAAATTTTGTACAGTTAAATCAAAACTGATCTATTAAATCGCAGCTACTATACACTTTGGGCCTTCATTAGTCATTCCCCACTTTCATGATAAACGACAATAATTTAAAGAAATGTAAGAGCTTTTGGTTGCTAAAATCAGTAATTTTTAATACTGGGAAATCCCGATTAAAATTCCCGGGAAAGTGGAAAACGAATATAAACGATTTTACCGGGAAAACCCCTAGTATAGATACAATTATAGACTCGTGTTCAATATATTATGTTGCGCAACTTACATAGCGTCTTGACGAGCCATAAGTTTGTTCTAACATTTGTCAAACTTCACACATAAAAGTATCAGAAAAATGCTAGTGCTATTTTTTTATATCGACTTTCACTTAAGAGTATGATAATGTACGAGTATAATAAGAGTATGATAATAGTACACAGACAACACAGATTCGCTTTGACTACCGAATTTGCAGCAAATCTTATAATTCAGTTGTATAAATTTAGAAAATAAGATTGATTGAATAATAGTATCAGATTTGCATACCGGAAGACTTCTCAAGTATGCAGCTTGTATTTCTTCTTTAATTTTGGAAAACTCTGCTTTCATATTAGCGCATTTAAATGCTTTTACGGCATTTATATCGGGCTTGGACCTACTTTATTCCCTTATTTCGACTTATATAGTAGTATGAAGATGTTGACTATGACCTTCAAAGTGTATTACAGGATTGTAACTTCATCAGAATACCGAATTCGTAGTGTACTATAACATAATTCGATTTCTAGTACTGGAAAAATTCGATGTAGGGAGCTGAAAATCACAGATGACTCACTGATGAATAATAAATTTATTGTGAATGAACTTGAAATTTTTGGAAATTTTAAATATTTTGTTAAGTCGCCGAACCAATCATAGAAAACCAAATACACATTAATATAAAATACACATTATTAAAACTGCAAGGCCAACTACAGATTAAATACACATTCTTATTACGGAAGACACTGCATATGTTTTAAAAGAGCTTCCCCAATTGAAAACGCACTTAGCAATTGATTGTTGAATGCAACCATTGCACGGTGTGGTATTTAGATAATCTAGGTGGACAAAAATCGAGTAACAAGTAAGAGTAACAGTATAAATTGATTAAAGGTAGATGATATTCAACTCTAGACCGCAAACCACCGACTTTAGTCGAGTGGTCTAACCGGTAGAGAACTCTGAAGAGATTAGCGGGAGCTATCGAAACATGTCAGTTCAACCCTCCATGCAATCAAATTTTTCTTTGTCTACATGCTTCACATTTATCTCTAAATAAAAATATAATTTAATTGAAAAATTAAATTAAAACTGAACTCTAGCCTGAAATAATTAAATTTGTTTGGATATAAACCCCATACAGTTCGACTAAAACTCATAACTTAATTGTTAAACTCTAAAGGCACCTAGCAAAAGGATGTACATGTTCAAATAAACTGAACAAACAAACATTCACACCCTTGTACTTGTAATTATCAATGATAATTCATACTGGAACAGTATGAATTGATTAAAGGTAGATAATATTCAACTCTTGACTGCAAATCACCGACTTTGGTCGAGTGGTCTAAGCGGTAGAGAAATCTGAAAAGATTAGCGGAAGCTATCGAAACATGTCAGTTCAACCCTCCATACAGTCAAATTTTTCTTTGTCTACATGCTTCATATTTATCTCTAAATAAAAATATAATTTAATTGAAAAATTAAATTAAAACCGAACTCAAGCCAAAACTAATTAAATTTCTTTGGATATAAGCCCATACAGTTAGACTAAAACTCATAACTTAAAATCGATTTTATCATTTTAAATTTAAGTAAAATTTTTAATCAGATGTTAAAGACAACTTCTGATCAGATAAGAATATATAAAAATTTTGTGTAATTTGTCGACACTAACAATATAACGGTACTTTCAACCTAAACATTTTTGAGTTAATTAAAAATGAGAAAAATATTCTGAAAGCTACCAACTTTTAAAAGCGTATAACTTTTTACTGTTATCGTATTTTTATATAGATCTTTTTACATTTAGTTGACGACCTACTGGTTGACTAATATCATAGTAACATTGCTATTTATTGCAATATTAACCCTTCTGCATTTCTCAGCATTATACCCTTCTTATGAACAAAAACAAAAAAATATTATACAAAAGTCACATATGCTCGAATATTTGTTTGAGATTTTATCATGTGAGTAGGGCTGCCAAAAGTACCGATTTTTCGGCATTTTGCCGATTTTTTTCATCAAAAAATTACGAAATGCCGATTTTAGGTGAAAAAATACCGATTTTAATCAAACCAATAGACAACATGCTAACTCCGATTTCAAACCACATTTTTGTGATTTGGCAATAGCAATATTTTAAAATTTTATAAAAAAGGATATATTACAAAAATAGTGAAATTCATTTAATAAATACCAGAGGCAAAAAGTTATTTTTGCCTATGATATTAAATGAAATGAAATGAAATGATATGAAATTCACAATATAATTAATAATTTAGTAAATTTTTTATAGAAATGCTCACCCTCATACAAAAACGGTTTGATTTTGAAGGTAACTTCAAATCATTAAGTTTAATAAATCCAAATATCGCAATGAAAAAAATATCAGCACTATTTTTAATATTCTTAGGATTTTCAGAATTTTAAAGCTTACAATTTCTAACATATGAACAAATATTCAAAAAGGCTGAAATTTATTTATATAATTTTTGGCAAACAATTTCTAAAATAAAGCGACGCGATTCCACAAAGGCTTATCCAGTTTTAGTAGAATTTGTGCAACAAATGATAGTTCCGATCCATTCGTCTGCCGGATAAATATTTAGTGCCATCAATTTAACAATCTGATTAATCCTATTTTTATATTTTCTGCAGAAACACCGAGAGTCTTGGTAGGAATCGAACCTGTGTTCTCCTGGCTAATGTTCTACCACACTCTTCACTAAACTACGGGGGTAACTAAACTAAAAAATTAAACTTTAGAAGGAATTCTTTATTCTAAAGATTATTTGAAACTCATAAAACCAATTGTTTTGACACTCATATTAAAAGCGATTTAGAAAAAATTATAAATTCGGAAATGTATTCATTATCTAAATCATTTATATTCCATGGTATATATTAAAGATTGTAACATCATTTTTATATTATCCATTAATATTTCTAAACCACATGAAATTACTAGCGATTGCTATTATTGCTTTCTTATCAATAAAAACCACGAAAAACGCTTATTTTATTTATGCCGAATTTTCGAATTTAAGTGACGAAAATGCCGATTTTGTCCACAAAAAGTGCACATTTTTGATCAAAATCATTTGGCAGCCCTGCATGTGAGCAGAAGAACCAATGTCATTTCTTATTTGGCCAATCGTTTTTTTTTTTAACACAGCGTCTTCACGAGACATTAACTTTGAGATAACATGAGAGAAAACGTCGGCAGAATACTAAAAACAAAATGTCGAATTTTCTCTTGATCTCATACTAGGGGAAGACGTAATTTTACTTTTCCGGTAAGATTTCATTTTATGCAAATGCTCATCGAGTAAACATGTACCACTTTTGCATAATTAGTTGTTTTATTTTTAATTTTTCACACAAATTTAAATTTATAAATCAACTAAACACATTTATTCATTTATCAAAAACACCGCTTTTCATTTATTTTAATAAACACTCACACATGCACACTATTTTATTTATATGTACATGTGTTTTTTGGCAGTTCATCTCATAAGATTGTTGTTATAAGAATTCTTATAACAACGCTCTCATAAAAATTCCTATAACATGGAGATAACACTAATTTGAAGTCTACACGTAACATAATTCTCTCTGCGATTGAATTTGACAATCTCATCTTACATACATATTATGTTACGTGTAGACCTCAAGTAAAATGCGATGTGTCTGGGGAGAATGCGCACACTGTACCTCTTGTATATTTCGAGCTAATTTTTTTACTGACAATCAGCATGGTTTGGTTCTAATCAGGGCTCAATTCTGTCTATATAACATTTGTGCTGCATATATAACAATCGTGTGTTCTAATATGATTGATATATATTAGAAAACAATACAACATGCCAACGATTTGGCAAGCGCTTACAAACAGCGTTGTCAGATATGGCGGTTTCTCGCCAAACGTGGAAATTTTTTAGCTTGTTTGGCGTCAAAATTTTCAATTTTCGGCGACATGTCGATTTTTCTGGCGATAAAAAAATTTGTTGCCGATTTTTATGGCCATTTTTTAACAAAACTGAAGATCTTTAATTCAGGAAAATTACTTTGCTGAAAGAGTATTTTCGAAAATATCTTCCACCAAAACTTGTCTGGAAGACATTAGAACAAAGTGATTTTAATGCTTATTCTTATATTAATTACAGTCATTAATGGATTTTGAATTTTGATGAGAAAAATTGACAAGAAATAGTTTTTGGCGATTTTATTTCAACTTTTGGTGATTTTCTGCTACATTTTTATGCGATTATTTTATAAAAACGTTTATTAAAAGAAACTATTATATAAAAGCAAATTTACTACAAAATATATATTTAAAAAAGAAATACATAAAAAGATTTTGGCGAGTTTTGGCGATTTTTAAAATTAATTTGGTGAAATAGTTCAGAAATAAAACTGACAACTACCTGATAAGGAGCATCAAATCCATGTTTAGTTTGGTTGTAATGATGTATTATTTCTGGTTTTTTTAGAGTGAGGTGGTTTTTTGGAGGATGAAGAGAGCTCAAATTGGTTTCTGTTTGAGGCTGAATATTTTAGTTGGCAAAAACATTGTATTCTTTCTGGCGGTGGCTCCTAGCAAGAATATACGATATGTAAAAGTTATCGCAGTACGCCAGCTATTATCCCAGATATGCTTCAAGGTATATTACATCTAAATATATTTGGCCAGATACTTTAATAACCTTTAGATTTGTATAATTCAACTTTAGTTTATGTTAGACGACTATCAATTAAGATTTGTTTCAACGGTTGGTTTGGATTAATCTATATCCATATCCATATATTATATAAAAAAGAGGTGTATGTTTGTTGATTTGTTTGCTTGTTTGCAGATTTTTGTTACGGCATCACTCCTAAACATCTGAACCGATTTAATTGAAATTTGGTACGCAGATAGATATTTGGCGCACAATTAATATAGGCTATATCTGTTTCCCGGATTTTGGACCAGGAGGGGATAAAATGGGTCAAAACCACCCTATACGCATAACTCCGTCAGTTGTCATTTGATACGGCATCACGCCTAAACGGCTAAGCCGATTTAAATGAAATTCGGTACAGATATATATATATATATATATATATATATATATATATATATATATATATATATATATATATATATATATATATATATATATATATATATATATATATATATATATATATATATATATATATATATATATATATATATATATATATATATATATATATATATATATATATATATATATATATATATATATATATATATATATATATATATATATATATATATATATATATATATATATATATATATATATATATATATATATATATATATATATATATATATATATATATATATATATATATATATATATATATATATATATATATATATATATATATATATATATATATATATATATATATATATATATATATATATATATATATATATATATATATATATATATATATTTATATATATATATATATATATATATATATATATATATATATATATATATATATATATATATATATATATATATATATATATATATATATATATAGTATATATATATATATATATATATATATATATATATATATATTGGGTGTTTTTTATTGAGGTATAGAACTTTAAGTTGGCATCACTTTTTTAACTGGCGGCCATTTTGTCAGGCGTCAAGTGGTTAATATTTAGTTTGGTTTGCCATTTCATCATGAACAGGTTGACAAAAGAACAACGCTTGCAAATCGTGCAAATTTATTTCGAAAATAATGGTTCAGTTCGCGAAGTTTACCGCAAGCAAAATCGCAAAATTTTGTTCAGTGACGAGGCTCATTTTTGGTTGAATGGCTACGTCAACAAGCAAAATTGCCGCATTTGGAGTGAAGAGAATCCACATGAGACCCTTGAGACGCCATTACATCCACAAAAACTGACTGTTTGGTGTGCTCTATGGGCTGGTGGAGTCATTGGGCCATACTTCTTCCGAAATAATGCTGGAGAGTCAGTTACCGTTAATGGAGACCGATATAGAGCCATGATAACCGACTATTTTGTTCCCGAATTGGATGGCATGAATGTGGATGAGTTGTGGTTCCAACAAGACGGCACTACATGCCACACAGCGCACGTCACAATCGATTTATTGAAGGAAACATTCGATGAGCGCATAATTTCGCGGAATGGACCTGTCAATTGGCCACCAAGATCGTGTGATTTGACACCATTGGATTATTTTCTTTGGGGATATGTGAAGTCGCTCGTCTACGCCAACAAACCAGAAACGTTAGGGGACTTGGAAGCCAACATTCGTGGCGTTATTGCCAACATACGGCCCCATATGCTCGAAAAAGTGGTTGAAAATTGGACCTGTAGAATTGGCTTTATTCGAGCCAGCCGCGGCGGCCACATGCCCGAAATCATATTTAAACATTAATGGCATAAAATTATCCTTCCAATAAAGCCAAATTGATGGACATTAAAACGATTTTATTGTGTTTTATTTCAATTCGAAGTAGTATACCTCTAAAAAAAACACCCTGTATATATATATGTATTTGGCCCACAATTAATATAGGTTGCAATTGTTTCCCGGACTTTAGACCAGGAGGGGATAAAATGGATCAAAGGCTAACCCTACGGATCACTCTGTCATATGTCAACCGATTTTGAAAATTTTTTTTGGTTTGAAAGGGTTTGCTTGCAGTTAGGTCCAATAATTATTTTTTCAAAATCGGTGGGGATATTTGACCCCCCTCCCCCTCCCCACAATGCTTAAATCTGTCATTTGTGAACCACAGATTTTTGTTACGCATCACACCTAACCGACTGAACCGATTTAATGAAGTATGGTGCACAGATAGATATTTGAAAATTTCATAATATATTATATTTCGATCCACTACAGCCAAGCCATTTTTTATCCGATCAACGCAAACGATACAGTATTCGAAGCGAAATTTAGCTGCCCTTAAAAGAAGATGTAATTCATTTTAATCGAATCAACGTTTGACTCTAGATCCCGCTTTAAAGACAAGTGTAGATCGAAAATCACGAATTTACCATTATCTGGACAATGGCGCAAATAAAAAAGAAACAATTTTTACTGTGCTTAGCACATTCTAATTCATTTAAAAAAATTTAAAAAAAAAAATTATAACATTCCAAAAATAAAAAATAAAACTAGAAGGCAGTATATTGTATTTAATAAACTTAAATCAAACTTTGTGCCATCTTTTTCTGTATAACTCCGAAACTAGAAGCGGCACCACCTTGAAACTTCCCGAATGTGTACGAATGAGCTATATAACTAACACAAATTTTTTTTTCAGATATAAAAAAAATATTTTTTCGAGTTATAGCCTTTCAGTTTAGGCCCTCCACATATGACCTTTGAGCTTCTCGCAGTAAAAATTTAAAGCATCATATCAAAAGCCTTATTTTTACTTGCAAAATAACATCATGTAAAACTTTTTCACTTTTGTGGTTCAGAAGTTATAGTTGACTTGCAAAAGACAATTTTCACATATTTTGACGATTTTTACCATTTTCATGACGTCATATTTCGGAAACCAAATGACCTTAGTGCTTAAAATTTTTACATCAAATCTCTTCCGACATACACTACCTACGGTGAATTTTATTGAAATCGGAGAGGGTCGATACGAATTACTTTCGATTTGACATGGAATTACCCCTCTAATTTTTCATTTCATTTTTCAAAAACATATTATAACGTAAAGGTAAAGCAACGTGGCGAAAAAGTGCAAACAGGGATCTTTAATTTGTTTTTGATATAGTGAAGCAAAAATAATTGCAAATTTTCAATATTGATTTTTAGTTTTGGCCAGAAAAAGGGACGAATTTCCTAAAGTGCATGGTTATAGTGTGTTGAGAGAGAGCAAAAAGTCGAAAACATTTGAAAATGTGCCCTTTTGTTGTAAAACATTTGGAAATGTGGCGGTTTATTGTAATCCGCACAAAAATATAAATGTGAAAATAAGGCCAAGTTTCTATTCAAAAATTTCGGAATTAAAAAGTACTGAGATCAAAATAAGAACCAAGTTCTTGATAGATGCAATACCATCTCATTTCTAAGCAAACTGTAACTTTGGTAAATTTACAATTTATGATGATATCAATTTAATTATATTTTTTACTTGCTAATAATATTATTTAAGTTTATTTCTTTTTCATTGTGTAAAACGCAAGCAATCAACTAACGAATTAGTTTATAAATATTTCCAAACAATTAATTCAAAGCATCAAATAATTAAAACTATACACACACATAAACAAGCACATCCCAGCGGTAAATTGCAGGAGTAAAGAAGTCCTGTTTAGCAGACATAAGACCTGGCAATCCGGACTCCGTACTCATTTCATTTTTACACATGCTGTCATTGCAGCGCAGGCATTCCAAGCCGCTTCCCAATATAATGATTCTCACAGGCCTCTTCTGGCATGCCATTTTGAAGGCTATCTAAGGAAGGTCTGTTAAAAAGCAAATAGAGATACACATTTTTTTCTGTTTTAGTATTTTCATAGTGTATTCTTTCGATTTGATTAAAGTGTTTTTTTTTTATTTCGAACTATTTCTTTTCATCCAAAGTAGTTTTTTATTCCGGCGGAATAATGATAAGTTAATCAGCTCCGACATAATAGGAGCATATGTAATGTCTCTTGTATGTAAATTTCAGTATTATATACAAATTACATGCGAAAAAAGAACACGATAATTTTTGTTATATCTAAAGCACTTTTTACTTTTTACCCGACTACGACAAAAGGAGGGTTATGTGTTTGACGTGTTTGTACGTACTCGTATGGACGTTCATCTGTTCCCTCATAACTTCTAAGCTAGTTATCATAATTTGAGAAATATGGTATCGTTGGAACCGTCGTGATCGTCCGTTGGTTATAGGTTATGTTATAATTTAAAAATACAATACTCCTTCCATCTTCCCTGCTTAAAGAAGGGAATGTGGAATGTCTATTGAACGAAAAATCATAAAACTAAAGTACTAGGCACTTCCACCTTCCCTTCTATAAGCGGGCGGTTTTCATATAAGTCGGTCTTGCAGGGCTTCAAGAAGGCCTGAACTTTGCAGGCCTGTTGCCTTTTACCGCTGGGATTCATTTGAACGAACACTAATCCATTTAAGTGACTACAGCAAATGGCTGTTTACATAAAATGAGAACACACACAAAAATTATATGTTGCAATTGGCATTAACACAACCAATTTTCCATTATATGCTTACGTGTTTCATTGAGTATTATAAATTTTCAATTGAAAATATTATCAATTCGTTTATATTCAATATAATAGAATAAATAATAATGCTGTTAATAATCAATTTCTATCTGAGTTATATAATTATTAGCAAATAATAAAATGCATGCATGCGACTAGTATCGATGGCTGCGTGTGTAGGTAAATATTTCATAAACTACATATGGGCATTTCAATGTCAGCGTACGTTACATTTGTACGCTTACAAAATGGAATAGATTTTGCAAAAATAGGAGTAACTGAGAAAAATTTTGGCGTTATGTTCCATTCAGAGGGTACTATATGTGAAAAAAATTATCACATTTGGAACCCTGTTGCACAAAATAACGAGGGAAATAAGGGCATATCGTACGTGACATAAAACGGGAGTGATGTTAAGGCGCATGTAAAAATATGCGAGTCTGAGAATTGTGAAGTTTTTTTTTTAATCCTTAAACTACGCCAACTATTTTTCCTCTATTATCCGTAAATTTAAAATAAAAAATACTTTTGGATGATTTTACAAAGAACAAAATTTAATAACGTACGTGACTGATATTTCTCTTATAGAATTCTTAAGTAACGAAATATGTTTTGTGAATATATGTAAACAAAAACTTAAAAATAAATAAAAAATAAGTATTTGGTGATAATAGCAATAAAAACAATCAAGATTCAATTAACTAATGGGTTAGTTTAAAATTGGCTATTTTCGATTAACAGTTAAACCAATTAATTTCAGTCGATTAGCCGATTAACCGACGTAACAAATTTTTTGTGAGTTTAATTATTTGTTTCGTCTCATATACAAAAAGTAGGTGTTTAGAAATTATTTTTTAATACAAACAAAGAAGTGTGTTCAGTGATCTTAACTTAAGTAAAACTTTAAACCCTTTTGCATGTGACTATAAAAGAGCTTAGTAAAGACTCTGATACTCTAATTGTACTTGAGGGATATATTAAGTTTTTGTTTAATAGTTTAATAAAAGCCAATAATACTATTGCCAACGATTTAATTTTAAAATCTAAAGATTAGATTTAATAACATACGAACTCAATTAGTTTATACCTCCACTCAGAAGTATTTCCTTCTAGCAACAGTGTATTAAAAGACAGTACAAAAACGGAAACTAAGAAATTCGGAAATAACCTTATTTGTAGAATGTTCGGTGCTGAGCTCTGCCAGTATGTATCAGATGATCGCCTAACAACAGAAGACTCTATCGATAAATAATAATACAAGAAATCTTCTAACAGAATTACCCAAAACAATTAGAAGTGCTAAGAAGTTGAAAAAATTAAAACAGGGCATATTGGAAGATTTTATATGTTTAGAGAAATCCAGGAAAAGGACTGAGAAACTAGATATTCTGTATTATGGATTGCTTTCGATTTCTTTAAAATCTACGATAAGTGAAAGGATTTTGCCAAAGCAAGTTTTATCAAAACTAAAGAAAAGAATCGCTTAAATCCTAAACATTTAATACAAACTATTTTTCTGAAAGATTTTTTTAGATCTCCTCAAATTATTGAAAAAACTAATAAAATAATCTCACAAACTTGTTAATGTTTTAATTAATACACAGAAAAAAATAGACAAGAATTATATTCAATAAAACCATGTTATTAAAAAAAAATATGAATTTCAATAACATTTATCTTTAACATAATAAAATATTTCGTTGTAAGTATTTCTTTTCCATGCCGGTTATTTCTTTTTTTTTTATACATAAGTACTTAAAACAAGTTGTATCCCATAAAAAAATAAATGGGATATGGCTCAGCTAGAGAGTGTGTGCTTTACGTCCGGAAAGCCCGGGTTCGTATTCCAGCCATGTCATCATTTTTTTAAATTATATATATATTTTTATTTTGAAATAATTTTGTTATCAATATAGGGGAATTCTTTATCACAGGAAATTTGAAAAAAAAATATTGAATACCGGGATTTTTGTTATCAAAAACGAAACTTATTTTTTTCTGTGTACATAATTATGAATTCTTTTTTTTTAATTTTGTTTTTTAGTTGAAGAATTGTTATTCTTGTTACGCTATTGTGTTTTTACTAATAACCTCAAAGTAATAAATAATTTATGATGTTACGGATTATATAATTTATACTGAAAATTTTGTAAATAGCGTTACGAAGGGGGGGTAAAAGCCTTCGAAAATAGCGTTACGTAATATGTGAATAGGCCCTAAGTCGGGTCAAAGCTAATGGTAAAAAATGCTAAAACAAAATTTAAAATGCTAAAAAAATAATGCTCAAATGTTAAAATTTCTTTTTTAACTAGGATTTCTTCATAACGCGTTTATTTTTCATAATTTAGCCCTATTTGTTGGCAAATCTTTTATTTTATTCGAGTAAAAGAAGAATAATTAAAAATTAATAAAATAGAAAGGGTTATTATTCCCGTTCTGTAATCCATGTTATCAAAGCATTCTTGTTGTTTCATATTTACAACAACGATGGTATGATAATTCAGAACATTTTCATTACGCATGGAATACAGAACAGGCCTGCATATTGTAGAATGCTATAAAATCAAAACCTAGCTCCCGCCGAGAGACATCAAAATTCGAGTTTTTCATTGGGTAAGAACATTTATAGCCAAATAATATAAGTAAAATCTTAGGCCTACCCCTTCCGATTTTAATAAAATTTTGTACGAATGATGCCTCCGGCATAACTACCATTAATGCAAAATCTTGACTCACTATATGTTCTGGTTCGCGAAATATAGCGACTTGAGTACATTTTTTTTAATTTTCTCAATTTCAAGTCGATATACACAGAAAAAAAATTTGTAAATACAATTAATTTTTTTGTTATATCAATTAAATAATTAATTGATTTTGAACCTACAACGATTTTTGTAATACAATTACGAAATTGTAAGTAAAAGGAAACTCAGAAAAAAAACATTTTTTAATTTTTTTGTTGACTTCAAATTTATTTCAATTAAGATTATTGTTATTATTGTATTAACAATATTTTTTTATGCACAATCCTCGAAGCGACTTTTTGCTTGTCTGCGAAAAACACTAAATGTCTTTGGGCGGAATCGAACCGGCGACCTCTGAACTAATAGACTAACGTTCTTACCTCTCAGCTACAGAGCAGTTCGTTATCAAATACGCAAACAATGAATACACACAAAACGTGATTTGCTTTGTTTCATCTACGTGTGTGTGTTCATTTGTTATATCAACAATGGTGATTGTTAATTTTTTTTCACAATACTTAACAAAAAATTTGGTTAGTTCAGTTTGTTGAAAAAAATTTCTGTGTTTGTCGTATCAACAACTAAATTTGTTGTATTAACAAAATATATGTTTGAATTGAAATTACATATCAACAATTGAAATTGTTAGTTGCAGTTTGATGATATTTTTTCTGTGTATTTCGCGAACCAGAATGTGTAATAAGTTAAGATTTCGTATTAATGGTAGTTATGCCAGAGACATCACTCCTTCTAAATTTGATCAAAATCGGAAGGGGTAAAGTCCAAAATTTAACTTATATTGTTTGGTTACATATGTTTTACCCAATAAAAAGCGTGAATTTTGATGTCTCTCGGAATTAGAATTTTGCGTAGATTTCGTTTTTACTAGACGTGATAATTGTCAGAGCGGGTTAAAATTTTCATATTTTCTGAAAAGTTTAAGCTACAAGCCGAACGAGTGTTTTCTATTTTTAACCGACTTCATATATATACCGATTTCGGATTTTTTTTCTCTATTCAAAAGGATGTACTTTCAGATTGGTTCCGTTGAAAAGTGGTCGGGTCACGCCCATAAAAAACAACTACACATTCGTTTTCAACTACTTCTTCTCAACCGATTCTTATGAAACCTTACACACACATTAAGCTTCTGTTTAAATACTACATCAGTATATAAAAAGTCGGCTGTGCCACGCCCATGCTAAATAAATATTATTTTTTAACAACTTCTACTAAACCGATTCCTATGAAACTTTGCATACTGCTTTAATTATCGTTATAATACACCGTTTATAAAAGTGGGCAGTGCCACGCCCATGAAAAATAAATTAGCATTTTAACTACTTCTACTTAGCCGATTCTTATGAAACTTTGCATACACATTTAGCTATCGTTACAATACAACATTGCGGTTAGAAAATGGGAAATGCCACGCCCATGAAAAGTAAATATTCATTTTAACCACTTCTACTTATCCGATTCTTATGAAACTTTGCACACACAATTAGTTCCCGTAAAAGTACATGATGATAAAATATGGGGGCAGTGCCACGCCTATTTTGTAGTCGGTTTTTTTTTTGCAAGAATTTTTTACAACAATTTTTATTCTTCCATTATTATTAAATATTAAAAATATAATTTTAAACACACGAAATTAATTTTAAAATGTGTATCATAAATGTTTTTATGTATTTAATACATTTTATTTATTGAGGTGTAAGTAAAAGAAAAACAATAAATATAATTAAAATGAGTGCAAATTTATATCTACGATTTTAATAAAGCTCGTCATAATGTCATTCCATAGTAATGTCCACAGTAATTGTGAAGGTTAAAATTATAGAGGCTTTCAAATCAATTTTATATAAAAAATGGCCATATTCAATATTAATGGATGATTAAATGATTGCAATTAAGAATAATATAATTATATTATTTAATAAAAGAAGTTCCACAAAAGAAGGTATTGTTTGTTGTTGAAGTTGAACTGTTAAAAAAGAGAATAATTAAACATAAATTATTATTTGTAAATAACGAATAATAAATTAAAATTGAATGGGAGCTATTATGGTTATAGTATCGAGTTTGATATGTTGTGCTAGATTCAAGAAAAACACAACCATCTCCTTAATCTCGTAGAAACTATCGAGTCAATTCGACAGCCATAAGACCCCATAGATAAATTTTAAAACTGTTGTTTCACTAAGTATTAAATACAACTAAAAGAAACTGTTTAAAAATCTTTATTACGACTAGGGATAAATAAACTAAAATGCTGCAAAATTTATTGTTGTAAACACCGAACTCGTCGACCCATATTACCAAACGCTCAAATAATATGATGACACCTCATTCAAAAAAGTCGATTAAATAGTTTAGGTGCCGCGGATAAATTTTTCAATTGTTGGTTAAGTGAAGTAAATATATATACGGGAAGAGGTATGTATATTCCCTGTATAGGTACTACCCCATTAAAACTGGACACATTATTGAAAAGTAATGTTGTAATCTTAGTCTTGTTAAGAAAAATTTGTACTTACAAAATGAAAAATTTTTATATTTTTAATTATTGCTGCTCAACTATAGGACTTCTTTTCCAATACCACATATAAATTCCATAAAGAGCTAATGCAATTAATAGCAGTTTAAGGCCCACCAATACAAGAATTAAAGCCCAATTCCATTCGATTTGATGCATTTTAGAAAAATATTGCTTCTACTATTTGTTATCGGTTAGATGCTCTTTGGTAGGTTTCGTACTTTCTGAGAACAAGAAAGTCAATCATAATTACTATCATGATACATACTTAAAAACCATATCATGATTAATCTCATACCTGTACTTTTCTTGCATATTTCCAAAAGATTTTGATGACGTTGACTCTCCTTTATATCATTTCGTCTCAAATACCAAAGGAAAATTGCAATGATTAAGACTTTAATTGCAGTTAATAGCAAAAAAGTTTTAATATCCACCTGATAGCTTTTAGGGGCAGCAAGTTCGTCTGTCATTTTTTTATTTTCTTTTTAATTTTTTTTTTTCTTCAAATTGTCAAAAAAATTACACTACTCGACAGCTAGAACAAAAACTACTGTGGCAATAGTTTTTTAAGCGATGGCAGATAATAAGAGGTAAAACAGGTGATACCGTTACACGCCGTCTTCACGAGACATTTGATATTTCTTAGCATAAGAAATAACGACGGCAGAATGACGTCACAAAAAATTCATGTGTTCAAACTTGTGTTAAGGGTGGAGTAAACGTACTGATGTTTGGACACAAATTTTATATATTCATATAGTAATTTTGCACGGCATTTTGTAATTTTTTTTATAGATTTCACTTTATTATTTTTCTGTTTGTAAAAAATTTTATGAATATGAACATAAATAATATGCAAAAATAAAAAAAAAAACATCTAAAACATTTATTTATTAACTTTGTTTATTCTTTATTCAATAAAATCAAACAAATTGTAAAAAAAACACACATACATATTAAATTTGACAGCTTGTGTTCTAACATATTTCCTCGGGCCTGTGTTGTAACATTGATTTCCAAACATGTGTTAGGACACAAACACATTCGCTCCACACGTTAATTTCTTGTGTTAGGACAGAATTTTGACAATTGCTAACACACATATTTCCAAACTTATGTCTCGTGAAGACGGGGTGTTAGACACTCTAATCACGTAAGCTGCATTTCTTAGCCCTAGTACACAGCTCTGCCTGAATTTCAGGTTTTAAATCTTGCATTTATTTCGCACAAGTATTCAAGTAGAATCCAAGTGATTCCAATTTTATCATGGAAAAAATATTTTGTACAGAAATTAGTTTTTATTTGTTTACTATTAGAAATTACAACTTGCAAAACATGTAAAAATATTCACCAGATGATAAAAAAAACAATTTGTTAAAAATTCCTTGAAAAAACAATTGCCTGAAAATTAGTTTTTATTTATTGGCAAAATATTGATTTTGAAATATTTTTCTTTTGCAGCAATTTCGATTTCTTTCTGCAAATTGGAATTTCGCTAATTTTTAGGGTTCCGTACACCAAAAGTGTAAGGAAGCCCTTTTGTTTTCGCTACGCTGTGCGTCCGTTCGTCTGTCTGTCTGTGTGTCACAGAATGTTTTCTCGAGCACCGTAACCCTAGGTCGGCAGAACAGACGTAAATTTTTTGTTATTGTTAGTACACATGAGAGCACGTTGTTGTTTTTTTGTTATGATAAATCACAATTTGTTTGGCGTCGTGAAGATAGTTTGTCACTATTCATGCACTATTTCACTTATATTTTCATTATGCTGCTTTTATTAATTTAAAGCATTCATATTTTGCTTTATTCATATTTTTTTTTTTGTAAAAATGTTGTAAGAAATTTTAGTTTTTGAAAATAAATTGAAACGTCAAACAGCTTGTTTACATTTTTTATCAAGACAAATTTGTTTGAGCTTGAGCTCTGACAAAATTGTCAAGACACTGGAATAACACTAATAAATTCAGGTATAGACTGAAATTTTCATCTTGATAACGATTTGACATTTATCATGATAAAAATTTATCAGGTATAGACTCACTCTAAGAGCTACAAACCTGAGATTTTTACAGAATATGTAAAACTTTGGCCGCTACAACAACAAATATATGACAGTTAAAAATTAAACAGTGTTCTAAAGCGAGCAACGAAACATGTTGAAATACTAATGTAATATATATACACTTATATAGTATAAAGACACTTGAAATTTTCAAAGTTAATATTAACTGGTGTGGTCTGTATAATAAACTACACCCATTAACACTGGTATTGAAAATTAAAGGGTGTTCTATCAGTTAATGTAATTTTGACTATGTAATTTGGAGAATTCGAGGTATCTTGGGAACCGTAAGAGGCAAACTGATAAAATTTAAAAAAACGCTAAGATTAAAAAATACCAAAATTAAAAATATCTCAAAACGAAAAACCGCCAAATGAAAAAAGCGCTTGAAGGAAAAAAAACACCAAAAGTATAAAAATCGTTAAAACGCAAAAAAAAATCAGAAAAAAATCGTCAAAGCGAATAAAAAACCAAAACTTATGTCGTCAAAAAACGAAACAAATCGCCAAAAATGAAAAAAAATCACTAAAACGAAAAAGGCGCCAAAACAAAAAAAAATCGTCAAAGCCCGAAAAAATCATTAAATCGAAAAGAAGTGACAAAACCAAAAACAAAATGGCTAAAACTAAAAAATACACCAAAAACCGGAAAAATCCCCAAACCGAAAAAAGCGCCAAAACTAAAATAAATCGGTAAAATTAAGAATATTGCCAAAAAACAAAAAACAATCGCCAAAAAACTAAAAAATTTCTGAAAAGAAAAAAGCGCCAAAACTAAAATATCGCAAGAAACGATTTAAAAAATAACTTAAAAAATAACAAAAAAAATAAAATCAAACGAAAACGCAAAACAAAAAAAATTGCCAAAAAAAATAAAAAAGGGTAAAACGAGTAGGGATATATGTGTATTCGTACGGAACCCTTTGTGTGCAAGCCTAAGTCGCACTTTACTGAATTTATTTCTATTTTAGTATATTTTTAGAATTTCGGCGAAATGTGAATTTTTAGATTTTTTTAAACTATCGATTTTAGTTGTTTTCATGCAACTTGGATTTGTTTGCTAATATTTTACAGTGGGGACTTTCGCAAAATAAGTAGTGATAAATCTGAAACTTCTAAGCTGCTGATTAGATTAGTTTGAAAATTAAATCATCTTTAGAGAAGAAGTTAGGCTTTATATTCCGTGTCTCGAATGCATTGTAGCTAAAGCAAGAACGGAGGTACAGTGGGCCAAAGTTGACAACTTCGGAATCAAAGAAAAATTCTGAGTGTTATAAATTTTTTAAATGTTATCCGACATTGATAAACATAGATAGCAAGCTCTTGCACTGTCAATAATATAATGACAACTCTCTTCACACGCATATATGTTGTGAATTCAACAAAAATGAGAGGGCACCATTTTTGCATTTCAACACACTTGAGAGACTATCATTTTTCCACTTGAAAATGCATTAAATCGTAACTTTTTTTCCACACACAAACATATAATTTAATTTATATAATTTTTTTATTTGGTTTGATGTAAATTTTATATTTCTTCTTGCTGTGATTTAAACAACTTTTTTTTAATTTTGTTGACATTTGTGTGTTGAAATTTATCAAAGTTTTCAACCCTTTATTCATTGAACAGCATTGTATTTTTGTTCCTATTTGGGATAAAAAAATTTAAGTACCAAATAGAAAAATTGCAAAAATATGTTTAGCAAATCAATATTTTTTGAACTCGAATGTATTAAAAAGCATTTTAAATTCATATTTCCATTAATTAATACAACAATAATTGCATAAACTTCTAAAAATTCATGTATAAAACATATAAATAGTTTAGAATACTTTTTGTTACAACCAAATGCGGTTTTAGTGCTGTGGGGAAATTTTTATTTTAAACCAATAATAATACAAAATGTTCTACTAATACATCCTTAGACTTAGGTTTTTGACAGCACACTTAGGTTTTTGAAGTTTGTTTAGCCTCTATGTACCCTATGTACACAGTGTTGTCATTGAGAAGAGAGTTGTCATTTTTCTTTTGACAGGTCGCCCATTGACTATTTACGTATAATCTATGATTATGGCGAAAATGTTGCCAAGCTTACAGGTTGTCTAGAAATGAGATGGTATTGTACCTATCAAGAACTTGGTCCTTATTTTGATCTCAGTACTTTTTACGGCCGAAAGTTTTGGATAGGAAGTTGGCCTTATTTTTACATTTATATTTTTGTGCGGATTTTTTCATACTCGTCACGGCACAATGCATTGTTGTAGAATTTTTAATTTAACACCTCTTTCTGCAGCATCGTTGACAACATGCAATTGACGCAATATTTCTAGCGTTTGCTGGAAGTCTTCAGACAATCCGAGGCGAGTGAAAAACTTTGCTGTCTCTGATGTAATGGCTCAAATTTTTCTTCATAAACTATTTTTAATTTTTTTTTATTTGTAATATTTTCAACGTTTTCGAATCAATTTCAGAGCTTGTTTCCGATTTAGCAACTTCCTGGGGATTTCTAGCAATGTTAGCGATAAAAGACTCTTTTTGCAAGTTTTCATCTTCCTTAAAGTTTTCATGATTCTTAAAGACTTAGCTATCATACCGCTGTTAGCAAGTTTTTGCGAATTTTCACCATTTCTGCGATTTTCATTCCTTAAAGTTTTAGCAGTTTTTAATCAATGTTATGGAATCTTTAAAATTTTTGCCATTTTTGCGAATTTTCATAATTTTTGTGAATTTTTTCGAGTGCTTGACTTTCTTACAGTTTTAGTTTTTCACAGAAATTTTAATTTATCAATTAAACACATTTAAATATATAAAATCACAGAAATTTAGTCAAAAACATCGCTTTTCATTTAGTTTACTAAAGTTTAGAATTTAGAATTTGTTTTGGTTTTAAATGTAATTATACGAAAGAAAGAACTCTTTCCACATCGTGAAATAGGCAGTAAATCATGTGATTTACAGAACAGGAACACATCACTAATGTGATTTCAAAACGGTATGTGATTTGAAATCATGTGATTTTCAGAACAGGCATGTATCTGGAAAAACTCGTTAAGATCAATTTTAATTTCGGCACTTACACTAATTTTTTGCAAAGTTTTGTTATACATTTAGTCCTAAACTTTCGAAGAATAAAATTTGATTTTTTCGTAATATGTTATTTTTTTCTATTCGCACGCGCCCAGAATGTTTCTACGGACGACCATTTGGGAACCATTGGCCTAATGTACATATACAGTGGTGTAAGAAAGAATAGGGACAAATGACATTTTCAGTATTTTCTTAAATATTTATATGCTTTTGCATAAATAAAATTAAATATACATATATGTATATGTACATACTAAATGCAAGGCACTCAATTTGTAAATGCAAAAAATACCAAAAAAAATTATAAACCTGCTGCATTCGGAAATTTATGTAATTCAAATATATATAGCTGGAAAAAATAATAGGGAATTTTATATATTACAGAAAAAAATTAGTTTTTACCATTTAATACTAATATCATTTCAATATTTGGAAGAAGCCCCTATTTGAATACTTGCTGACACCTTCGCATCATTGAGCTCACAAGATTGGCGCAGACATCACGAAAATTGGAGTACTAAGCTTACTGAATTGTGCCCCACATAACCTGCTTATTTGTAAGTTTTTACGTTGCAACTTTATTTTTTTTTATAGATCTACAGAGGGAGGTGCTCTATGGGATTCGAGTGTGGTAATGGCGATTGTCCCTCCATAAAATGTTATCTCAAAAAATTTTATGAGACGTTTTTGTGAAAAAAGAAATTGTCCCTATTTTTTCTTCCACCACTGTATAACTAAAATTTTATAGGAGATACGCCTTTGGTTTCTTGTTTATAATTTATCAATTGAATTTTCTTAAATTGCCGTTATTGTAGACCGAAAGATTCTTAATTGGACATTGAACTCATTTTTTCTGTAAAAAAAAAAGAAATTTCGCTGTCTTTAGAAAACATTCGGGATATGCAAATTATCATCAAGTATTTACCAGGTTATTAACTAAATAATAAAATTTGAGATATGAAAATCTTCGTAGAGTCAAGCTTGTTTTATATTATCAGGTCCATTGGCCAAAACTGTTTTAATTGAACGCATCATGCTAGGTATGAGTCCTAGGTGTTTATCCACACATTTCATAGTACAAAGCTCGAACTGATACCGATACTTTGATATATCAGATTCATGTGTTTTCATTGGTACATCATCACGAACATCATCGTTGCATTGCTACAAAGGAATGCATTTAAAAACAAAATAATGCGTATTTTTTAACTTACCAAAATACAATTTTGCAGTTTTGTCTGAAATTCTCCCAATTCATGTTGTACGTAATCTTGTGCTCGCAATAAAGGGACGGCGCAATCTTCTATACAGGACTGTACATTATCTAAGCTGGGCTGATGTGTAAGATCATCACAACAGTTGACGGCACATAAATGCATGTCAGATTGCATTTTTCTTAAATGTGTCTTATACATGTCTTGAATCATGTCAGAGACTGCTTTTTGAATGCGCTTTTCTTGACCGCTAATCATTATCGGACTGTTTGTAAAAATTTATAATTCACTAATAAAATTTTGCGAAAGTTTTGAACAAAAATTAAGAATTAAAATATATTTTTTATACTTTCAAATTGAAGTCTACACGTAACATAATTCTCTCTGCGATTGAATTTGATGCTTGCTAAAGCATGGTACTGTGTTCATCATTTCGTGCGAACTGCTGTCAAAAGTTCATATAAAAAAAGTGTTACGAATTTCTCATGAAAAATTGTTGCAGAAGTAGTACTCTGTTTATTTTGTGAAAAGCATATGAAATGTATCTACAACATTTTGAGTCGTCATGCGAAATAATATTAGTACCACATTTTTCGTGTGCAGCATTTTTTCGTAAGCAATTCGTGTAAATTTTTTTTTATATAGACTTTTGACAGCACTTCGCACGAAATGATGAACAGAGTACCATGCTTTACAGAAAAATGTTACTTGCCGTCTACACCTGACATGAAATGGCTAACATTAACACCTAACATCATGTTAATGTTAAGTATAGACTGCTCATGTTAATGATTTCTTCATGTTTTAACATGCCGTCTACATTAAGCGGCCCATGGACAGATATTGCTGACAGGTACTGCCGATGAATGCTTCTATACGTGTGAGATTTTTTTACTGTACATGCATCTATACATATAATAAAACTGTATAATGAGCGTGTCTGTAGATGAAATATTTTTTGAACATTTTTAT
The DNA here is from genome assembly GCA_956483635.1 of Panzeria rudis. Classification (NCBI taxonomy): domain Eukaryota; kingdom Metazoa; phylum Arthropoda; class Insecta; order Diptera; family Tachinidae; genus Panzeria; species Panzeria rudis. Next base: position 93,476,453 of record OY101450.1, on the reverse strand, counting down.
GGTGGCGTAAACAGTAAACGATGTGGAACACAAAACACCAGGTCAATTTCATAAACGCCAAAATGCATTGCAGTGATACAAAGTTGTATGTGCTTTGTTGTAAACAATGTAAAGTCGCATCACTGCAATGCATTGTGGCGTTTATGAAATCGGCCCCAACTTTGGAGTTTTTGTCTGTCTGTCTGTCCGTCCGAACAGGCATCACACAAAAATCACTTAACGGAATTTTATTAAATTTGGTATGAATGTACTTTAGAGTCCTGGTTCAAACTTAGAGTAATTTTTATCGCGACAAAATGTCTCATTTCGCAGTTAAAATAGAAAAAGGCGAAAATACGTAATTTTACTAATAAAATTAGAAAGATTTTTTAACGTTGGCAGCACTGTTATATTGTATAACGGAAATTTTAAACTTTACCTAAAGAACTTTACACTATATTCTACGGACACCTTATATAGTACGTTTATACGCACGACTTATTTGCAAATAAAAACGTAGTGCTGCCAAGTATGTATTTTTATCGTAACTTACTAACTCACGAAAACAATTGCTGATTAACGCACTATTTGCAAATAAGAACTTTGAGATGCCACCTTTACACATGTTTGTTAATAAAAAATAATAAATAGATAAATATATTAATAAATAGATAAATATTCAGTGATTTAATAAATGACAATGAAAAGTATTTGGCAGCATTTTATGTTCTTATTTGCAAATAAGCCCTGCGTATAAACGTAGTAATAGCCATAAAGCAAACTTTAAGCGGGCGAGCACATTTAGTCAGTCATAATTTTAATTGGTTCATATTTTTTATTTTTTTCTGCATTGTTTTTATTGAAATCTTTAAAAAATTATATTCTTGGTTTTATTTCTTTATTTAATTTTAAAAGACAAACTGAAATTTTCAAAAATTTTAGAAAAAAATTAAGTTTATTAAATTGTTTATCGGCAGTATGAGTTCATCCAGAAAATCAAATCGATTTTGATTTTTAATACTGCATTGGCTTTGTGACTCACACATTCAAAAGCTCTCCCAATTTTACTAACACATACACAAAGAAAAGATATGGTTGTGGCATGGTTGCGTCAGCAATGACATGTTTCGCGACACAGTTTTTGAATGTGGCAAATAACTTACTATTGTATTAAATGACTGTGAACCTTAATTAGTCTAAGGCAAAAAAACTAACGTTTACATTTAATCATGAAATTATTAGAAATTATTAGATTATTAGACACATGGTTGGCTTGAACAATATATATTGTTGAAAAATTCTGACTACACTCATGGTTTATTTAAAAAATCAACAACAGAATGGCTCTATAATAATAAAATATCGTTCTTATCTATACTATTTTGTTTGCAATAAATCTATGGTTATAAAACAGACATGGCTCTCTGCTTCCAAAAAAGTTTTTGTTCTATGCCTTTGTTGAATACTTTTTGTTAGTTTGTGTTTTACTTGACAACGTTTGGTTTATTTTTGTGAGCGGTTGGTGTGAAATAATAAAAAATTAAAATAACAAAAAGTGATATATTCCGGCAATTAATGTTCTGCCATATTCTGAAGACCATTTAGTTTGGATATATCAAAATTTCAAAAGCGAAGAAAAGTGTTCCTTAATCGGAAAATTTAGTGCATTCGTATCTTTGTTCAGATAAAATATGTGAAATATCGGAAACACAAAAACCAATTGAAAACCTCCAATAAGTGAGCTTTTTAGTTGGATTCTATCCTGAAAGTTCCCGATTTCACAACGAAATGTTTTTCAGAACATGCCCGATTGTAAATATAACATGTGTCAACAAATATGTATGTATCTATCTGAAAATAGATAATAATAATTTTTATTTCAGATTCAACACACTGACCAGTTGAAAATTTTTGTTTTTGATTTAAATTGATATAATAAAATTTTTTAGCTCCCGTCAATTTTTTACTCAACAAAAAAAATAAATATATGATTATATAGAACAATATATATGGTTATTTAGAACCATTTATATGGTTAATTTAACCATATATATGGTTATTTCAGACCATATTTTGTAATTTTGAACAATATATATGGTTGTTTTGAACCATATACATGGTTGCTTGAACCATGCATATGGTTGTTTTTAACCAAATATATGGTTATTTCAAGTATTTTCAAGTAATTTTGAACCATATATATATAGTTGTTTTAAACATACATATGGCTGCTTGAATCATGTATGTATATGGTTGTTTTGAACTATTTATATGGTTATTTTCAACCATCTATTCAATCATAGTATGCTGCTCTTCGATTATGGTTTCCTCAACCATGTCTTTTTTTCGTGTATTTATTGGAAGAACTCATACATACATGACATTGCGTCTTCACGTCCCATTGATTTGTCTTGACAAAAGTCAAAGTCGCTATGAAAAAATAGCACTAAAATTTTGCTGATGTTTTTATGTATGAAGTTTGACAAATGTTAGAACAAAATTATGTCTCGTGAAAACGGGTTGTGATGTTACTCTACGTCTCCACCTAACTTGAAATGCAGTTGTAACTTGAAGTTATGACTGCGTTGTTAAAACAATTACACTAACAACTATGTTATAACCTGAAAAAAGCATTAACTTGAGCGGTCTACACTTAACATTAAATTGAAGTTAATGTTAAGTTAAGTTAGATGTAGACTGCAAATTATGAAAGCGTTGTTAGAACAAATGCTCTAACGACCATGTTAACACATGAAGAAATCAATAACATCAGTATGCTACACTAAACATTAACATGATGTTAGGTAACACCTAATGTTAGTCATTTTATGTCTAATTTAGACGACGTAGGGTAACATTAAACATGTAGGCGCTATGTTAATTTTGTTTTTTTTTTCTTTTTTAAAGTTTGGAACTAGGAAATGGTAAATGGGTTCAAAAATCTATTTTAGATTTTTCGATCAACTTTTTTCATTTCGATTTTCAAAATCGATTAATTGGACCTCAAAATCGATTGTAAAATCGAATACTAAAATGAATTTGCAAATTTTTAAATTGGTAAATTTTCTTACAACTTTATAGGCCATTTACATTGTCTCGAAATCTAGTACTTTCGAGATTTCGAGCTAAATCTATTTGGTTTTTAGTAGATTTCCCATACAAAACGAAATCTACTTTGTCAGTAGATTTGGACGAAATCTACTCAAAATCTAGTGTTTTTATTTATTTTTTTAAACCCTGTACAACATTTTTATATAAAAATTTAGCGTATTAGCTACAAGAATACTACGCTCTACAAAAATTTTTCATAGAAGGTGTGTGAATTAGAACTTTTTGGGTTACAGTTTAAGATAAATTTCAGTCAAAGGATTTTGTCTTGGATATGAAATCTTGGAAAATGTATGTGTAAACGATATAGATTTCGTTAAAGATTTAAAATCAAATTGTCTCGAGATCTAGACAATGTAAATGCAGTATTAAGAAACAAAACTAAACATTAACAACCTAATTCATAAAAAAAACGTTTGATTAATAAGAGCCTTATACTGCATTTACATTGTCTAGGTCGAGACAATTTGATTTGTCAATAGATTTTGTCCAAATCTACTGACAAAGTAGATTTCGTTTTGTATGGGAAATCTACTAAACGCCAACTAGATTTAGCTCGAAATCTCGAAAGTAGTAGATTTCGAGTTAGTGTAAGTGCCCTATAAACATACAATAGATTACATATTTCCAAGAAATATTTCTCAAGATTATTCACCTTGTAATAATTACAACAACCAATCGTCTTCGCCAAGATTCTGTAAAATAGTTGTTGCTTTATGTGATGACTCTTCATCTATATCTTTGCTGAGTTACTGCGATTCGAAAATCAAAACCTTTCGAAACTAATTTCCGTTTCGAAAGTAAAATGGTATTACATAATACGTTCGTAAGTAATGCAGAGTTGCATATGTACAAAAACGGGTAAAAGCAAGTGATGCCCAGTTGGAAAACTTGGTATTATTCTTATTTTACTGTCAAAGTTGTCAGCAGTTGTGCATAAACGCCAAAGTTCAATAAAAAACATTTGTAAAAAGTTTTATTTTTTAATTTAAAAAAAGTTTTTTTTTCATCATTCTTAAAGTCCTATGAATGAATGAATTTAAATTAAACGGGAAACACAGGACACTGCGACAGAAGAAGATCTATTGTATGCCTTGCCAGGTGCTAACGCACCTCATCTACAGCTAATCTTCTGAGGAATTTCAAGATTGCCAGTGGTGCTAGTGTTAAAGACCTATCTTAATAAATATGTACATACAAATAAAACAGTAAAACAAATAAAATAAAAAGAGTAACAGTGATTTATGTGTGTATATTGTGAAGTTTTCGTTGTTCCGATTTAAGCAAAAAAACTTTTCATTAGTTATTTTCTATTATTTTTTCTGTTTAGTGCAAGAAAAATCATATTTGATATTTTGGAAGTTATAATTTGTAATTCACGACGCTTATGATTTTTTATAATAAAGTTACAATCGTTTTAAGATTTTCACTCCTTTCGACGACAAAAAAGCATTCGAACAAAATACGAACATTTTAACGTATTTGGCATTTGCTTTCGTAATACATAATTGGGTTTCCGAAAGACTACTTTTTATTTTCCGTATGGGGAAAAAATATGTACGGTTCGAAAGACAAATTTCCGAACGTTCGTAAATAAATGTTCGAAAATCGTACTAGATAATTCAATTTGTACGAATTCGTAAATTTTCCTATTCGAATCGAATTACATAATAACCCCCTGAGTTTTATTTTGAAAACACCAAACTTTAAATTAAAAATCTATATTAAGTTATCTATATACAAAATATACAGATAATAAAAGACAATATTGATTTGAACTACAATGTTCATCTGTTCAATGAATAGTTGGAAAATGCAGTGAAA